>CAWVRF010001577.1:0-565516 GCA_963932465.1 Maratus speciosus | reverse complement strand
CATATAAAATCTAGATTTAAACATGACCTCCATTAAGAGACCACCTCTCGGAGCGACCATTTTTTATTGGAACGGACGTGGTCGCTTTAGGGAGGTTTTACTGTATAATTATCATTAAATACACATTGCACATACCATTTTAGTTGGAAGCAATTTGTTTCAAGTTGGGAAATTTTTGAATTAAAAGCCGGTAAATTTTTGAATTCCCCCCCACCCCCTTACGAAAAAATATTTGTAGCTACGCCCCTGGGTGCTACGAAACAAATATCTCGGAGGTGTTCCGAGGAAAAACTTTATCTTCCTCCGGACCACAGGAGAAAAGATTAAGGCGAGGCCGGCTGACAGAGTCGTGCATTTATTTCTCCAGGCATCGAAAAAAGGAACATTACTAATCAGTTTTGACTGAGGCAGAAATTTTATTTATCTGCGGACAATTTATTCAACTTGTCTGGACTTATGAAAAATTACTGCAGTTGTCGAAAATCGTATATAGACCCCATCATCAATTATACTTAAATTGTTGTAAGTAGACAGAAGTTAATCTAGAAATAATCATTTGTTATTTGTTTAATAAAACGTTTTTTCTTTATTAATTTTGTCAACGCCTTCGAAGACACACCCCACGCTACCACGTCTTTATTCAAGGTCCTACAATCTGTCTATGAAACAATATATAAGTTCATGATATCACAGGGCTTAATTTCTGACAAAAAATGTACCGGAGACCTAATATTCTGCAATACTAACAACCTTAACGAGCGCCCTTCCCCCCCCCCCCCCCCCCAGTCACTCCAATCTGCATATTTATATTTCATACATTATTTCCAAAAATTAAAGCATTTTTTTTCTTTAGAAAAATAAAAATTTTAAATATATCTATCAGCATATTGTTAGTTGTCAACTATTCCACTTTTTAGTTATCACTCCTTCAGAAAGAAACCATTGCCTAATTTTAATGTTAATTAATTGCAGAATTCTGGGATTAAATATGGTAAGTATTATGATTCGGAAATAGCGTTAATACGAAAAAGGAACAGTTCGCAGCTATGCATTTTTATGAAAAAATGAATGAAATGTACAAAAAATAATATTTATATGCTGATGAATGGAATAATGTTTTACAATTTCCTATAAAAGGTGCATATCTTAAACTATAATCGATTTCTTCCGCATAATAACCTTTTGTGGTGAGTCTCTGAAAATAAGATTAAATAAAAAAATTGGCAGCGTTAGCGAAAAAATTCAATGCTTTTTTAGGAAAAAGGCAAACACTGCTCGATTGCTTTCTATCAGAATAACAATACATTGTAATTATATCTACTTCAAGTGAAAGTGGCTTCGTAAATGTGCAGATAGAGCCTTAAAATTGGCAACGTTCATGATAAAAAAAAAAAAAAAAAATAACAAAAGCTATTGCTCTGGGCTCCGGAGCCCTGTATTTATGAGCTCCGGTGAATTCCGACCAATATTTAAATATTTACTAAAAATAGAGAAGTACCGGAGCTGGGCTCCGGTAGACTCCGGCGCAAATTAAGCCCTGTGATATCATAAAATGTTTCTAAGCTTTGGGCATGATTGTTTATTATTATTGTTATTATTAATTTCTAATGGATAAAATTTATCGATGAATATGTGAATTATTTAAAATTTTACCATTTATACATTTAATTAGCTGTGTTCTTAAGGATGTTCTCAAATTTAGACGGGCTACTTTCTAACACATTTTTAAATTCATTTTTGTTCACAAATGTATTTAATTGGCAGGTGCTCTTAAGAGGCTACTTCAGTCATCTGAAATCACCCGTTCACTAATGCTAATCCTATGGAAGAAAATTTTAAAGATATCTCGTTTGCATTTCAGTATTTTTAAACAATTCTTTTTGCATTGGTAGAGATCTAGTTGAGATCGATCTGTACAAAGGGTACGATCTGTACTTTACTTTTTCGATTTTGTTTACAGATATTTTTAATGAGGACACTTTCATTTTCGGAACTGGTTTCGAAAGTGAAAGCATCCTGTTGAAAAAAAAAAAAAAAAAAAAAATCGGCAGACAAAATCGAAAAAGTCAAAAAGTGCAGATGTAGATATCAATCTCGGCTATTCAATAATAATAATAATAATAATAAATCATTTAAAAATGTTAAGTTTTTCCAGATGACTGGAATAGCCTCTTAAGGTCTTAAGGCTCCTGTCCCTACCGGCGAAGGTGCTCACTAGGTAATGCTCTAATCCCATGGGGAGGGATTTTTCTAAAATCTCGACATTTTTAAATAATTGTTTTTGCATTGGGTAGCCGAAGTCCGTCTCTACATCGCACTTTTTTTACTTTTTCGATTTTGGTTGCAGATATTTTTTAGAATGACACTTTCATTTTCAGAACCGGTTTTGAAAGGGAAAGTAACTTTATAAAAAAATATCTGCGGCCAAAATCGAAAAACTAAAAAAAAGTGCGATGTAGAGACGGACCTCGGCTAACCAATGAAAAAAAAAAAATAAATAAAAATGTCGAAATGCAAACGAGATATTAGAAAAATCCCTCTCCATAGGATTAGCATTAGCTCGTGAGTGCCTCTACCAGCAGGGACAGGAGCCTTAAAGTTGGCGCCAAACTACCGTACCATTGTCATATGAAAACGAAAAAAAGAAGCCATCTGGATCTCGTCCAGGTTATTCCACCGGTCATTACTTTGTTTCTAAAACACTACCTGCATCAGTTTCGAATTCAGAGAAGCCAGAAGCCTATAAACAGGTAGTCACCCTCCCTCGAAAGCACCTTTAGTGAAGCCCGGGGGCAAGAGCATCGCCTCCATTATTATTCGGTGGTCAAGATCCATTTCAAGGTCAAAATGCCCATCGTTGATTTGCTTTTTTTTTAATGGCCAGCCCCGGGGCACACCGTCATGATTGAAATAGCTTCCACGCCGAATCTGTTCCAGTTTTATTTTTGAACAACAAAATAACTGGCCGGCATCAACAAACGACGATTGTGATACCTAGCCGCACCCGTATTCTGGCGCCAGCACAAAAATCCGATATCAATCAGGGACCGATATACAAATTTGGGAGGCCCCAGGCACAGATCCTTATGGGGGGGGAGGGGCTTGCACAGATGCTTACAGACAAATTGAGTAAAAATATATATTATTTTCGGATTCATTTTTAAATTCCTTTTTGCTCTCAAACGCATCAAACTGGGAAATTCTCTGATTTAGAAACTACATAATGTGCCGTGCTTCTCAATTTTTTGATAAATGCAGAAAATATTGTAAAAAAATGCTGTCAAAGTGGGCGTTTTGAACCGAATTTTCGGAAGCGGGAGATCTGGGAATGAAAAAAAATGGTCATACAGAGAAAATAACTGTTTAAAAATCAAATTCTAATTAATTGAGCGAAAAATGAAATCACACGGCTTCTTTTACATCTCTTCAAAAATCACCCCAGCAAGTTTCATGTTTTTACTTTTAAAAATGAGTCTGAAAATGTCTCAGAAAATCGAGCTGTTGAGGGTGGAAAAATATTTTTTCGAATACACCCGAATACACGAAGTCTCATCGTTCCACTTAAACACTTCGTTATGGAGAAAATTCGTTAAATAGAAATCAACTTAAATTCATGAAATTTGTATAATAAAATACACATAAATTGAAAAGTACACGTAAAATGTATTTTAATTCGGACAGTATTTTTTTTTTTTTTAATACAATGTAGCCATATGAGAAAAATTGAATTAGAATAATGTCTAATAATAAAGAGGTAAACAAAAACTGAAGCGTGGCGTCCCTTTTTTCTTTTTCTCAGTATTGTATATCCTTAACTTTAAAAAAGTCTGTAATATTACCACGTTCTTATAAAAAAAAAAAAAAAAAAATACACTGTTCATTAAAATTTTCGCGTATCCGAACAGTAACATTTTCGTCAAACTGGAATCCCTTTCTTATTGTATCGAAGACTTTCCCTCACTGTCAGCGCAAGATTATATGCGAGAGAGTGGCGATAGCAATTAACAAGTGCTTATCTTACTTACTGTGAAAAAAAATATTTTGTTTCAGGGTGTTCTCAAATCCAAAAGGGCAACTTTCTGACATAAGTTTTAATTTATTTTTGTTCGAAAATGCATGAAACTGGTGTTGTTGTTCAGACACTTTGTCAATGAGCTGTTTTTTCCATTTTTTTGCAAACGCAATAGATCTTTCAGAAAATAATGTCAAAGTGGGCGTTTTGAACCGAATTTCCCCGCGAAGGAAGAAAGAGACTCAAGAGCGAGCGAAAAACGCGCTTGTCACGTGATCAAAATACCTTATAACCATTGGCGCACCCACGGGGGGAGCTAAGGGGGCTGAAGCCCCTCCCAGACTAGACTAGATATTTAATTTTTTTTAATTATGAAAGAATATTATTATTATTTTAATAGGTCCTTAAAAAATCGGAATTTTTTAAAAGATATTAATTTTGTCACACAATTTTTTTTTCTTTTATATATTTCTTAATAAAATTTGAATTACTAGAATGTTTAAAATTTACTTGTTCTCTTTAACCTTCATAATATTTTGATAATTTAATAATAAAACCTTTAAATTGTTTGATTGCAAACACACTTTAAAATTATCCAAAGACATAAACACACCAAAAATCTCGCAAAAAGATATATTTTAGTACAGTAGTTCATTATTTAACATGTTAAAAGCATTCAGAATTAGCCCCACCAAAACTTTCCTGAGCCTTCTCTGACTAGTTACGACTCTGTGCGACTCAGCAGAAAAAATATATAAGTCAGGACCTGATTCGGCACGTCCCATTAAATCAAATGAAAGAAAGACAGAGCTCGGCAGCGAGCCGGGCCAGATCTGGGTACATATATATTAAAATATGCTAGCCCCCTCCAAAGCGTAATCCTGGATGCGCCACTGCTTATAACTCAATAGGTAATGGATGGATCAAAAAATGAAAAAAACAGTTCAATTCCAAATCGCTTCCATGACTAGGTTTACCAATTTTATACCTTTCCGCTGAAAAATGAATCTGTAAATGTGACAAAACGTTTTGAGCTTGTTGAGCAGAGCAGTTCAGAACAGCTTTAACACCAAGAAGAATGGAAATTAAATCAAATAAATAAATAAGTTCATTTTCATGCAATCCGCGGAAATAAATTCATGCATCACATCGCAACATCAGCAACCTCCCCGTTTGAATGCTGTACACGCACGAAAGTAGAATAAACTTCGTTATATGGAATATATTTTTCGTAATAGAGAGATTAATTTACAAGTTAATGATGCCCAAAGTCAAGGTTCAACAGGAAATTTCGTTAAGTAGAAAACTTCGTTAAAGAGAAATTCCACTGCATATTAAAAAGGGTACTTACTAAGATAAGCACTATTGAATTTAATACAGTCATTCAGGGTAACTTTGATCCGCGTTTTCTCTATTTTCATATGCCACACTCTTATTTTAAGAATATTGTTGCAACTAGGGGCATAATATTGAAGAAATTATCCTAAATTATTGTATGACTATCAAAAAATTAAGGAATAATGATGATAAAAGTAATACAAAATGAATTTTTAGCCTGGTTCAAAGTTACCCAGACATTTAGGGTAACTTTGCACCATATGATAAATATTATCTAAAATAATCCATTATAAAAAAAAGTATAATAGTTAGGACAAATTTGAACCACAAAAAATATTTTCAGATATATAAAGACTCCGAATTTACATTTCACAACATCACAAGATTTGTATAATTTATGATATTACAACAAATAAGAAAAGGGAAAAAGAAAACCATGAATATTTAGAAATTAAAAAAAAAACTGTTTATTGTTCAGATAAAACATAAAAATGCAGTTAAAAACAATTTTCAATGTTTTAACTCATTAATATATCCATAGTTACAGTAGTACGCACTTAGTACTAGTATTATTCAAACAAGAATAAAAAATGTCGAATGTATGAAATGTCAAATTTGAATAGCTCCGGCCCGAATAACGGCTTTAAATGAATTTTATGTATTTTACACATATTTGTGAAAATATTTGTATGTTACATCTAATGCACACTTTCGGCATTTATATAAAATATACGTATAAATATGGGAAAATTTTGACAGTAGCACCTATAATCAGTAAATTATAAACATCAGTATAACTTTGAGCCGGCTCAAAGTTACCCTGAAAATGTGGTAAAATGTTAGTGCCTTCTTATTTTACATTTTATTAATAATTAATGAATAAATAGTCACAAAATATTAACACATTTACAACATTTAGATAATAATATGTCTAATAAATGAGGATATTGTTACTATGAAAATTTAATTGGATTACAACAACTTCAAAACAGCATTCAAAATTTACTGGAAAACAGTACTTCACAAAAATAGCTAGATGATGCAATTAATTGCGCATAATGTTGGTAATTTATTTTCTAAAATAAAGAGTAGAAATCCCAGTTTAGAACCTTGCCAACAGAGCACAGTTCTGTAGTTTATTTAGTCTTTTGGAGTCAAAAATATTGAAAATTAGGAGGTGGTGCAAAGTTACACACCCCATGGTTCAAAGTTACCCTGAATGACTGCAGTTAAAAATATCCATTAAAAAATTAAATTTGATAATCATTAATTTACTTTTAAATAATTACTTCACAGTTACGAAATTTAAATGAGTAGACGTTTTATAATAAATTGTGTGGTACTGATTATCTTTTCCTATGCAAGTCTCTATATCTGGAATGATAAAGTATGCAACAAAGTCATAAAGATAAAAGAAATTCACTATAATACAGTGATTAAATATGGATGTTTCATACAAAATATATGATGTTATAAAAATACAATACGAACACGCAATAGAATGTAGAATGAAACATAAAATTCCATTAGATGTTAAAACTACATCGGATTTTGGACAAGAATTGAAAAATCTTCAGCAGCATTTAGGGGCCCATGAAAATCAGGGGGCCTTGGCCCATGCCCCGAATGTCCTGCTGTAAATCAGGCACCGATATCAATGAAGGAGAAAGGTAGAGGATCCACTGATAATCGCAATGTTCCAATAAGAGTCCTGTACGGGTCCGGTTGTGCCTGACTCGAACTCGAAAATTCTGCTTAAGGGTGTTCTCAAATCCAAAAGGGCAACTTTCTGACATAAGTTTTAATTTATTTTTGTTCGGAAATGCATGAAACTAGCAAGTGTTGTTGTTCAGGAACTATGTCATCGAGCTATTTTTTCCTTTTTTTTTTTTTTTTTTTTGCAAACGCAATAGATCCTTCAGAAAATCGTGTCAAAGTGGACGTTTTGAACCGAAGTTCCCGAAGAAAGCAGAGAAACCAGTCCGTAAAGGGCGAAAATCGTGTTTGTCACGTGATCCAAAACGTTTATAACTCAATAAGTAATTTATTGATCAAAAAATGGAAAAAACAGTTCAACTCCAAATCGCTTCCATGGCCAGGCTTTCCAGTTTTATATCTTTCCGCCAAAAAATGAATTTGTAAATGTGTCAAAACGTTTTACGCTTGTTGAGCGGAGCAGTTAAGAACAGCGGGCTGGTCACTGAGATTCGGAATTCTCCTCCGTAATGTAAAGTCTATGGACTTTTGATGTATTCGTCTATTTAAAATATCTTCTCGGGAAATTCATATTTTTAACATCTTTTTTCTGTGTGCTCTTTTTAAAGGATGGCCCTTTTTTTCTTAGTTTTCAGAATATTTCTAAAATCTATGCTGAATTTAATATTTTATGTGTTAAAAGCGGGTGAACTGTGAGTAAGATTTTAACACTTCCTATAAAATTAAGTCTATATTTTAGAAATATTTCGAGAACTAAGAAAAAAGAGACATGTTTTAGGAAGTGTACACACAAAACAGAAGTTAAAAATACTAATTTCCCGAGAAGATATTTTAAATAGACGAATGCAACCAATGCCCATATAGACTTTACGTTAGCGAGGGGAAATATGAAGCTGAGTGACCAGCTCCCTTAACCCCGTGAGATCTGGGGGTGAATTTCTTCAAAATGCCCAAATGTTACATTGGCACCAGTATTTTGTAAACAAAAGATTCGGCTTATAATATACACGAAAAAAAAAATGCATTAATCTATTTTCAAATAAATTTGGTTGAATGTTCCGGTGCCAATGTGACATTTGGAGATTAAATTTAACCCTTAAATGCCTGGTGTTGCCTTTCGGCAACATGCCCAATTTAGGCTTCTAAAATACTATTAGAATAATATTTAAGCTATAATGACTAATGCTGCCAATAAAATACATTCTGGAAATATTATTAAATAGATTTTCAACGTGTATATGGCAACACTTGTGCTGTTTAAGAATAAAGATAGATTTATTTTGTCAAATATTGTCAGATGTTCTTTTTGTTCTGTTTGGAAGCTTGCGCAATACCCAATTTTGTTCTGCCGTGAGCAGGTAAAATTAATTTTCTATGATAGTTCTGAAAATTCTTGTGTGTTTAATATTATAGAATTTTATCAGAGAAAATTATTTTTCAATTAAAGACCAGTTTTACCGATTAGTAACAAACAGCGCTTTTTAGCCGTAAACCATACTTAAAACAAAATATGATTTTTTTAAGTTAAATTTTTTTCCCCATGATTTATTTTAAAAATGAAAGCCGAAAAACATTATTAATATGATTTTTGAAAAATCAGGCATTTAAGGGTTAAGTGGGAAGAAATTCACCCTTCCGAGCTCATCCGAACTCGAAATATTTAAACCCGACACCGACCTGAACCCGAAGTGAAAGAAAAATAATTCACATTTTAATACTAATTCCATAATTACAACAACTTTATAGTAAACTAAAGTTATAACATGTTAAAAGTGAAAAAAAGTACAGTCGTGGAAAAAAAGTAAACACCCCTACGAACTCTGCAAAAAATTATTCCAGAAGAAAGTTACTGGTACCAAACGATCGGAAATAAAGTCTATTTTTAAATGATGTCTATAAAATTTGCTTAGGGGGCCATCTACATATCAAAACGAACCCAGACTTTGTTTTTTTCAATAGCAATACTCAATATTAGATGTAAATTTCCAACCGGACAAAAAATGCCCGGACCATGATTCGAACCAGGGATCTCCTGGCTGAAGCCGCCAGTGCTCTGCCATCTGAGCTATCCCGGGCGAATCTGGTGGAGCTTTTCACCCAGCTAACCTTAATGATTATAGCATCTGGTCTGATAATAGTCATGATAATATCTGGTCTGATATAATCATTAAGGTTAGCTGGGTGAAAATCTCCACCAGATTCGCCCGGGATAGCTCAGATGGCAGAGCACTGGCGGCTTCAGCCAGGAGATCCCTGGTTCGAATCATGGTCCGGACATTTTTTGCCCGGTTGGAAATTTCCATTTAATATGATTTGTTTACCAATTAGATTAATTGTGTTAAAATTAATCTAGCAATACTCAAGTTTGACGCAATGACAATAAATTAAAATGATCGCAATTTAGGGGCTGTATCCAAATTTGAGTTCGGTACTCGATTGTTAAAATGCTACAGAATGACTGTGTCACTTCTATTAATAATACTTCTTGCCAATATGACCCTTTCACTCGCTTATTATGTTTCGACTATTGCCAGCCCACATGTTTCAGTACAATTTCCGACTTGTTTTAGTTGAAAAATAATTCGGGCTTCAAAATTCAACCTGAAAACGACTAGAATCCAAACCGGCCCCAAAACAAAATTCCGTCATTTCGACCTCGAATAAAATCAAGTAAACCGACCGATACAGTACTCTATTCCAATAAGAGGGTTAAGATGACCGAATCTCAACTGGATATATCTCTTCATAAACACACAAATCTCGCATTGTCGGACGTCCCTATCATTGCCTCTGATGGAGAAAACCGAATTTTGAAAACTGTATTAGTTAATGACGAATGGTTTTGTGCTTATATTTTTCTATACATATTATAAGTTTTTAATTTCTTTGAAAAGTAAATATAAAGAGTCAAGGGGGGAAATTAAGAGAGTCCACTTTTTCTGAAATTTGAGATGACATCAGTATTATCGTTTGGCAGCATTCGATCAAAGCAAAAATGAAGATAAAGCACGCGGTTGATGATATGAAGGAAGAACGATGACAGTTCTTTGAAAAAACACAGTTGAAGATTGGCTGGCATAAAGAGGGGAAGAACGATGATAGTTTTTCGAAAAACACAGTTGAAGATTGTTATATAGAGAGGAGGAACGATGGAAGTTTTGTAAAAACACAGTTGAAGATTGACATAAAGAGGGAAAGAACGATAAAAGTTCTTTGAAAAACACAGTTGAAGATTGGCATTACAGAGAGGAAGAACGATGAAAGTTCTTCGAAAAAATACTATTGAAGATTGGAATACAGAGAGAAAGAACGATGGAAGTTTTTGTAAAAACTCAGTTGAAGATTGGCATACAGAGAGAGGAAGAACGATGAAAGTTCTTTGAAAAAATACTGTTGAAGTTTGGCATACAGAGAGGAAGAACGATGAAATTTCCTTAAAAAAATACTGTTGACGATTGGCATAAAGAGAGGAAGAGCGATGAAAGTTTTTTGAAAACATATTGTTGAAGATTGACATGAAGAGAGGAAGAACGATGAAAGTTTTTTTGAAAAAATACTGTTGAACATTGGCATACAAAGAGAAAGAGCGATGAGAATTCTTTGAAAAAATACTGTTGAAGATTGGCATACATAGAAAAAAAAAACAATGAAAGTTTTCGACATAAAAAATAATATACATATGATTATTTTTTAAATACATGAGCCTGACTTTGTGGAAAGTCGAAAAGAGATCTCTACAACACCGGAGTTAACAAAGATGATTGTAATAGGTCTGCCGATAACGTGATAATTATCACTCCGATTTTGATTCATCACACGTAAAGATATAAATTTATATTCCTAAAAGCTGTTCTCAAATCCAAAAGGGCAACTTTGTGACATAAGTTTTAATTTATTTTTGTTCGGAAATGCATGAAAATAGCAGGTGTTATTATACAGAAACTACATAATCGAGCTGTTTCTTCAGTTTTTTCAGTTTATTTATTTATTTATTTATTTTTTTAGACGTAATGGATCTTTTAAGAAGAATGGGTGAAAAAGTGTTTATCACATGATCAAAATCGCTCATAACTCAATAGGTAATTGAATGATCCGAAAATTGGAAAACACAGTTCGATTCCAAATCGCTTCCCTGGTCAGACTTTCCAATTTTATATCTTTCCGTTAAAAAATTAATTTGTAAATGTGTCGAAGCGTTTTGCACTTATTGAGCAGAGCAGTTAAGAACAGCCTTAAAACTGATTCCCTTCTACTCTCTCTCTCCATTCTTCCTCCAGGCTTCGAGGGTTTTACCTGCATTTTCAACGGAAATCCGCACGCGTCCTTCTCGACCGTTCGCCCACCGAAATGTCATCACAGAAGATTATCTTTTGCTCATCAACTCTTGTTTCTCAGCTACCTTGCTATCCACATTACGATAGATAAAAGCCCCCCTTATGGTATTTCCTTCTATACATTTTACTCATTTTAGACCCATATAGATAAGAAAGTGTGTCTATAACACAAATACTTAGATAATGATATACAGAGAAATACAATACATAAATAAAATAAAATTAATAAAACAGTAATTTAAATTAAGTATACGTCTCATTAACGCCAGAGCCAGAGACCTGGCAATGGTCAAACAAGTATCCTATGTTTGATGTTTCTTTAAAAATGCATCTATTCTTGCTGCGATAAAAGGATTAGCCGCTTGCTATATTTCTCTGAAAATCTGGCGAGAAACCTTATAATACATTTGTCTGCGTTCTTTCAATAAAATCTTAAACGTTTCGTAATTTCTCCCTAAGTACAGCACACGAGACTAGACGCATCGCGTGCAAATAAAACAGATTATGTATTACGCAGATGAATAATTGGTCACTGAAACTGTTACTTTGTGCGCCTGAAAAATAATAACTGTTCGGCGTGGTGGCAAAATGTTTCACAGTTAATGATATAGTATCAGTCTTTAAGGCTGTTCTCAACTGCTCTGCTCAACAAGCATAAAACGTTTTGACACATTTACAAATTCATTTTTTAACGGAAAGATATCAAATTGGAATAGGCCAGACTATGGAAGTGATTTGAAATCGAACCGTGTTTCCAATTTTTTGATTAATAAATTGAGTATTGAGCTATAAACGATTCTGATCACGTGACAAAGATGTTTTTCTCCCTTCCTCCAGTGATTATTCTTCTTTCGCGCGGAAATTCGGTTCAAAACGCCCCCTTTGACTCGATGTCCTAAAAGATCTATTGCGTTTGCAAGGGGAAAAAAAAACTTAAAACACAGTTCGGTGACAGTTTCTGAACAACAACACCTGCTCGTTTCATGCATTTCTGAACAAAAATGAATTAAAACTTATGTCATAAAGTTGCCCTTTTGGATTTGAGAACAGCCTTAACAAACTTGTGGAATTTGGAAGTCGATATCTCGAAAGGAAAAAAAAAATCCACATAAAGTTTTCAAGATTATCATGTTTTAGCTGAATTACAATGAACGTTCAATTAGGACATCAAAAACCCCTCCTCTCTCTCTGTGTGTGTATGTGTGTGCGCGATTGCTAGGGAAATCTATCGCATGTAGAGGTCTGCAAATTTGATTCCGGATAGAGGAAAATGGGTCCGAGTGAACCTGCGCCTCAGATTTTATTTATTTATTTTATTATTATTATTATTATCATTGCTGCTGCTGTTGTTGTTTTTTATTAAGCGAAAAAATTTGCACATTTCTTCGATTTTGCAAGTTCACGATAAAATAAACAGTTATTCTACAAACTATATAGTCCACTCCCTCTAATCCGCAACTCTATAATCCGCAAACGCCTATAATCCGCACTATATTTCAGATGTAAACAAACATGTAAACAAAGAGTTAAAATCTTTTTTTTGAGCAAGATAACTCACATTTTGACTTCAATAAATATTGGCTAATATGATGAATTTATCAAGAATTTTAATTAATTTTAAATACACTAAAATTTTTAATGCATTTCTGCATTAGTTAAAAAGAAATATTCTGTGTATCTTATAAATAACTCTTAGACTGCTATATTCTGAATGCATTTGTTGGCTATATAAAAGGTAAAATTACTTTCAAAGAGGGGTTAGCTCTTTTGGATAAATGTCTTAATCTTTTAGAAAAACAAACTTTTGTTATTTATCAAGAAATCCTGACTCTTGTAAAAGGCTTCAAGATTAAATTGCAGAGTATAAATTAAAAGCTATAAAACAAACCATTATCACTGCGATGTTTGAGATCTAAAAATAAGTAGAAATGTTACTATTAATTGTGCTTTATTATGTTATTTAAATGTATTTTTAATATTGGATATAGTTTATATATATACAAAAGCAGCTTCTTTTATTTCTGTGTTATTTATTTACAATGTGGTTACTATATTTGTTGATAAATTCCAAATATTACAATGTAAAAAAAAAAAAATTACCTATAATCCGCAAAATTCTATAATCTGCAAAACCCTTGGTCCCAACCTGTGCGGATTAGAGGGAGTGTAGTGTACATAGAAAAAGAAAAAACGCTATTTAATTTGCAAATCAATTTAAGAGACATGACTGATTGACTATGAGTCACGACTCATTACTAATCTAACACATTTCCATATAAAAATGAGTCAGTGAATGCGTCGGAAAGTTTCATGTTGTTGAGCGAAGAATTTTTTTTTCACTCTTTGAGAACGATGTAGTGGAGGGTATACGGGGGTATACGCCGTATACCCTCTGGATTTTTTTATGGAACACCGTATACCCTCTGTTTCTCAAGAAATCTATAGTATATTTACACTAGGGTATACTCTCTGCCTTGAGCGTATACCCTCTGCTCAGAACGTATACCGCCTGTTTTTTTTACGACTACACCATTGCGTTAAGAACTTCCCTTTGAGAATGCTCCACAAATGATGTCAAGCTTGGAGGGGGGGTGGGGGGTGGGGGGTGGGGGTTCGTGAAATTGTGACAAGGGGATGGGAGGGGGTATGAAGAAGTGTGACATCACACGTTTTGGTTAAAATAGAAACGTTAAAAATCTGCAGATTAAATTTGGAAGTTATTTTGAAATTAACGTATTTTGTGTTCATAAAGTAAAGATAAGATTTAAAGTCAAATATATTAAATTCCATAATACGGTTTTCAACTGCATTTCATATTAATATTTTATTACTATTGTATATTAATTGTTTTTTGTTGTAAACCTTAATCTTATTTCATACAAAATAAGTGCACGAATCATTTTTATTGTTATGTTTACAAATGTTATTAAAACACATAGTTAAAGTTTAAGAATAAAATTTGAAATATGATCTATAATGTAGTGCTTTGTTTCTGAACTGCAAGTGGGGCATTCCACGTCAAATCAGGCAGTAAAATATCAATATGTAACCCACCATCACAGATTTTAATGAAACTGCGTGTGTTTGTTCTTACTATTAAGATATGATCACCAGTAATTTTTTTTGCTCCTTGGTGAAATAGTTTCTGAGAAAAAAATTGTCAAAATTTTGAAAAACTGCCGTCAGTTGGCATTCTTGATAGCTCGGTTTTCAAATGTAGCATATCATATATATAATCATATTTCAATATCTACTCTACAAATCATCTTCAAATAATTTATGCACAATATTTAGGGTACGCAGCTTATGAAAAAAATATATTGTTACGCTTATAACATTTTAAGTGTGTCTAAAAAAATATTTAAACTTTGAAGTCGTGAATTTTTTATGAAAAATAATGCATTAACAAAAAAAGCATTATCAACAAAAGGCGGTATTTTTATTAAATTTATTTTTTATGGGAGATATACTTAAAGGTGTCCTTTACCTGATTCTGAAATAAAAATAGTGGGATTTTGGGTGTGTTTGATAGTATTTCCTATTTAAAAATATTTTGAGGTGCATTTCATATCAAATCAAGCAGAGTCATTCCCTGTCAGTTCCCCTAAGCCATTTAATCACTGTCACAAATTTCAATGAAATTGGGTTTGTTTATAGCTTATTTTAAGACGTAATCACCTTTAATTTTCTTGATCCTAAGTAAAATATTTTTTAAGATAAAAAATATCAAAATTTTGAAAAATTGTTTTAAATTTTTTTAATGACAGTTCGATATTCAAAGACTACATAAAAAAAAAAAAAAAAAAGAAAAGAAAGTCATTTCAATATAAAATCACTAAATAGGTTTCAAATAATGTATATGTGACAAATAATGTAGGCTGATTATTATTTCTTGTTTTATATCATGTTTAAACACTAAGAGTGTCTTTTATCTTATGAATTTTTAAAATCAAGAATTTTGTCAAAAATAATGTGTTAATAAAAAATATATTATTAACCGAAGGCAGGGTGTTATTGCTTTTTTTTAATTGTACGTAAAAATATCTTTTAAATGGTTATAAAATAAAAATAGTGAACATATGAGAAAAAATTATCAAAATTTTGGAAAAATGCCACGAGTTGCCATTAATGATTGTTCAATTTTCAAAGGCCTCATTTTATATATAAAATCATATTTCAATAACTAATAAAGAAATCTTCTTCGAATAATTTAAGCAAAGTAAATGAAGTATATAGATTATGAAAAAAATATTGCTGTAATGTTAAAAAATATTTAAATGTGTCTAAAAAATTGTATAATCTTTGAAATCAAAAATATTTTACAAAAAATAATGAAATTATTAAAAAATCTTTATCAATCAGAGGCGGAGTTTCTATGACTAATTTTTTAATTTTAAATTGTACATAATACTACATTATAACTGGATCTGAAATAAAAATAGTGGGATTTTGGTTGGTTTTAGTAGTATTTAAATCATATTTAAAATTATCAATATTTTCAAATGTAAAACTTATCCAATGTATCATCCCTGGAAATATTTTTATTTATACATTTATTTTATTTTTCAAATTATCTTTTATGTTCGTTTCTTAAGGAAAAAAATAAACAATATTGTTTTTTAGTAAAACTTCTAGGGCGAAGAGCAATTATCCCTTTCCAAAAGAGAAAAAAATCACTAGCTCCTCACCGCCCAATAGAAATTTTCAAAATGACAGTCCTAATCTTTAAACTCATATTTGGCTGTTAATATTGAAAATTTAGCAGTGAGCTGCTAATATTGAAAAAAAAAACAAATTTCACTCTGTTGAAGAAAATTTTGACGTATTGTGCTTTAAATATGTGCAAAAAATGCATAATCCATTATATTTATATCTTTCAAATAACTATATCTAAAAAAATATTTAAAACTTAATGAGTTGCACTTTTGTAACTTTATTCAGTTTCTAATGATATGTACCGTAATTTCGGGTGTATAGCCCGCAGATCAAACAATTCAGTTTGGACCCAGAAATTTTATTCAGTATTTGAAGACCAATATTTACTGTGATCTAAAAAGTTACATTTTATTTTTAAAAATTTCTGGGTCGAAACACGATTGTATGATCCGCGGGCTATACACCGGAAATTACGGTAATTTGATTTATTTCATCACAATATTGCTGAAAGATGGATTTTCAACATATATATGTGTGTATATATATCCCTGTTCTCAAACAAATTATTTAAAAATTATTCATTTATGTTTAATAAAGCATATATATATTGTTTATACACTTACAGAAAATACATATAGCAAATTTTATGATATTATGTCAATAATGTCTAAAAGTAAAGAACTTATCTAATAGTATGTAACGAAAAATTTAACATCTGGTGTAATGACAACAAAATTTTATAATTGTTTTACTTAATTTGGATGAATGAAAAAAGCTTACATGTTTATATTTTATTGGAGTACAGGTGAAAATGTCACAAAGACATACCTCAACAACCACTGAGTATGTCACATTCACACTACAGATGATTTTTTTTTCTTTTGATCTTTCGGGTTTGATTTCAGATGGTAATGAATTAATTAGTTTTGTTAGAAGTGTCATTGCAGTCAGCATATTAGGCTCACTATTTTTTTTTTATATAATTTGTTTTGATTGACTCGATGAACAACAATATTTAAAGGGACCATTTCATGACTTTTCAATTAAAAGCTGATTTATAAATTCATCATGTTGTTTAGTTATTATTATCGTCTTAAGATAACAAGTTGATTTTAAAATTTTTAAATGCAGTTTATTTATTATTTGAACAGTTGAAAGTATTTTTCAATAAGAGTGCGGGCTGTTGATTTTAAGTCGGCTGTTGAGCAATGTAGTGTTGGTAAAGGAACTGGTACTATTTAATTTAATTTTTATTGCTGTAAATAATATTTGTTATTTTATTATTGTATGTATTATATTTAAGCAAGAGTAGAAATACACAATATCGTAGTCATTTTAGTACATCTTAGCATGAAAAGCTTCAATATTTATCATTAAACATTCACATTTTATGAAAATTTTGTTAAAATTGCTCATATTTTCACTATTTTTATTTTATAACTATTGAAAAGATATTTTTACGTACAATTATAAAAAGTAATAACAGCCTGCCTTCGGTTAATAATAAATTTTTGATTAACACATTATTTTTCACAAAATTCTTGATTTTAAGAATTCACAAGATTAAACACACTCTTAGCATTTAAACATGACAAACAACAATAAATAATAATCTGCCTACATTATTTGTCACATATACATTATTTGAAACTTATTTAGTGATTTTATATTGAAATGACTTTTTTTTTTATGCAGTCTTTGAATATAGATTTGCCATTAAAAACATTTTTAAAAAAATTTCAAAATTTAGATATTTTTTTTATCTTAAAAAATATTTTACTTGTAATCACCTTTAATTTCCTTGATCCTGTCTTAAAATAAGCTATAAACATACCCAGTTTCATTGAAATTTGTGACAGTGAATTAAATATCTTAGGCGAACTGACATGGAATGACTCTGCTTGATTTGATTTGAAATAAGCCTCAAAATATTTTTAAATGTGAAATACTACTAAAAACACCCAAAATCCCACTACTTTTATTTCAGAATCAGGTAAAGGACACCTTTAAGTATATCCCCCACAAAAAATAAATTTAATAAAAATACCGCCTTTTGTTAATAATGCTATTTTAGGTAATGCATTATTTTTCATAAAAAAATCACGACTTCAAAGATTAAACATTTTTTTAGACACACTTAAAATGTTATATAAGCGTAACAGTATTTTTTTCATAAAATACGTACCCTATATATTATGTATAAATTATTTGAAGATGATTTGTGGAATAGATATTGAAATATGATTATATTTATGTCATGCTACATTTGAAAATCGAGCAGTCAAGAATGCCAACTGATGGCAGTTTTCAAAATTTTGACAATTTTTTTCTCAGAAACTATTTGACGAAGGAGTAAAAAAAAATACTGGGAATCATATCTTAATAAAAGGAACAAACACACGCAGTTTCATCAAAATCTGTGATGGTGGGTTACATGCCTGCCTGAACTGACATGGAATGACCCAGTATATGTTTATGTAATATAGCGTGACATGTGACAAGGGAGGGAAGGGAGTGTGGTGAAGTGTGACACTTTGTGACAAAGGAGGGGGGGGGGGTTCAAAAATATTGAAAAAATGTGTGACATCATTTATGGACAGCCCCTATAAGGCAGTTAATCAAATCAAAAGGAGCTACTTTCTGACACTTTTCTGAATTCATTTTTGTTCGGAAACGCTTGAAATGAGCAGATGTTCTTATTCAGAAACTATATCATCGGATGGGATTTTCCCATCTTTTGATAAAGGCAAAAGATCTTTCAGAAAATACAGTCAAACTGGTCGCTTTGAGCCGAATTTCCGAGCGCAACATCGCGGGAGAGGAGAAAAACCTAAAATCAATCGCTTGTAACTTGCTAAGTAATTTATTTATCAAAAAAAGGAAAACACCTTTCAAATTCCATATCTCTTCACTAGTCAGACCTGCAATTGCCGTGCTTTTACGCATAAAAATGAGTCCGTAAATGTTTTAAAATTTTTTGCGTTAATGTGCAGATATTTTTTTTTTTTTTTTTTTTTTTTTTTTAAGAACCGTTCTCAGTGGTTCTCAAGTTCCTTGCTCAACAAAAGCGAAATTTTCTTTCTCATTTTATAGCTCAATTTTAAACATAAATGCGTAAAATTGGCAGGGCGGACTATTAAAACGATTTGGAATCGAATGGCGTTTACCATCTTTTTATAAATAAATTGCTTATCGAGTTATAAGCGACTCTTGACACGTGGAGACAGGTTTTTATCCTTTCTCTCGCTGTCACATCCAGAAATTCGGCTCAAAACGCCTACTTTGACAATGTTTTCTGAAAGATCTTCTGCCTTTATCGAAAAATGGGTTAGATTAATTTCTTAACAACAACACCTGCCTATTTGATGCGATTACGAACATGCGCAGGGCCGAAACAAAGGAGGGGGTGGATTCAGAGGGGGCATGTGCCCCGGGCGCCAGACCGAAAGGCGAAGGAGGGCGCCAAATGAAGATTTTGTTTGTCGTTTCATGCAAAAATGTATATATATAGTACATATGAAATACAAAGAAACTCGCAAGCTAATGCTAAACCTATGGAAGCGTTCTTTTCAAATTTGTGATAGTGAAAGTAACTTTATTTAAAAAAAAAAATCTGCGACCAAAATCGAAAAAAATAACCAATAAGCCTGTTAGAATTCAATCTCAGCTATTCCATGCAAGAAAATAAATCATTTAAAACTATTAATATGCAAGTGAGAAATTTTAAAAAGAGCTATCCCATAGGTTTAACTTTGGCGATCCAGAGTCTTCGTGTGATTAGTGCAGGCTCTTAACGCTCAAGCTAATGTTAATCCTATGGGAGCGTTGTTTACATATTTCTTGCTAGAATTTTAATTATTATTAAATTATTTTTATTTTTTAAGGATTTCTTTTCTCTCTTTTTTTTTCTTTTGCATCGGGCACCTGCGGCCAATAACTTTTATTGGCGTGAGGAGGGAGGCTGGGGGCGCCAAAACCCATATTTCCCCGGGCTCAAAAAAGGCTAGTTTCGGCCCTGCGTTTACGAAAAAAAAAAAAAAAAAAAAAAAAAAAATGAAATCAGAAATGTGTCGGAAAGTAGCTCCTTTGGATTTGAGAACCGCCATAATGAGAACACATAAAAGTGAATTCGTAGACATATCAGGTTCTCCGAAAACAAAACTGCACACGTGTATATTCCAAACTTTCTCTTCTTCTAAACGTGCTCTTCTCCTTCCCTTTTTCGGCCCTCCCGACCGATCCGACCTGGGGCCCCGGGAGATGGATTCAAAAACAAGGGGCCCCATCCAAGTCTCCACGCAGCCGGCTTTTCTGTCAGTGGCCAAGATCTTTGCTAAGAAGAAAGTGAAAACACGTTTTTCGTTAATTCAGTTTCGGAACCCCTTTTTGGCGCGAGAATGACGTCACGAGTGGAAGGTTACACGAGGTCAACCAACTCAGGTGTTTGTCGAGGCCATTGGCCACTTAATGGCACTCGCGATGAACGGGGCCCCGGAATTGGCTGGGTTGCGCCGCTGATCCTCTGCGCCAACAGTGTTTTACTAGACGTACAGTAATTATCTTACTTATACGATACACTGGCACGATGTTCACACACTGGCTGTTCTTAACTGCCCTGCTCAACAGGCGCAAAACGTTTTGACACATTTACAAATTCATTTTTTAACGAAAAGATATGAAATTGGAAAGTCTGACCAGGGAAGCGATTTGGAATCGAACTGTATTTTCTATCCATTACCTACTGAGTTAGAAGCGATTTGGATCACGTAAGAAACACCTTTTTTTCGTTCTTTCTCCTTTCGCGCGGAAATTCGGTTCAAAATGCTCACTTTGACAATCTTTCTTGAAAGATCTATTGCGTTTGCAAAAAAAAAAAAAACGGAAAAAACAGCTCAATGACATAGTTTCTGAACAATAACACCTGCTAGATTCATGCATTTCCGAACAAAAATAAATTAAAACTTATTTCATAAAATTGCCTTTTTGGATTTGAGAACAGTCTTAAAATATTTTTCCATGCTCAACAATGTGAAACTTTCACTTTCTGGCATTTCTTCGTACTCATTTTACAACGGAAACGCATGAAATTGTCATGCCTGACTTTTGAAGTGATGGGGATTCGAGTAGCTTTTTTGGTGTTTCGATAAATGTTGAGTTATATGTGATTGCTGTCTCATGACGGACTTTCTCGTACTATATATAGCACCCGGAAATGAGGTTCAAATCGTTCCCTTTCACAGCATCAGAAAATTTGCCTTTAAGGGGGCTGGTCACTCAGCTTACTATTTCCCCCTCACTCATGTAACGTCTATGGGCATTGGATGCATTCGTCTATTTAAAATATTTCCACGGGAAATTAATATTTTTAACTTCTAAGTTTTGTGTACTCTTCCTAAAAGATGTCTCTTTTTTTTCTGAGTTCTCAAAATATTTCTAAAGTATAGACTTAATTTTATAGGAAGTGTTAAAATCTTACTCACACTTCGCCCGCTTTTAACACATAAAATATTAAAATCAGCGTAGATTTTAGAAATACAGTCGAGTCTCTATATAACGAAATCCATTGTTCCAGTAAAAAATTCGTTATATAGAGAAATTCGCTATATGGAGAATGAGTAAAAATTCCTATTTAATGCGTAAATTTTGAACAAAATTATTTTTGAGGTGTTCAATTAGAATTTGAAATGTTTAACTATAAATTTTAACCTAATATTGTATTTCTTAATTAGTATTTAAACAGTTTCAAAAAAGAGAACAGACATTTATTTGAAAGCATAATAAAAATCACATAAGGAAAACTTACATTAATTTTAGACGAAGAAATCTGTAATTTTTCGCTGTTTTCATTTCAAAATTGTTACACTCTCGAAAAAATGATCACACTTTAGCAAAGAATGAAAAATTGTCTCGGGAACAATTTTCTAATTTTGAATTCTCATTCACCTTAAACTTCAATTACCTCTCTGATCCCGCTCTTATATGTGTAACAATCCAATTGACACTGTTTTAAGTATGTTGGAAGGTGTGTGTGTGGGGGGGGGGTGGGGGGGAGATGAATTCGTTGGGCATAAAAACAAGGAGATTCAAGTTAGAAAAGTAAGATAAAAAAAACTCAGTACTGAACGATAAATCATTAATCAGTGATGGAAAATTGATTCCATGCGATTTGGAAGCTTTTATAAAACAATAAATAAAGAACATTTTATGAAAAAATTCGTTATATGGAGACAGATATTTCGCTATATGGAGACTAATTTAATGAGATCATGGGAAAAAGGGACCGTTCCTACTAAAAATTTGTTGTATAGAGAAATTCGATGTATGGAGTTTCGTTATAGAGAGACTCGACTGTATTTTGAAAACTATGAAAAAAAAAAGAGGCATCCTTTAAAGAAGAGTACACAGAAAAAAGGTGTTAAAAATATGAATTTCCCGAGAAGATATTTTAAATATACGAATGCATCAAAAGTCCTTGGACTTAACATTACGGAGAAGGAGTCCGAAGCTGAGTGATCAGCCTCCTTAATGGGAAATGAAAAACGCTATTCGATTTCACAGCTCTCTACTTCCCATAAATGGGGAGCAGAGAGTGGAAGGGGGAAGACCGCACTCCCTTCCTAAACTTTTGAAAATGCTTTTGGCCAAAAGGAATTTGGGCCAATTTTAACCATTTAGCACCTTCTTAACGAAAATCATGATTACTTCCATGGGAGATTAAAAATATTAATTTTCCGAGGGATATTTTAAATACAAGAATGCCTCCAATGCCCATAGACTTAACGTTACCGCGGGGAATTCGGAAACTGAGTGACGAGCAGCCTTAAGGCTTCCTGGCCCTGCAGGCGAAGATTTACAGCCCTGCAGGCGTAACTTTATAAAAAAATATCTGCAACCAAAATCGAAAAAGTTAAAAAAAAAAAAAAAAAAAGCGATGTAGACCTCAGCTATCCAATGAAGAAAAAAAAAAGAAGAAAAAATAATAACAATTCCGAGGTGCAAACGAGATATTAGAAAATAACCTCCCCGTAGGTTTAGCAGTAGCTCGCGAGTGTCTTCGCCTGCAGCGGCAGGAGCCTTAAGGGGTCCGAAACACAAAAACCTTCAAATTTTGTAAAAGCATTTTATTTCATTAAAAATGTCTCTGTTTTTTCCTGCTTAAAATAATTTTTAATTCATGTTTCTATCTTAATTAGAACAAGATATATTAATTTTTTCGTTTTGGTTTGTAATCAAAATCTAGCTTTCAAGCAATGGCTGTCATAAAGACGACTTCTTGTAAAATAGCGTTTTTCTTCATGATGGGTTTTTTCAACATTTCTCGTATTTAAATTCTTTTAAGTCAAGAACCTTTAAAGATAATTGGTTCAAACTTGGAACATGTCCTTTTCAATTGTTTTACTTTAATTCTGATTCTGCATATTTGAAACAAATATTTACTTTTGAAAATATGATTTTTTTTTCTTTTCTTTTTTTTTTTTTAAATTTATTTGTTAAATATTTTTAATTTTTTTTTTTTTTTTTTTTTTTTGTAAATTAATATTTTTAAAAATGCTGAATCCAAATTAAAACATATATATTTTTATTAATTTAAATGAAAAAAATTGAAATTCTATTAATAATATTTCGAATCATAACGATTTTAAATTATCCCACTTTTTAAAAAAAATTTAATTTAAAATTTTAAAAAATATATATGTATTATCATGTGGTTTTGTTTGCAAATGATATGGTTAACCATCACAAAAAAATTCCGAATTTTTACTCAATAAAAAAAAATTATTTGAAAATGTGTCCGAGACCCCCTTAACGAAAATTCTGATTAGTTCCATGGGAGCCTTCTCACATGGGGCTCCCGGGGCAGCTATCTCTGCATCAGGTCTTGCTTATTAGAATCCTACGAATACCGTAAAGATTTTTTTTCTAAATCAGGCAAAAGTATGTGTTAACATCACAAGACTATAGAATTAGGAAACGCAATAGAGTTTTCTGTTCTACATAAAAGAGCGGGTGACATTGTGGGAGGCATGGAAAAATAAAAAAAACAATAAAAGTCGTAACTTTATAGGAATGCAGTGAGTGATTCAACGATCACCGTCGGGTGACGCAGACGAAGAAGGCGTTTTCCCTTTTTAATCGCGGAATAAGATTCTTCCGAAAAACCGGAAACCTAAGTGGGTAGGCTGTAACCTTAGAAACAGTAAAGGAAATACGGTTTTGCAGACTGTCCGACATTTCCTTCACACAAAAACTTCCTCAAAAACGTAGATGCATGCGTTATTTTTTTTTCTTTCTTTCTTTAAATTTATGTTTCATTATGAAGTCGAACCCTGATGTTCCAAATTTTCCTGGAATTTTTTTTTTTTTTTAATTGTATTTTATGGAAGAAACGCCGCGGCGTTTACGAGTTTAAAAGTTAATATTTTTCCAGGTGCGGCGTTTACGATTTTTTTAAATACCAACTGAGTTTCCTGAATTTAAAAATTCATAAAAGTATTTAAAATGAGATTTAAATACCGTATATACTCGCGTATAAGTCGACCCCCTAACTTTCGAATGCAAATTCTGCAAAAAATCAAAAACCCGCGTTTAAGTTGACCCCTAACTTTTTACTCCAATTTTGTGCAAAATCAAACCAAATATTTCACTTGCCTATGCGAAAAAGTAGTAAGTAAATAAAAATAAATCATTGAGAAATTTTTTAATGATAAATTATTATTATTTGTATATTTTCTGTAATATTTTATTATTCATACACATACAAAGTGATAATTTTGCAGTATTCGAAGTTTTATTTTTTATTTTTTAACTGACTCGCGTATAAGTCGACCCCCAAATTTGCTTGCCAAAAATTGTCAGAAATTCCTCGACTTATACGCGAGTATATACGGTATTTTAAATAAAGCTTCAAACATCTTAAGATCTTAAAAACGTGGCATCCTACACTGCTCAGAAAACTTTGATTAAAGTTAGGTCAATGTGACGCTGTTGACAAAAGTAGCGTTCCCATGGATGCGGCGTTTACAACGGGTGCGGCGATTACGATATTTTTAAGCTTATTCTGGCCAATTTGAGGAGTGCGGCGTTTATGACGGGTGCGGCGTTTCTTCCATAAAAAAAAAAAAAAGTTTTACTCTTTATCTTTTCCTTTTTAGGTGCGTTCGTAATTACATAAATACGTAGCACTTACAGTCGTCGTTCAGTCCGTCTGTCTGTCCGCATATAATAGAGCAAAAACTACCCTACCGAATGGTCTGAAATTTTAAATATATAATTGTTGCAAAATTTTGTCGAGTCATTTCAAATTTTATGAAAATCAGATGTATACTTTAATGACAGGGACAGTCAAAAGTTTTTCGTTACAGGACGGCCAATGGGTAAAAAATATTTCAAGTGCATTTTAAGAGGCTACTTCAGTCAAGTGAGAAGACCCGTTCGCTAATGCTAATCCTATGGAAGAAATTTATAACGATATCTCGGTTGCATTTCAATGTTTTTAAATGATTTTTTTTTTCACTGGATAGCTGAGATCGATCTGTACAAAGGCTGTTTTTTACATTTTCTATTTTGTTCACAGATATTTTTAATCAAGACACTTTCATTTTCGGAACCGGTTTTGAAACTGAAAGCATCCTCATAAAAAACATTTGTAATCAAAATCGAACAAGTAAAAAACGGCCTGCATACAGATCGATCTCAGCTATCCAATGAAAAAAAAAAAAAAAAAAAAAAAAAAAAATCATTTAAAAATATTGAAATGCAACCGAGATATCGTTATAAATTTCTTCCATAGTATTAGCATTAGCGAACGGGTCTTTTCATTTGACTGAAGTAGCCTCTTAATGATGTTACAGCCTTTCGAACAGAATAAAATGGATAGGCACTTATGAAGTGCACTAAAATATACATTCAGTACAATATGCGGTGCAAAAAATTATTATAAAACTAGTTATAGTACGAACGCACCTCATTTGCCACGTTTGACGAGCAATTTCCAACTTGTTTAATTAAGTGCATTGTCTAGAAAATCCTTTCAGTTTTCAACCGTGAAATAAGCAACATATTTTTTAATATGTATTAATTTTGTATCTATATTATAAAGGACAAACCTGTCCATGCGTAACGCTGACATCATTTTGACGGTGGCAACAGCAGACGATTAAATTTAACTTTTATTAACTTTTATTATGCTATTTTTAAACTTCTACATATCGCACATTTTTAATTTTGACACCGTCGAATAGAGTAATTTGTTTGAAAAATATATCGCAATTTATTTGAAAACTGTATCTCATTTTACTCAATTTATATATTTTTAAAAGTAATTTTCAAGCATGATTTTTCTTTTTTGGTAAAATTACAAAACAATTTTCCCTCCGGCATTACTGAAAATTTCATATATTCTTAGGCCGGTGCTAAATAAATAGGGATTCCGATAAGTTTTAGAACATAATTAAAACGATTGGTGTTCTATTGGATATTAATTTTAAATTATTTATTAAAGAACAACATATACATCTATTTTAGTAATTTTTCGTTGAGATAATTAAAATGTCCACCTACGAGAAATAGGCAGAGATTTCGATAAATGTTATTTTTTTTAGAAGAGTGCATTGTATTTTATTGGATATTAATTTTAAATTAAGGCTACACAGTACTCTAAAAATGACAAAAATATCGAATATTTTTCATTGAATTTTTCAGTGGTCCATACGGTTGTGAATCATGACTCCAAATTGTAGATCTGAAACCCAAATAGTTTTAAGGATATTTGAACTTTTCTGAGTGTTCTCAGAATGTTCTGAGTGTTCCTTTACAAACTTTAAATGCATTTTCTCAGACTTTTATTTTTGTTGATGTTAGTGTTTGCTAATCCCTAAGGCTTATTCTTTCTGTTGTATAGACAGAGTCTTGAAATTTTTTGCAGACACTTACATGTATATGTACTACAATAATTAGTATGGATTTAGGTCTGAGGGTTATAGATTTTTTTTTCTTATGTCAAAGTTAATATTTCCAAAATGTTCGTGTTTTTTTTTTTCTTTTTTTTTTTTTCAGGTTTTGCGCTACAAAAATAAATAAAACTTTAAACAATAAAAGTTAGATCTTTAATTCCATACTAACTTTTGTTCCCAATAATCCAATGAATATAAGTCCAATGAATCCAATGAATATAAAATAACTAAAAAATATTAAAAATTTAAAAAATTATAAAAATTTAAAAATTTAAAAATTTTCAAAAATTTTTTTAATTTAAAAAAAAGGTGATTGTTAAAATGATTTTTTTTTTTTTTTTTTTTTTTTTTTTTTACCAGAATGAGTTTAATTTTATAATCTCAAACAAAGTCATTAATTATTTTTAATGTAACTGTTTCCATTTTTTTTTTTTTTTTGAAAAAGGGTATAGTCCAGGGGAGATGTACCAAAAAAAGGGGGTTACCTTGCAATAGATCGGGTAAAAGATTTTTTTTTTCTGAATTGTTTATAATGATGCTAACATGGAAAAACCAAGTTTTCTAAGAAAATTTCTTAAGGCTAAATTTTCTGTGGCCAAAAAACAAGAAAATTTTGGGACCTTTTTTGGGTTTTTTGAAATATCTCGAAACCCGTTGCCGTAGCATATTATTTGTCAATTACAATAATTAAAGAGGATAAAATTTTCTACAACTTTCATATTTACAACTTTTTATACACTCAATAGCAAGCGCAGTACGCCATTTCAAAAATAGGACAATTTTTTCAATTTTCTTAAAAACCGTGAAAGACGCGGTTCTGCCCCGATTATTCAAATGTTTCACACGGATTTAATCTTGTATGTCAATTTCTATATTTAGTAGCAGTAAATTACGTGTTTCAGGGCTAAAACTAGCCTTTTTTGTAGCCGTGGCAAACATGGATTTTGGTGACCCCCTCCCCTCTTTTAAAAAGAAAATTTTCCACGGGAATTTTAATAAATCTCTAACAGCCGGATTTTGAAAATTTTAAGTGTGTAAGCATTAAATACGTAATGCTGAACTACGTAATCAGTTTTGCCAAATATTGATTCATTAAAACCTTGAAAACCGTACCGAAAGGAACCGAAATATATTCCGCTTTAAACAGGTTTTCATTTTAGTAGGTATAATTGTCATTATTCTTTCTCTTGAAAAAATATATACTTTTTCTTTAAAGACCGAATTCCGTGTATACAGATTTCATTTTCAAAGATTTTACGGTAGTTGTCGTATTGAGGCGTTTAAAGTCACAGTTATATGAATTATGGGACTAAATTAGTCACACGAAGACATTCGCAAGGTAATATTAAACCTAATGGGAGCGTTCTTGACAAACATCTCGCTCGCATTTTGTTACTTTTGAATGATTTTTTTTTCATGGGATACCTGAGATGGATCAATATCTAATGTTGTGCTTTAGTAATTTTCGGGTTTGGTTGCTTTTTTTTTTTTTTTTTTTTTTTTGTAAATATTTGGACACTTTCATTTTTGGAAAACTGTTTGGAACCCATTCTGAAATTTAAAGTATCCTGTTTGAGCTTTAAAGCAATTAATTAATAGATAATCTTAAAATGTTACATATTTTTGCATGCTAAAATGATATAATCTCTTGTTATATTTATTGATATAAGTGGGAAAAAAAATGACAATATGTTTTAAAACTAATCTTTTAAATATTTTTTATAATACTAGTGATCTCAAATATTTTATTAAGAGAATTTATGAATTTTGCAAGATATAAATGCATAACATTAGTTAGTGAAATAATCTGGTGTCATTTTTATTGTAGCTATTTTATAAGGTAAAAGTATTTCTTTCATAAAAGATATTTATCTTTTGAGTCCCCTCTTTTATATGGAACTACAATTCAATGTTTGCTATCTTTAAAACAGTAAAACATTAAAACATATGTTATCAATAATTGGTAAATAAAACATACCATTGTAGTGGAGAATAAAATATGTTTTTCGCAAATTTTCATGGGTGATTTTCAAAAAAAAGCCTCGTGTTTTACTGTCCTTTCACATTTGCACAGAAAAATAGTTAAATATCATAGTTTTAATTATTGCATTTTAACTATCGTGTTTATTAATGATAATTTACAGATATATTATTATTTATAAACAAATTAAAAATAAGAAATATATTCTTTTGTAGTCAAAATGTCATTACCTTAGGTTGTTCCAATAAGCAATTTATTAGGTAAAGATTTGACAAAGTTCTATTTAAAACAGATGGTTATAAATTTTTTATACATTTTTATTTATTAAGATGCTACTAATTAAAAAAATATTTATTTTCATTAATTAAACTTATCTATAATTCTTAATATTTTTTAAAAATTGTGTCCCAAGAAAGAGTGTCATTGCCATGCTTCTGACAAAAAGTTCCTCTGGATTTTTTTAGAGGACAGCACATGTCTTTTTATCAAGGCAAAAGCACTCCTTAAAAGTCAATTTTGTTATCAGGTTTAGGTGAATAGAGTAAATAGTTTTATAGTTTCAATAAAACAAGCAAACTTTGAATGTTTTGGTGAGTATTCTTTTGTAAGTCATTACCGTACCCAATTCTAATGGATAATTACATGAACTTTTATTTCTTAATCTGCTTTTATTATATGAGAAATAGAAAATCATTGTATGGGCCAGAAGATATAATGGCTGCCATTTATGCCTGGGGAAAAATACAAATATTTTGCTTAATTTGTCATTACCGTGCTCACTTATGTCATTATACCAAGTGCATTAAAATTTAAAAATTAGTTTTAAAATGTTAAATTAGTAATTTGGTCTCTGCTGATGCTTGTATATTAATGTTTATGAGGCAAGATAATTATTTACATACAATTAAAACTTTCTGATTATTTCTAAAAATGTGATTTGGTTATTCCAAAACATGGACAGATTTTGAAAATGACCCACCTATTCCGTTGTTACCTGTGGAAAAATATGTATGCATTATAAAATTTATTAAAATTAAGCAAGAAATCTTTTTTAATTGAAACTATTTAAGTTAATAGTTTTAAACCAATAAGTTACTATACATTGAAAAATTCTTTTAAACAATGCTTTGAAGTTAACATTGTATACACTTAAAGTTACTGTCTAAATATGAAAATTGTATTATTCATCTACATTCTGCCCTACTTTTAAAATTATATAATATTATTGAATATAAAATGTCTGTTGAGATGAAAATAAAGACATGGGTGTGCAAATAATAGATAATTTACTGCTATCAATTTTTAGAAGTCGACATACGCAATTAAATCCGCGGGGAACATTTGAATAATCGCGGCAAAACTATGTTCTTCACGGTTTTTAAGAAAATTGAAAAAATTGTCCCATTTTTGAAATAGCGTACTGCGCTTGCTATTGAGTGTATAAAAAAGTTGTAAATATGAAAGTTGTAGAGAATTTTATCTTCTTTAATATTGTAACTGACAAATAACATGCTACGGCAACGAGTCTCGAGATATTTCCAAAAAATCAAAAAATGTCCCAAAATTTTGTTCTTTTTTGGCCACAGAAAATTTAGCCTTAAGAAATTTTGTTAGAAAACTTGGTTTTTCCATGTTGGCATCATTATAAACAATTTAGAAAAAAAAACCCGACCTTTTGCAAGGTAAAATGTACATTTCCCCTGGACTATTAATTTTTCATTGAGTTAATTAAATTGTCCAACAACGAGAAATAGGTGCTAAATGGGCAGGGATTCCGAAAAATGTTATTGTTTATAGAGCATAATTAAAGTGAATCGTGTTTTATTGGATATTCATTTTAACTTATTTATCAAAGAACATCACATACATCTATTTTAGTAATTTTCCATTGAGTTAATTAAAATATCCACCTACGAGAAATAGGCGCTTATTAGACAGAGATTTCGATAAAAGTTATTTCTTTTAGAACAGTGCATTGTATTTTATTGGATATTAATTTTAAATGAAAGAAGAACTTCATACATCTGTTTTACTCATTTTTCATTGAGTGAATTAAACTTTCCAACAACGAGAAATAAGTGCTAAATAGGCAGGGATTCCGGTAAATGTTATTTCTTTTAGAACATAATTAAAGTGACCGTGTTTTATTAGATATTAATTTTAAATTATAAAAGATCGAATGCATCTATTTTAGTAATTTGTTATTGAGTTTATTAAATTGTCTATAAACGTGAAATAGGTGCTAAATAGGCAGGGAATCCAATAAATATAATTTCCTTTAAAACGTAATTAAAGTGAATCATGTTTTATTAGATATTAATTTTAAATTACAGAAGATTACAAGCAGCTATTTTCGCAATTTTTTATTGAGTTAATGAAATCTTTTAACAACGAGAAATAGACAGAGATTCCGATAAATGTGATTTCTTTTAGAACATAATTAAAGTGCATTGTGTTTCATTTGATATTAATTTTAAATTAAAGAAGATCTCATACATCTAATTTCGTAATTTTTCATTGAGTTAATTAAAGTGTCCAACTACGAGAAATAGTTGCTAGGAAGGGATTCCGAAAAATCTCATTTCTTTTAGAACATAATTACAGTGCACCGTGTTTTATTGAATATTAATTTTAAATTAAAGAAGATCACATACATCTACTTTAGTAATTTTTCATTGACATAATTAAATTGTCCAACAACGAGAAATGGGTGCTAAATGGGCAGGGATTCCGAAAAATGTGATTTCTTTTAGAACATAATTAAAATGCATCGTGTTTTATTCGATATAATTTAAAATTATTTATTAAAGAACATCACATACATCAATTTTAGTAATTTTTCATTGAGTTAATTAAATTGTTCAACAACGAGAAACAGGGGCTAAAAACGCAGGGATTCAGATAAATTTTATTACTTTTAGAACATAATTAAAGTGAATCGTGTTTTATTGGATATTAATTTTAAATTAAAGAACATCGCATACATCTATTTTAGTAATTTTTCATTGAGTTAATTAAATTGTCCAACAACCAGAAATAGGGGCTAAATACGCAGGGATTCCGATAAATTTTATTATTTTTAGAACATAGTTAAAGTGAACCGTGTTTTATTAGATATTAATTTTAAATTATAGAAGATCAAATACATCTATTTTAGTAATTTGTTACTGAGTTAATTAAATTGTCTAAAAACGTAAAATAGTTGCTAAATAGGCAGGGATTCCGATAAATATAATTTCTTTTAAAACGTAATTAAAGTGAATCGTGTTACATTAGATATTAATTTTAAATCAAAGAAGATCACATAAATCTATTTAAGTAATTTGTTATTCAGTTAATTAAATTGCCCAACTACGAGAAATAGGTTCTAGGAAGGGATTCCGAAAAATCTGATTTATTTTAGAAAATAATTAATGTGAATTGTGTTTTATTAGATGTAAATTTTAAATTAAAGAACATCGCATACATTTATTTTAGTAATTTTTCATCGAGTTAATTAAATTGTCCAACAACGAGAAATAAGTGCTAAATGGGCAGGGATTCCGAAAAATGTGATTTTTGTAGAACGACGCTTGTTAAAGCGCATCGTGTTTTATTGGATATTCATTTTAAATTATTTATTAAAGAACATCACGTACATCCATTTTAGTAATTTCTCATTTAGTTAATTAAATTGTCCAACAACGAGAAATAGGGGCTAAATATACTCGGATTCCAATAAATGGGATTTCTTTTAGAACATAATTAAAGTGAACCGTATTTTATAAGATATTAATTTTAAATTATAGAAGATAGAATGCATCTATTTTAATAATTTGTTACTGAGTTAAAAATAGTTACTAAATAGGCAGGGATTCCGATAAATATAATTTCTTTTAAAACACAATTAAAGTGAATCGTGTTTTATTAGATATTAATTTTAAATTACAGAAGATTACGCACATCTATTTTCGCAAATTTTTATTGAATTAATTAAATCTTTTAATAACGAGAAATAGATGCTAAAAAGGCAGAGATTCCGATAAATGTTATTTCTTTTAGAACATAATTAAAGTGCATAGTGTTTTATTTGATATTAATTTTAAAATAAAGAAGATCACATACGTCTATTTTCGCAATTTTTTATTGAGTTAATTAAATATTTTAATAACGAGAAATAGATGCTAAAAAGGCAGAGATTCCGATAAATGTTATTTCTTTTAGAACATAATTAAAGTGCATTGTGTTTTATTTGATATTAATTTTAAATTAAAGAAGATCACATACATCTATTTTCGCAATTTTTTATTGAGTTAATTAAATCTTTTAATAACGAGAAATAGATGCTAAAAAGGCAGAAATTCCGATAAATATTATTTCTTTTAGAACATAATTAAAGTGCATTGTGTTTTATTTGAAATTAATTTTAAATTAAAGAAGATCACATACATCTATTTTCGCAATTTTTTTATTGAGTTAATTAAGTCTTTTAATAACGAGAAATAGATGCTAAAAAGTCAGAGATTCCGATAAATGTTATTTCTTTTAGAACATAATTAAAGTGCATTGTGTTTTATTTGATATTAATTTTAAATCAAAGAAGATCACATACATCTATTTTCGCAATTTTTTATTGAGTTAATTAAATCTTTTAATAACGAGAAATATGTCGGAGTTTCCTCTTAGTCCGCACAACTTCGAAGAAAATCCTTATTATTTATATGCTGCCACCACCGATATGATTACATGATATCGGTCACGCACTGAGAGGATTGTTTAAATGAAAACCAACGCTTTCAATTAACTAAATTAACAGTTTATTTACACACTATTTACACAACAACAAAAAGACTATTTACACTTACAAACTCGGATATAGATGATCCGGTTCAACATTAAACTGAATACAGTAAATGCTGGCTGTGTACTGTTAAACTACGTTAAATCACTCTCACTCTAGATACGTTAAATTAGCTTTCCGGAGATCAATCTCGATCTCCCAACACATGGGCTCCAAGCCTAAGCTCTCCGAGCCTCTCTCAACCCTACGCACTCTCTCGGAGCTATCCAAGGAACACCCGTCCACTTTGCGCGCTACGCTCAAAACTGACTATCTCAGCGCAAGATATTACTCCAGCAACCCCTTGCTCCTTCTCAACGTAACCCCTCCGGAGTTTTCTACCTGGCTCCCATTTCAAGCTCTTTTCTTCGTTCGTGGAATGCTTTTGTCTTCCCATCTTCCACAGACATCTCAAAAGGTCGAGCACACCCCTCTCCAACTATCTTTTCGCCCCTTCATACCATCTATACATTTTCACCGGCTTAGGTCCAGTTTTAGATAAGGAAAGACTGTTATTTTGAAATTCCAGTACACAGCCCATGCAATATATAATAAATTAAGACAAAAATAATATAAAACCCCAGTTCTAATAGCAGATATTTCTCAGAACCTGACAAAATAGATGCTAAAAAGGCAGAGATTCCGATAAATGTTATTTCTTTTAGAACATAATTAAAGTGCATTGGGTTTTATTTGATATTAATTTTAAATTAAAGAAGATCACATACATCTAATTTCGTATTTTTTCATTGAGTTAATTAAATTTTCCCACAACGAGAAATAGGGGCTAAATAGGCAGAGATTCCGATAAATTTTATTGCTTTTAGAACATAATTAAAGTGAATCGTATTTCATTAGAATTTAATTTTAAATTAAAGAAGATCACTATACATCTACTTTAGTAATTTGTTATTGAGTTAATTAAACCATTTTAATCATTTTTCAAAGAGTTAATTAAGTTGACCAACAGTGAGAAACTCTTAAATGCGTTTAAACTAATATATAGTTAAGGCTGTTCTCAAATCCAAAAAGATTACTTTCCGATGCATTTTTTAATTCATTTTTGTTCGGAATAGCATTAAATGGGCAGGCGTTGTGCAGAGAGGAGAAAAACCGTTAGTCACGTGACCAAAATTGCTTATAGCTCGATAAATAATTTGTTTATCAAAAATGGAAAACTCATTTCGATTCCAAATTTCTTCCATAGTCAATCCTGGCAATTTTATGTTTTTCTGTTTAAAAATGAGTCAGAAAATGTGTCAGAAAGTTTCACGTTGTTGAGTAGGGCATTTGAGAAACGCTTTAAAAGTAATATCGGTAACTATGTTATAAATTATGTGCAATATAATAATTTGCTTATCATTCTTTGTTATTATTTTCTTCTAACATGAAAGAAACAAAAAGTTTCATTTATGTGAAATTAAGGCTGTTCTCAAATCCAAAAGGGCGACTTTATGACATAAGTTTTAATTTATTTTTGGTCGGAAATGCATGAAACTAGCAAGTGTTGTTGTTCAGAAACTATGTCATCGAGCTGTTTTTTCCGTTTTTTTGCAAACACAATAGATTTTTCAGAAAATAGTGTCAAAGTGGACGTTTTGAATCGAAGTTTCCGAAGAAAGCAGAAAAGCAGTCAGCGAGGGTGGAAGACGTCTTTGCCACGTGATCCAAATCGCTTATAAATCAATGGGTAATTGATTGATCCAAAAATGGAAAACACAGTTCGATTCCAAATCGCTTCCCTAGTCAGGCCCTCCAATTTTGTATATTTCCGTTAAAAAATGAATTTGTAAATGTGTCAAAACGTTTTGCGCTTGTTGAGCAGAGCAGTTAAGAACAGCCTTAAACTCTCATCATTGCACGGTCAATGCAGAATGTATGATTTTTCTTTCTTATCTTATATCTTACAAAAGCAGCAGTTTGTTCATAGCCTCGTAAAAGTGAACGTTATTTTAGATATCTGATCAAACCTCATCTATATTTCGACGGAAAGAAAGCGAAAAAAGCATTCGAAACCCATAAAACATTTTATACCTATCCAATATAGAATATTACTACATCTGTAACAATTTTATCTTACAGTGAATGGAATAAAACGAAAATAGCTTCAAATGGTTAAAGGAAAAACATTAGAGAGTCTATAAAAAACTCTACACCTATCGTGGAGTTAATGAAACAGGATTTATTACGAATCTTTTTATCTGTACTTTATACTAGTGTTTGAATGAAACCGAATTTTGCTTATCGTTCTGGTTTCGACTAAAAACGAAAACGAAACAGTCTTAAAAATAAGTTTAAAGTAAATATATACAGGGTGTATTAATACTTGCACATTTTTCCAGTGAGAAACATTCGCCTTGCATACAATATTTTAAATGAAAATCAAATTTCAAATTAATTGCTTAAAAGGCTCAAAGACCAACCTAGTGAAAAAGACTCCATGCCCGGGCCATCAGATAGTGCACTGACATTCTACCGACTAAACCACATGGAACGATAACCAGCTTGGAACTGCTCACTATTGCAGGTAAGGCCACAAACGCAGCACAAGATGGAATATTTTCCCGTGAGCCACCGACATGGGGCAAAGACGAAACTTAATTAAATCCATTATCGATTGACTCTTTTTCACAATGTTGGTCTTTGCGCCTTTTAATCAATTAATTTGAAATTTCATTTTCATTTAAAATATTGTATCCAAGGCGAATGTTTCTTACTGGAAAAATTTCCGAGTATTAATATAGTTGTAATAATAATCGATGCTGGATTTATTTAAGTTTCGTATTTGACTCATGTCGGTGGCTCACGGGAAAATATTCCATCTTGTGCTGCGTTTGTGACCTTACTAATATGCAATAGTGAGAAGTTCCAGTCTAGGTATCGTTCCATGTGGTTTAGTGGGTAGAATATCAGTGCGCTATACTGATGGCCCGGATTCGAGTCCCGGCATCGAATCTTTTTCACTATGTTGGTCTTTGCGCCTTTTAAGCAATTAATTTGATTTTCATTTGAAATATATACAGGTTGACCAGAAATAAACGCGCCAATTTGAAAATTCAGTAAATCATTAACTACAATAAATATGAATATAAAATGAGTGGCACTTACATCTGATGGTTCTTAAATTTCATGTACTCTAAATCTAGAAATAGTTCGAATTTTCGTCAATAGATGTCGCTGCAGCATAGCATCTCAAACATTAAGAATGTTCAATTAAATTTTAAAACAATCACTTGTCTTTTCGTGTTTCAATCCCTAAATAGAATAAATAATACAACCTGAAATTTTTTTATGCAGTTTTACATGTGAGCCTCATTGTATTTTGAGACGGTGCAGTGCCTTCCATTGACGAACATTTGGACTATTTTTAGATTTACAGTACATGAAATTTAAGATCCACGAGATGTAAAGGTCAGCGTTTTCAAAATTTGGTCATATATGTATTGAGTCATAATAAATGGTGAAGTTAATAGCAATAAATAAACAGAATCTCATTTAAGACAATACAGCTCAAATCGATGAGAGGTGTTGAAAATTCCCGAAGAAAAAAAAGTTAAGAATACAGATAGCTTCGGCAGAGTTTCGGTCCCAGCCGAATATTCGACAGTATTTTCACCGAAAACGAATGTCCGCTGCGAAACTAAGATTTTGTGTCGAAAACGTGAACGAAACCAAATATTCCGTTGAACTCTACTTTACACATTTCTCGAAAAACTGTTAGCCGCGATCTCGATGACGATAGTGATCTAATTTTGAAAATCTCGGAAAAAGATCGAATTTGTACAAATACAGAGAAAACTAAATTAGAAAATATTTTGTTCTTCAAATAATTTTGTTATTAGCACATAAATTTACTGGGGTCTGAATGTTTATTAAATTCCACTAATAAATGAACGCTGACAGCTGTTGGAGTTAGTCTTGCAGCAAAAGCATATGTCAAATCGGTAATTTTTTATCATTACCATGTTTCCTTATTTTAGTTTCGAATCTCACCAATAGAGGGCGATGCACTGTCTCAAACGGTTAAAACGCTCAAAGTAAGCATATCAAATAAATCACAAATCACTCAAATTTTAACCTTTATTTTCTTTATCTGTTGAAACTCTAAAAAATTGTTTGCGTTTAGACATTGTAAGGTTATTTTGACCAGCTTTCCAGTTTGACACAGTGCTGCCATCTATCGGCGATATTTGGAACTAAAACAGGAAAGCGCAATAACGAAATTCCTAACTTCACACATTTCCAGCAAGAATGACTTCAACCGCTTTCTTGTTATTCAATTTGTAAAACTTTTAATCCAATTTAGACCACCCTGTATATAATATTTGGCCTTAAATTAACAACAACAAAAAAAAATTAACTTCAACTTTCTCAGCATTTTGCACTAGTTCCATCTTAAAATAGACTTTTTAAATCAGTAAAAGTTTAGTTTTTGGTCAAAAATGGAGTTCAGATAAAAATATTCGTAATAAATCTTGTTTTATTGACTGCAGGACACGCGTAAAGCTTTTTCATCAACCACTGACACTTTTCTTTAGTAATTAGAGGCAATTTTTATTCTCTTCATTTACGATCAGATAAAAATAAAATATAGATGGAATGTTTTATTGGATATATATATATGTATGCACACACGCATATATAGAATTAAAATGAAATCACAATTGTAAAAATAAATTGAAGAGACAATTCAAAAGATGAACGTAAGAAATTAGAAATTCAAAAATAATTATATTATATATATATATATATTTTGATTTTACTAACGATTATGACAATATATATACAAATTGTTTAAAGTTGAATAGGGCAAACTGTGATGATTATAACGCAGAATTTTTGGATATTTCCTTTAAAAATTTTTATAATAAATTAACTTTGGATTTGTATGATAAAAGAAATAGTTTTCAATTTTTTACAAGAAGTATGCCACATTGGTTTTCTAATTTACATAAAAAAATTACATAAATATTATAATTAATCAATTAATTCGTTTCAACAAAATTTGTGGCACAGATAATAATTTTTATAAGCAGATTTTTAAGTTTTTGGCTAATCTTTTTTACAATAATAATTATCCTATAAAGTTTTTGAAGTATTATTTAAAGATAGTTTTAAAAAGTGAGTGGCAGCATTGTGGATTGGCGGGATGAGCAACTTATGGTAGCATCCTTCCAGAATATTCCATATGAAGTGTGAATTCAAAAGTCTTGTTTAAAGAACGAGTTTACGCAGATGTTTTGAATCAATGGAAGTATGCAGATATGGATTTCTAGATTTTGACACTGGACTCGGAGAAAAATTATCAGTTCGATTTTATTGACAGGTGAGGGACATTATACAGGTACTACTGTTTTCATGTTTTTGAAATTTTTTCTTGTAGGTTTGGGAGGGTGCACGTTCTTCTGCATTCATACATGTTAAGTTAATTTCATTTGTTTATATTTAAATTGCAATTTTAAAGTAATTTTCTAAAAGACCATTTTATTAAAGAATTTTTTGTTTTTGTATTTTAAATTTTGCTTTGTTTACATAACTTTTTTCTTTATATTTGGTTTATTTTAGCCTTTTTGAGTTTTGTTTCTAAAATGACAGTAGATTTTTTCTGTATTGAGTGCAGGATGGACGTGTGTTCAGAAACCAGCAAGCTTTTAACAGTGGGGGTGGAGTTAGGTCTGTCTGTCCTCCCACTGATGAAGAACAGACTGTTTTTTGCCTGTGTTTCGTTTTTTACCTGTATTTTTGAAAGTTTTTGAGATTTTTATCGTTAAATGTTGCTGATATACACCTTCTTTTCAGAGTTATGGTGTTTTTGCATCTTTAAAGTAGTGATGAAATACATTTTGTTGCATTTGACATGAGCTGCTATTAGCGCCAGTTGTGCAACATTTTTTTCATTAATTATATATAATATATATACATATATATACAGGGTCTACAAATTAGTTGGGCAAAAAGAGTTATTGAATGGAATTGACAGGAAAAAAAATTAAAGTACATGTTATTGTAAGACAGAAAAATAGTTCAAGTTTACTATTGTGTCCAAATGTTCGACGTGACTTCCCTTCGTGACTCTGAAAATGTCCCATCGGCGAATCATATCTTGTCACAGATTTGTCAGCATGTTTCCGTCGATCCAATTAATTGCAGTGCAGATTCTTGATTTTAGTTCAGGAATGGATGCAGGAAGTGGCCGCTTGTACACTTGATCCTTTACAAAAACCCCATACACCGAAATCAAGCGGCGGAAGATCTTGTGGCCATTGAATAACACCTCCGCTCGCTAAGCGATAGCGTCAGTTATGACACCTAACGCCATCTATCAATACACTTCGGCATTATTACTACTAGTCTGACTTTCAACTAGTTAATTTCATATAATATTTTGGAATGCTAAATACATTTAGCTACCATTGTTATATATTGACATCTATATCTATCTATATAAGATATCATTAATAATAAGAAATCGCGGAAAAAATACACATAAATCGCGTTTATTTGTTAATTGTTTAATGGCAACACCCGAATGAAACGAATCTCATTAGTTATTGAACAACATTTAATACATCTCCATACCTATAAGGGGGTTACCGTAGGAGGACCCTGTTCCGTCGCCAAAGGCCACGACGTTTGTCGCCAACTTGGAAATATATTGCCAAATTTGTCGATCAAAATGAGTCGGCAAAAGGGATGCCAACTTGTCAATCTCTCTAATATTTCTCCAAATTCCCATATAGTACTTCCATTGTAAACCAATAGGGTTTACTTGCTTACAGAAAATCAACAAATTGAAATATTTTAATGCAACAAAAACTAATATTAGCTCGAGGGATTATATTGATTATATTTAAGGGCTTCCAAGTAAATGAAATTATGAATAAAAGTAACATGATACAATGCTGAGCATGCTTTCTTAAACATAAATTTTAAGGGAGATTTAACTGCTTGCCAAGGGCGGCTAGTTTGAAGTGGTATTTTAATTTCAGGCGTCAAGAGGTAGAAAGAAATTGTTTCATGACTGGCTAAAAAATTCTCGGTCGTCTGTAGAAAATCCGGTTGTCTATAAACCCTACCAACATTTTGCTAAACAATTTAACAAATCGATTAAAAACACATTCAACACTCGTTCTCTCCTTTCTGATAGCTTTGTTCTTCGCGTTATTTTGTTACATTCTTCGAAAAGATAATGAATAAATCATTTTATTCAAATCTACCTTTCAAACCTCGTCACTGTATCCCCCAGGGAAAAAGAGAGAGAGATATTGACACCTGAAAAACTGGATATTTCAGAGGAACTTGTCGCTGAAATCGATGCTGCCTCTCTCGCTGTCACCGTGTTGGAAGTTGCGACTAATGTGTTCTGACTGCAACTTGCAACACTGCCTGTAAACCGGCACCCCACAGGAAAAAAGAAACAAGAACTACTTCTCTCTCTGGGTGCATAAATACAAGAACCAGCTCGCCAGAGAACAAAAAGAAAACGAAAATAAAAAATGGGAAATGAACAACCCTTGTCGGTCCGGGTTCAAGGTCATTTTTTTTTCTCTTGTCTCGTTAATGAACGTCCAGGTGATTAAAAAATGTTCCGCACATCTGAACGTCGATGTCTTCCCTTTCTTTCGGCGTATCTTGTTGTTGACAGAGTGCATTGTTTTCGGATGTAGTGCAGGAAACACTGATCTGACAGAAATCCATAAATGCATGCAAGATAGGGTGAAACTTAATTAAGGCTGTTCCAGGAAGAAATAATGATAATAATAACATAATCCTCGCTGAAGAGCGCGAAGGTTTTTTTTCTGACACATCCATGAAGTCATTTTTATTTGTAAAAGCATGAAATTTTCACGCATGACTATTTCATGGATTTGGAATAAAATACAATCACAGTTACATCCCCATGTTTATGTCACAAACTTCCGTGATGTATCCCTCTCCGAAAATCAAGTTAAAGCGGTTCTCAAATTCCCTGCTGAACAAATGCGAAACTTTCTGAACATTTTCTGACTCATTTTAAAATGTAAAAGCATAGAGTTGGCAGGCCTGACTATGGAAACGATTTAGAATCAAATAGCGTTTTCCATTTTTGGATAAATAAATGACTTATCGAGTTATACGCGATTTTTGTCTCGTGACGAAGAGTTTTTCTTCTTTCCCGTGCTGCCGCATCGGGAATTTGGTTCAAAACGCTGACTTTTCAGCAAGATCTTCTTCCTTTACCCAGAAATGGAAAAAAGCCATTCCATTCCATAGTTTCTGAATAAGAACATTTACCCATTTCATGCGTTTCCGAATAAAAATAAATTGAGAAATGTGTCAGAAAGTAGCTCCTTTGGATTTGAGAACAGCCTTAACAGCGCGAAGGTTTATTTTTGACGCATCCACGGAGTCATTTTTAATCGTAAAAGGACTTTCAGACAAAAATTTTCAAATATGACTATTCAAAAGATTTGGAATCGAATACCACAGTTACATTCGTATGTTTATATCTTAAGCTTCTGTGATATATCCCTTTCTAAACATCATATTAACAACAAAAAATCACTAAATAAAATATTTAATTTCACGGATTGTTATGTTATGAGTATGGCCTACACTATAAAAAAAAAGTTGGGATTTTTCCTGCACTTTATGTTGTAATATTTCAAGCACCAATGCTGTGTGTGAAATAGATTTCTTTCTGTCACGTGCATCACGTAGTCAATAGCAACGCTAAATTTCGCAGACATGAGAAATTTTACAGCACTCTTACAGACAGCAGTTTGTAAATTTTACAGCGACTGTGTTGTTGGCAGCTGGGGTGGCAGCACCTTTTGTCGTAAAATACGGGGATTTTTCTACACTTTATGTTGCAATTTTTCAAGCACCGATGTTATGAAATCGAATTCAAGCAACAAGTGAAGTAAAAATGTGTACCACTCAGCCAATAGCAATGCGACTTTCACCAGAGTTGAGAAACTTTACAACACTCTGAAAGACATCAGCTAGTAAATTTTACAGCAACTGTGTTTGCAGCTAGGGTGGCAGCACCTTTTGTTGTAAAATACAGATTTTTTTTTTTTTTTTTTTTGACAGTTTAGTGCTGCCAAGTGTCCCGATTTTCAGGGACAAAAAGACTTGTCCCGAGTGACAAAAGCGCGGGACGACAAAATTCCCGATTTTTCATTATTGTACAAATTCTTTTAGTACCATGGTATTCCTTTGTCTGCGTCGAGTAGAGCTTAATAGAGTAAAACCTATGAAGACAGAACCTATCTATAACGAAAAATTCTTATAGCACCTTCCGAAGGAATACTTTAAAAAATAGACGGAAATTTGTCTAAAGCGGAATTGTTTACTGTTCCTACCGATTCTGTTTACTGTACTTTATTCAATAAACCCTGTGTAAATGGAAACTGTTTATAACAAAATTCTATTTTAATAGAAAGAATCCATTGTCCCTACGATAGGAATAGTTGCAATTCAGGGGCGTAGCTACAAATATTCTTTCGGGAGGAAGGGGGAGGAGAATTAAAAAATTTCCCAACTAAAATTATATGTGCTATGTGTGTTTAATGATAATGATACTTATACGTAAAAAAAATTCTTTCCAAAGATAAATACTGAAACTAAAAACATAAAAATTATAATTATTGGTTCATTTAATGAAAGTTTTCGTCTTCTACTGTGTAAGAATTATAATCGTACTTCATATTAAAATAGCCTCATGATTTTTTGAGAAAGGAACACATTTTTGAAGGAAATAGATTAGAGACACTGTTGATGTACAAAAGTAGGGAAATTCAGGTCTGGTAGATGTATGATATTTTCGTAGCACAGAAAACAAAATGACAAATTGAGTCGGGTTGCTTTTTGTGTTTCTTTTGAAAATTGAACTAGTTTACTGTTTCAGAACTCAGAAAGGTAGTCAGCAAAACAATAAAAAATTCTTATTTTTTTTTTACTTTTTATTTTTAAAAAAGAAAAGTGTTTCATAAATCTAGAATTTCCCAACTCTGAGCTCAAATTTCCCAAGTTCACATATATTGGAGGGGGGGGGGCTCTCCCCCCCCCATAACCCCCCATCACGACACCTCTGTTGCAATTATACCTTGGAATTGTGATTCATCCCCCCACCAATTTCTCGTTCACATATGTTATTGTTGGTGTTTATTTAGTACTAGCTAAAGTACTCGACGTTGCCCGGAATTTTAAGAATATTTGTTTTGAAAAATCAATTTCAAAATTAAATATACGGTATAAAACAAACGATGAAAAAAGCAGTAAAGCCATCTTTATCTCAGTTCTTCACTAAGAATGAGCTCTAGGGACCTAAACCTTTGTGGAAATTCTAATATACGCGCATACACACACCTATATACAGGGTATCCAGTCTCAACGGTGTCCAATGACTAAATCCTAAACCGTTAGTCATAGATATATAGTTCCAATTACAAAAATGTTTAAAATCAGGTAAAGAAATATTTTAAAAGCGATTTGGGTCAATAAAAATATTTCTTAAAAAATTACGAACTTTAAATTTTTATACGGTCCCCCGGTCCTATAAGTTATATTTAGTAAAATTTTCATATCACTGACAAGTAAGACAAAAAAAAGTCCCATTCATATAACACAAATTGAGCGAGTTATGAAACTTTAAAAATGCATGACTTATGTCACTTTTCTGCTCTGAAAACAAATGAGTTCGGCTTAGCTTTGAGGGGTCACATACCAAGTGTTTAAAGTATTCGAAGATCTTATTTCATGTATATCTGCGCTTTGAAAAAAATCGTACAAGTATTACGATTAAGTTAACCTTTATTAAGTTTCAGATTGGCTAAAATAACACAGATGTTTTATTTTGTCAGGATTTGAGACTGTTTCTTTTATGATTTCTTTTAACAAAAATTATGTTATTTTATAAGTTTTTATGTTACTTCAACGATCGTATGTATGTTTTTCCAGTTCAAAATTTGCACTCGAACTTTAACTCACTTTTAAATATCCGATCGAGATTACATTTTACATACTGGCGCAAATCCAATAACAATCTAATATTATTATGATTTTCGGTGGTTACCATTTATACTTATTTTACAGGATAACGCAAAAAATTTCGGATAGATTACCGCCAAGAAGTTTAAGAAAAAGTTTTAGATTAAATAATACAAGCGTGCGATTGTTGGTTTTTTTTAACTTTTATGTATTTTTTAGCACTGAATCCGAAAATTACATTAATTTTTAACCATCATGTCAGGATATTTCGCAAATCATAAATTGTCAAATTTAAAGAATAACAAAAATCGGATACTATAAAGTAGAGGAGATGGTTGTGTTTTTTAACTTTTGCTGATTGATTTTTACGTACTTTTTAGCACTGAATCTGAAAATGACCTTCATTATTAACCATCACGTTAGAATTTTTTTGCAAATCGTAAATGTGTAAGTTAAAATATAGCGAAAATCTCATACTATAAAACATATGTAAAACTTGTTTTGTTTTATTTTATTTTATTTTACTCAATAATTTATTCGATATTTTTGCTTATCCTGGTATTCGTACAGCTAAATAGCTGAGTGGTCCGGTGATATGAGGTAGGAGATTCAATTTTAACTTTTAACTTTTTTACTTTGAAATTTGCGAAAAATCCTGATGTGATGGTTAAAAATGAAGGTCAATTTCAGATTCAGCGGTACAGAATACACAAGAATCAATTATCAAAAGCTAAAAAACATGACATAACCCAACTTTTACAGGCTAGTGTAATCTAATAATATTTTAAAATACGTATCATTTTGTAAAGAATTGAGGCTGTTAATTTAGCATAATTTTATTTAACACAAATTCTGTTTTTTCTTTCTTCTTAAATGTTTATTTCAATTTGTATATTTTGCATTAATATGTCAGAATGATTAAAGATTTCAAATTTATATTGCAATGTTAATTTTACTCTTAACCATTTTTTAATGTATCTGACGAAATTATATTTAGACTGAATTTGGGAATGACCCCCAATTTGCAGCAAAAAATATGCTCCAACTTTAAACAGTTATTACTCGGTCAATTTTAATCGTAGAATAACGGGACTTTTTGTGTACTACTTGTCAGTGTAAAAGGAAAATTTTACTAAATATAACTTATAGGACCGGGGGACCGTATAAAACTTTAAATTTCGTAATTTTTTAAGACATGTTTTTATTGACCCATATCGCTTTTAAAATATTTCTTTACCTGATTTTAAACATTTTTGTAATTGGAACTATATGTCTATGACTAACGGTTTAGGAATTAGCCATTGGACACCGTTGAGTCCGGACACCCTGTATATTCACCTGTTGACGTCCATTTTATTTACAATATGACGTAATATTCAATTTTTTTTTTTAATTTGTCAAACTATTTATTTCATTTTCATTTTTCACGAGAAAATCTTGCAATGGAATAGTTATGAGGTAATAATTCACTTTTTTTTTAAATTATTATTCGTCAAACTGTTTATTTCATTTTCATTTTTCACCTGGAAATCTTGCACAAGAAAAATAATTGTTGTGGTAAGAATTTTATTGTGAATTTTTAATTGTTGGCAACAGCTATAACGAAAAATGTTTCAATTTGATAGGAAATTGCTTTGTGGTTTTTGATTAATTAAAAATTAACTATAAGTTATTCGATTGCGGATTACTTTAGTTGCCTTGGCCGTGTTTTAATACACACGTACGTAACATTTCACAATTCTGGATTCCAAACTGTGGATTTGTATAGAATTACAGACAGACACATAAATTTTCATTTTTATATATAGATAATAACAACCTGCTAAGGCGTAATCGCAGGACAACAGCAACAAAAAAATCCGGTTTAAACAAGCTTTCATCTTAGCAGGTATAATTGTATTGTTTTTCCCACCGTAGGGACAACGAAATTTTAACGTTTAGGACAAAATTTCGTTATAGACAGGTTCGCCTTTCATAGGATTTGTTATATTTTCATGTCTCGATTTGGAAGCCACTGTCCCGCTTTCTTTGTCTCTCTGTCCCACTTTTCGTGACACAGAATCTGGCAACACTAGTCAGGGCCGCAACTATGATTTTATTTCACCCAGAGCAAGCATAAATTTTGACGTCCCTTTCTTCTTTTCCAAAATAAATTTATAAACAGAAGTTTTCAATTCATTCCCTTAGTTTTTAAACGTGAAATAATTGCTAAGAAGTATTATTATTATTATATATATAATAGCCCAAAGTGTATAACGCTTCCGGAGTGAACTCATCCGGATCCCACGTCGCTTTAATCGTATTCCATTCGGCCATTTTTATTAAAAATTATTTTTTCGAATAAAACTTCATAAAAGTTTTATTCATGTTACATTCAAAAGTTACATTTTTAGAAAGATTATTCAAAATAAATTAACATTTGAGAGATGACTTGCTGGGCAACATATAACAAGAATATGTTCCCGCACCATGTTGGTTAAATCAAAGTAAAATTGCGTAGTTTGTTATTTCTGTTTGTATAAATATTTTTTTATAAAATATAATTATGAGTGTAAAATTATAATGTTTATATATTTAAGTAAAATAGGAGTGTAAGTTCATACAAAAATTATTAAGTTGATTTTAAATATTAAATATATATTTTTTAAAAAATTGTTGTATTGTAAAATGAATGTATAATGTTGAATATAGTTCGGATCTCAGATAACAACAATAGCCAGACGCCATGGTGTCGTTTTATGACAAGCCAGTGGAAAGTGGTGTATAATTAGAAATCGTAAAATAATAAAAATGTTGGAATAAATTTATGGCCTTAATAAAAGTGTTGGAATAAATTTATGGCTTTTCAGACCACCCAAACTTTAAGGCATATAATAATATTAAAGTATATGTAAGGGGCCATTTGCAGACTGTGAGCTAATAAGTCTATCTAAGGATAATGCAATATCTTCTCATATCCAATAAGGGAGGACTAGACAAATAGTTCCACCCACTGCAAGAGTCGGTGTGCCAGAAGAAAAAGGTTTGAAAAAGAGAGTCTGAAAAAAGATGTCGAAGACGCAGGAGCTATCCTGAAAGCCCATGCAATGAATCCAGAGAGCCCTAGTAATGCCCAGGCGAGATGGACATATCGGAGTGAGCCTAAGCAAACCTAATTGAGGATGTCTTCCTGATGTTGAAATAAAATGGATTGCTCTACTGCGGTCCGTAGCTATGCATCCTGCCATCCCGAATTCGCCGCTCTGATAAGAAGCTGAACCCGGATGACATTTCGATATGATCCTTAGCAACGCGACAGCTCTGAATTTGATGAATAAAGGCCACCATCCCGTATATGATATAAGGTATTACCTTAATCTTTTTCTTTTACCACTTTAAATTATATGAGAAATTATAAATATCCTTTTATCATATTTTATGGTAGAGAGCAATCTGAGATCCAACAAAGCCAATAATTAAATATAATTAAGGTATTTTAAAAAAAATGAAAGATAATTATTATTTCTTTTTTTTTACAAAAAGAAAAATATATAATAATAAGAGTAAATGAAAACATTGTCTTTTTCTTTAAAGATTAAATATACATGTAATAATGAGCAGTAAACAAAAGTGTTGCTTTCTTTTTTTTTGAATTAATATTATGTGTTTCTGTATATAGTTGTGCTCAATGTAAATAAAATATTTAATCAAGTTTTAAAAAGTTTCTGTAATTATTTAATTGATAAATGTTTAAGGTGTGTCAACTTATTTTTACAGCTTAAATTTTTAGTTTAATTCATAAGTGGAAGAGTTCGTCTAAATAATTCACAACGCAAACTCTTAATTTTATTCGTAATTAATTAAATTTAATAATTACTGTTTACGCGGATTATAATTTAATTTTATTAATTATTCGCGTTGCTCTTCTACTAGAATTACGTAATTACGATCACTTATGTTATTTGAATTTATCTAAGGTATATAAAATTATATACCGATTTACTATGAGGTTGCTTGGATGATTTGGACCAATTAACAATTTTGGATGTAAATTAAATAGGAAATAAACAAGTGTAATTATCTATCCAGCATGACTTACATTCAATTATGTATATATTCTGAGATAACTTCAGTTGAAATTAGTGTGGCAGCTCAGTCTCTCCCTCCATAAGTAAACATGCGTTTGCATCACATTCATTGCGAACTTTTGTGCTTTGTTGGCGCCATCCATCGGTAGTTAAAATAAAAAAGAAGTTTCTTTTGAAATTCTTTGAACTCTGAAAGCATTGGGGGAAAAATTAATTGTATTTCTTATAAAATATAATTAGACTATCAGGAATACTTAATGCCGTGTAGTATATATATATAGTATATATATCAATGCAAATAAAATTTTGCATTTTTGTATTTTGTAGGGAAAATAAATTTGTAATTTAATAAAAGAATTTGAGAAAAAAAATCTGTTAATGCAATTAATAGTTGCAATTTACTTAAATGACAAAGGATCATTTTTAATGATCAAAATTTATTACAGGTTTCTTTATGCATGTTTTAAAAAATCAGAATTTAATCCGAGTTGAACTTTTTAAAATTTAAGTTATATAATTATTATTTTGGCGTCAGCTATCGGCAATTAATCCGTGAAGGACTCTTTTTTTCTGATTTACAAGAAGTTGAAGGTTATTGATTTTTTTTAAAGCAATGAACGAAGACGAAAGTTAATTGACAAAATATTTTAAAATAGCATTATTAGTTCTAATTTGCATGTTTTTCGTGAAGTAGTTCTTCAAATTTTGTGAGTGAAGTTCTTTCTTGCAAATTAAGTTTCAATGATAAATGGGCTGCTTTTATAACTATTTTAACCCCCACCTGATCCTATTAGTCAGATAAGATAAAATTTACTATTTCATAATTCTTTTTATAATGCAATGCCACATCATTCTTTTGAAAATGCAAACACGTCATTCTGACGGGCTATCTTCTAGTTAATCATAAAGGTTGTTCACAGATCCTGAGGTGCTTGCAACCTCGGTCACTCTGTGACACATTTCTGGATTCATTTTTGCCCGGAAATATAAGTTTTCTTATTCAGAAAATATGTAATAGAATTGCGTTTTCTATTTGATGGTAAAGGTAAACCCTCTTTCAGAAAACAATATCAATGTGTGCGATTTGAATCGAATTCCTAACGCGGCAGCTCGAGTAAAAAAGAAAAACCGGTCGCCACATGATATCTATTGCTTATAACTCGATAAGCAATTCATTTATCAAAAAAATTAAAAGCACCATTGCATTTCAAATCGCTTCAGTAGTCAAGCCTGCAAATGCCATGCTTTCGTGTTTAAAAGTGAGCCCGTAAATGTGTCACAAAGCTTCGCTTTTTTGGGCGAGAGAAATTATTTTTACAAGAACCGCCTTCAGTCTGTTTTCAAATCCAAAGGTGCAACTTTATGACACAAATTTCAATTCATTTTTGTTCGGAAACGCATGAAATGAGCAGGTGTTGTTATTCAGAAACTATGTTATTGAAAGGCTTTTTCCATTTTTTGAAAACATAAAAGTTTTTTCAGAAAATATCCTCAAAGTGGGCGTTTTAAACCGAATTTCCCGACGAAAGCAGAAAAACCAGTCAGCGAAGGAAGAAAAACGCCTTGTCACGTGATCAAAAACGCTTCTAACTCGATAGGTAATTTATTGATCAAAAAATGGAAAAATCATTTTGATTCTAAATCGCTTCATAGTCAGGTCTGCCAATTTCATACCTTTAACCCTTTGCACTCCGTTGTCGCCGCTGCGGCGACATCATCTTTCTTTGCAAAACTTGTTTTTGGCACCAGTAATAAAGGAAAATAAAATTTGTCTTATTTATTTAGAGCATTTTTGAAATTGTGTACCTGAAGGAAACTTCTTTTTAAAAAGTGGTGCTGACCGAATAAAACTTGTGTAAGAGACGTCGGAGTCCAAAGGGTTAACTTTAAAAATAAGCCCGTTATTGCGTCAGAAAATTTCGTGCTTGTTGAGCAGTGAACCTGAGAATAACCTTAAATGTGACTTACACCACACTGCTTTTAAACGGCTCTATTGTCCCAGACATTTTAAGAAAGCATTTATTTCCAGGTGCAATGAGAGATGTCACCATTTGAATGTAATTAGATTCTCAGAGTATTGGACCGATGGAATCTGAATAGCATATCCGACCGAGGGCTGCATACATTAAATCGGGCTATTATTTGGAAATCTCGATGCACGACATGCCGACAGATAAAAGCGTATGCAGGAGATTATACAATATACAATAGGAAGTATGTGTACATAAAAATAAATTTATTCTGTTCCGTAATTGTCTCATGACTGATTAGACGAAATAAATTAAAAACGTTTTCAAAGCTTAGCAGTATCTATGATTTCAAATAATACAAATTACAGTAAAATCACCATAACGGGCGTTCCCGAATAGCGTATACTACCTTTAATGTAGCAGACGCTTTTTCGACCTCCTAACATCTACATTCTACATACAGTACAGCCCCGATTATCCGCGGAATTGGGTGGCAAGGGTCCCGCGGATAACCCGAAAATGACTGAAAATGGGGTGCAAGCACGGAAAAAAGAAAATTCAACGTAAAAACTATGTTTTAATGTACAAAAAACATAATAAAACGTTTAAAACACATACATATGCACAGTACAGCAGAAACCTTTGCTTTATGTCTAAATCACTAAAATAAAGAACAGTAAACAAGAAACAATGCCATACATACTGTACAAAAAGTGTTGAGTTACACTTAAGAAAAAAAAAAAAAAAATCCGTCGCTTGTTTTTTGCTTTGGAAACACCTTTTCTATCTAAAAAATGAAGCTATTTTTGATACGCTCCCCTGGAATTTATTATAATAGTCTTACTTAATTGTTAAATATTTTAATTGCTGTGTTTACGTTTGGTTAATAAAATCAAGAAAAGACATCAAGACATTATATCTGATGTTTTAAACATGGCAACCGAATCTAGAAATATTCTTCTATTACTTTCGAATACATGAATTTTTCTGTTTATATTTATTAGTGGGGCTTATTGTATTTTCCTTGCTGTTGCCTTGAATTAAAGGGAAAAAAAAAAAATCGCTTCGGAGATAATCGGGACTTTACTGTATTTATACCTTTTCACCCCTGAACAGTGGCCGAAAAACCACTTTATTTTTGTAGCGAACTACAATTACAACTACTTTACAGAAAATGTAGCTCTCAAATCCACAAAAGAGTATAACGCAAAAGATCTTTCATAAAATACTGTCAAAGTGGGTGTTTTGAATCGAATTTTCGAAGGTGACAGCGCGAGAAATAAGAAAAACCTGTCGTCACGTTACCGCCATCGCTTATAACTCGATAAGTTAATTTATTTATCAACTAGTTGGATGTGCATATCTTAAAACTTTCTTCTATCTCATACATTTTAATATTTCTAAATGTTGTCACAGACGTCAATATTTCATTTTTATTAGTTGAATACTATATCAACTTTGACTTTCATCTTAAATTTCTACTTTAATCAATTAATCGGAGTAAAAACGAGTTAATCTTGATCACGATATTTATTACAATCACGAATAGTCGCGAAAACAGACGCCTTATCAGGATGGGAAGTACCCGTCGATTCACGAGCATACAATAGAACTACGAAAAATTAAGAAGATTACACGAAAATCGCTATTACAGCGTCCCTTTCCAGCGGATATTTTCCAAATGGAGGAAGGACCTGCTTGCCATAGCGAAAAACTTAAAAAAAATTTGATTCAATTCTATGCATAACTTCATACACTTTTCGATGGTACAATATTGAAAATGGCACAAAAAGCGCTATTACAGCGCCTTCTTCCGGCGGAATTTTTCCAAATTCAGGGAGGGCTTTTTTGCCATGACCAAAAACATACACAAAAAATTTGGTTCAATTCTATGCATAACTTCATACACTTTTCGATGGTACAATATTCAAAATGGCACAAAAATCGCTATTACAGCGCCTCCTACCGGCGGATTTTTTTCCAAATTAAGGAAAGACTTGGGTTGCTATAGCCAAAAACTTAAAAAAAAAATGGTTTAATTCTATGCATAACTTCATACACTTTTCGATGGCACAATATTCAAAATCGTGCAAAAATCGCTATTACAGTGCCCCTTTCCGGCGGATTTTTTCCAAATGAAGGAAGGACCTGCTTGCCATAGCCAAAAACTTTTTTTTTTAAATTTGGTTCCATAATATGCATAACTTCATACACTTTTAGATGGTACAATGGCGACAGACAGACGGACACACGGACAGACAGACAATTTCTATAAACATGTTTTTGGGGATCACTTAACCCCTAAAACGTGTAAATCCGTCGAAAACCGGAAGTCGGAAAAAAAATTTCGATTACATTGCTTTCTTCTATTGAAGACAGAAGAAAGTAAAAATGGAAAATGTTATTCGATTTTAAATCGCTTCAGTATGTCAGTCCAAGTTTGTGCCTTTACTCTTAAAAATGAGGCCGAAAATGTGTCAGAAAGATTCGCATTTGTTCAGTCGGGGGTTTGAAAACCGCCTTCATTACAAGTGCAACTATACTTGTTTTAAAAAGTTGTGACTACAAACTAGTACTTTTCAAAATTGGTCGCAACTTAGATGTATTTTCAGATTATGTCAAGAGATTCTACATTGAAATTACGATGATGTCCCATTTTAACAACTGAAAAGGAAGGATTGGGTGCGGATATGGGTACGGATTAAATAATAAAAGGGTCCCTCGTTATATCGCGTTTGCGGTAATAGAATAAAAAAAAAAAAATGCGATAAAACCGAGGACATTAAACAATTAAGAAAAATAGCATACAAAAAATAGTCTGTGTTGTAACGGAGCCGATGTCGTAAGGTGGTGTGGTAGCGGGCAACTTCAACGGCCAAGGCTTATTTAAAGTCGAAGAAATATTTTATTGCATTACAAACAATTAAACAATATTTTCTGGATTATATAAGTCTTATTTACAACATTTTTCATATGAGGGTTCGAGTTCAGCTGATAATAATATATTTATAGAATCAAGTCCAGTCCTCGAATAATAGATCGCTTTCAGTGTAGTCAGTCTCTTACTTATCCAATGTCCACTATTTTCGAAGATAGAGCTCGCGATGCTCGACAGGAATGTCGCACTTTTGTAGGTGTTTAACCGAGGTTTAGGAACCTCCGATCTTCAACTCCGTGGTGGAGATATTTTAACAGCCACACCTGGCTTTCGCTTTTCTGTGCTTCGGAGTATGCCCCGATGCCGTCGACGCGTGAGAGATTTCCACTCTGCACGACACCTTGAAGTCTCAACTTCAACAGAAGGGATAATTAAGCTCCCGAGAATGCTCTCGCATCCTCTTTTATCAGTTTCGTTTTTCCGTCTAGGACCAAAGCCACTCCCATTAGCCACTCACCATCCGTGGGCCATGATCTCATAGGCCAGCCTTTCTCTATAGGCTGCCGTCAGGAACTTTCGCGTCCGGTTTTCATCTCTGGTTTCACTTTCTACTTTCCCACGGGAACGAGGCCCTCGTGAACATCAAAAGAATATTTCTCTCGCTAGATAAAAGAGTTCCTTTCACCCTAGTGTCATCTGCGAAGATTGATTGAAATTGAAGTATTTGTTTCATCTCTAGCGACACTTTCTAGGACTCTGAAGAAATTTGGAGGCTAGGTGAAAATACATTAGCTTCCCTATGCTGGCTTTTGCCTTGTAAATTGAGAGTTTCAATGTGAGATATCGTCGAATTCTCACAACACCCCTCCCTCAAATCATATTTCGGCTACCAGACGTAATATGCTGTAAGGGAAATGGTTAGCTCATACATTTCAAGTGGCCCATATTTAATTATATCAATTCCTAAAAAAAAACCTTTTCCTGTATTTTATACTTAGCTTGCAAATGCTGAACACATTTGGTTACGAAATTTCTCTTTAACAGACAAAACACATTTATATTTTACACGATTACATTTATACATAATAAAATAAATATTAATATATACATATAGTCGGGTTTAACGACCGACTTACTCTACTCGGCTCAAGTAATCCACGTGAGGTATATCTTTGCCTGGTCGATGAGTAATTGCATAATGATAAGGTTGCAGTGTCAGTGCCCACCTGAGTAGTCTGGGATTATTGCCTGCATTGTTTTTCAAGAATATTAATGGGTTGTGGTCCGTTTCTATGGAAAACTTTTGCCCATCAATATAGTGCCTAAGCTTCTTTATTGCGAAAATTATAGCGGCACATTCACGCTCGGAGGCACTGTAATTCCGCTCTGGTTCTGTGAATTTTCGGCTAAGAAAAATTATTGGGTGTTCTTCTGAGCCCTTCCTCTGCGCCAAAATAACCCCAATACCCACTTCAGACGCATCAGTTTGTATTACGAATTCGGAATCGTAATCAGGGGCATACAAAATGGGTTCTTCGGTGAGTTTGGTTTTTAAGAGTTTGAAAGCTTTTTCCATTTCGTCGCTCCAATCTACTTTTCCCTTTTTGTTTTTTCCTTTTAAAGCGCGCATGAGTGGTTCTACTATGGTTGCGTAATTTTTTATATATCTCGAATAATATCCCGCCATACCCAAACATCTTCTAATTTCCGTCTTGTTTTGGGGCGCCGGCAACTCCACGATGGCCTTGATTTTCGCCTCCGCCGGTTTGCGTTGACCTTTTCCCACTACGTGCCCTAGATACTTAACAGTTTTTTGCGCAAATTTGCATTTTGCGATTTTGACTTTTAATTTAGCCTCTTTGATTCTGGTTAACACTATCTTTATATGCTCAAGATGGTCCTCCCAGCTATTCGAGAAGATGGCCATGCCGTCTAGGTATGGTAGACAAAATTCTTCTACCCCACTGAGTAATCTAGCCATAAATTTGGAAAATCGGTATGAAGCGTTGACTAAACCGAAAGGCATTGTCAGGGGTAAATAACTCCCGAAACTAGTCACGAAAGCGGCCAATTTTTGAGCTCTGGGGGTCATCGGAATCTGCCAGTACCCCTTAGTCAAATCCAATACTGTGATATATTGGGCTGCGGCAACTCTTTCAACTCTATCCTCGATATTAGGAAGTGGGAAAAATTCAGCCCTAGTAATTGAGTTCAATTTTCGGTAATCAATGCAAGGTCGGGCTTCTTTACCCGGGGCCTCCACTAAAATCATGGGAGAATTATAATCCGATTCCCCCTCCTTTATGATTTTTAAATCAAGCATACGCTTGATTTCTTTTTTCAAAATTTCATTTTGCCTGACTGATGTTCTATAAGGTCTTATCCTCACTGGTTTGTTTTCGACAAGCTCAATATCATGCTCTGCTAGATCTGTTAGTCCTGGGTCGTTCGAAAAGACTTCCCTATACGTGTTTAATAAATTTTCTAACTCCCGCAGCTGTTCAGCCGTGCACCGGACCCTCAAGTCACTTTCCTCCACTACTTGCCTGAAATCATAACTGTTAGAGTCGGCCGAATGGTAAACTATCTCTAAATCTTGCATCGCGTCTAGGTCGTGAAATTCATGGGTCAAAATGTTGATTTTCTCCACGCGTTTCACATAAGGTTTTAATAAATTCACGTGGTAAATTTGGGATTTTTCGCGTCTACCTGGAACATTCACAATATAATTCGTAGCAGAAATTTTAGATTCGATTACGCCTGGCCCAATCCATTTTACCGACATTTTATTTGGTTTACTAGTGGCCAAAACCAGTACCTCATCTCCTGGCTCGAAACTCCTTTCGGTCGCGTTTCTATCGTACCAGAGTTTTCTCTTATATCTGCTAGTAGTCATGTTTTCGACGGCCAGCTCTTGGCAACGTTTTAACCGATTCATCAGTTTGAAAACGTATTCAGTGACTAATTCATGTTCTTGACTCTCTCCCGTCCATTGTTCAAACAACAATGTTTCCGGCGTTCTCAAATTTCTCCCGAAAACTAGCTCCGCGGCACTGAATCACGTCGATTCGTGGGTCACTGTTCTTAAATCTAACAGTGCATGGGGTAAGTTTGCCTCCCAATCACTCCTATTTTCGACACACATCGCCTTCAATAATCTCTTAACTGACCTGTGAAATCGCTCGATTAAATTCGAGGAAGGGTGACACACGCTCGAATGTCTTAGCCTTACACCGAATTTCTTCAGAAAAGCAGTAGTTAAATTAGAAGTGAAGCTACGCCCCAAATCTGTCTGGATTTCCGACGCGTAACCTACACGGCTGAAAATAGTTGTCAAAGCTTCAATTACCGTTTCCGAAAGCATATCTGCAATTGCAATCGCTTCTGGGTATCGGCTATACACACATATGGCGGTCAACATGTATTTATTTCCCTTTTTGGATTCTGGCAAGGGGCCAACTAAATCAATTGATAGTTTTGAAAATACCTCTGAAATTATCGGTACAAGTGTCAAAGGGGCCTTTTTCTGCTCCCCCGATCTCCCTACGCGCTGACACGCGTCGCATGATTTTACAAAATTTTCAGACTCCCTTATTACATTGGGCCAAAAAAAGTATCTCAACAATTTGCCTTTCGTTTTCTTCTCTCCCAGATGAGCCGAAATGCCCTCATGGCACGCGATTAAAAGACCCTGTCTAAACTTCAGGGGTACGACTAATTGTATCCTTTCATTTCCCCGGTGGTCGTATGTTTTCCGTACTATTACCGAGTCCTTATACTCGTAATGCGACTTCTTTAACTCTGCCCTTTTTCTAACTTCGCTTAAAGTGTCATCCGTTTCTTGTTCCCTTTTAAATTCCTTCTTCCCCACCTGGCTTAATCCTATGCTCAAGTCCTCCACTAGATCGGGTAACAATAAACCCTCTTCGTCTTCCCCCAAATCCCCATTCATTTCCCTTGAACTGGTTTCGTCGTCTATAGGTTTTTCCCGTGTATCCGCGCCTGTCTCTTTCGACTCGGGACTTCTCTTTTTCGCGTCTTTCCCCTTCGTCGGGTCGGACTTCAATCCTTCTGGTTTCGGTTTCGCCTGACTCCGTGTTATCACGGCGTTTAAATTCTGGGCATTATCGCTCTTAATTTTATCGATCAATTTTTGAGTTTCGTTCCCCAGTATGTAATAAGACATGTCTGATTCTGCGTCTGCTACTATGGCCTTTGTTTTTATGCTCCCCAATCCGTCCAATTCTAACGTTACATCAGCCGTCGGCAAACAACGTAAATCGTTCATTAGCGGTTGTCTCACCCACACAAGCATACCATCTAATTGCTCCGGCTTAATGAATCTGCTTGAGACCACATCGGAACAACTCCCACTGTCCCTTAATACAGTGATTTTCTCTCCATTAATTAAGGCATGGCTCAAGTAGGGTTTGAAACCTTCCTCGAGATCAATATTTCCGCTAACGTGATGAACTTTAGCAACGGTTTTTTCGGCCCTTTTGTTTTCAGGACAATTGGCCCTCAAGTGCCCAGTTTTGGAACAAATAAAGCACTTACTCCAATTTTTACGTTCGAAGACTTTTTCCCTTTCTTTATTTGTGTCCCGCTCACGCCAGTTGAGTTTACTTTCGGAACTCCTATCGCGCGATTTATCTTCATACTTAGGCCTTTCAGGTTTCCTATCAAGCGTGGGTCTCGTGTTCCACGTTTTTTTGGACACTCCTTTTATTGCCTCGTATTCGTCTAGTGCCGTAGCGAGCACCAAGGGATCTTTATAATTCGCCCACGAATCAATAAAATGCTCTTTCAAATCGACCGACGCGCGTCGTTTGATCTGATCAGTGATCAACAAGTCTTTTAATTCAGAAAATTGCGTAATCCCCAAACCGTTAATCCATCCTTCAAGAAAACTATTCAATTCGAATATGAGATCTCTCCACGGGTTTCCTGGATTACGCGTATGTTTATTCAATTTTTGACGGTACGCTTCCGCACTCAGCCTGTACCGGGCTAATAAAAGCGATTTAACATGTTCGAAATTGTCAATTTTTTGAGCTGGTTCGCGTAAGATTAATTCTGCAATTTCCACCGGCAATAATGCTAACAAGTGCGTGACGTATTCATCTTGCTCTATTCCGGACCTATTCGCCTGTCGCTCGAACAAATTCAGGAATAATGTTATGTCGGATCGTTCAGGATCGAAACGATGCATAATAGTTTTGAGAGGTAATCTAACGGATCTTTCGGAACCGCTGCTTACCGTAGAATTTCGCCTTTCTGAACTCTGCGTTAATTTTAGCTGTTCTAAAGTAAACGCCCTTTCCTTATCTTTCTCTCTCTCTTCCCTAACTCTATCTTCTCTCTCTCTTTCCTCTCTCTCTCTCTCTCTCTCTTTTTTTCCCTCTCTTTCTCTTTTTCTGCCGTGATGCGTTCTTCCCTATCCTTCACGATGTACCCTGCCTGTACTAACGTCAGTTCCTCGTCGTATTTTTCTGCTGCTTCAATTTTTTCGATTATCATTGCCATATTGTCTTGTTCATCTATTTCCACCCCTAAAACTTCCGCGAGATTCTGTAAATCCGCTTTCCTGCAGTACTTCAGTGAATTTAACTTCGACATGACTACGGTGTGTTGAAATAATACAAACGGAAACTATTCGTTTTGTTTATCAATTTAGAAGTATATGAACCTTACACCTCACAATAAATATTTTACCCCTAATCACACAATATAAATAAACATTTCAAATGCATAACCAATACGTAAAAATTATTTTATGATTTTTCAAAGGATTTTCAGAATTTCTATATTCTCGTGCCAAACGTAAAGCAAAAACTAAAATTCAAAATTTTAAAGCTTTAGAGTCCCTATACACACAATATGAAAACACTAAGTAATTTTTCAAATACTGTAGGCAAACTACATTCCCAGTATTTCTCAAGAACTGAACACTCTCTGCAACCTTTATCAAAATGCATCTATACTATTTAGGGTAAAAGTTTAATTTACTCTGTTTGTCATTTAGCAATCCAGCATGCATCAAAAATTCTCTTTATACAATCACTCATCAAAATATATTTCTTACACATTACTCTTACATTATATATTCGTCATATAAGAAAAAAAATTTTTACTGGGATTTTTTTTTTTTTTTTTTGAGTAGTTATGAATTTAGCCTATCTAATCCTTTCTGCATTCCAAATATTACAAATACTGATAAAGATAACATAACATATAAATTTGCATTAAACGTTAGTTTTCAATTAACTACACATTATTGATTTGTCATAATCTTAGTATTTTCATTTACCTCAAAATAAAAAAGTTTCTCATATTTTTATTTAAACAACATTTTAACATCCTATCAGTATGATAAATAATAGTTTAAGAGCCACTCAAAATGAAATGAGCTTACCTGTTGCAGATGTTGCTTGAAGTATCTTGTCTGGGGAACGGTCCGTTATGGCACTCCGCGGGTGTCGTCCACTGTAGCTCAAGGGCTCGTATCGGGCGTGTTGCGTCCCACTGTTTGTCGTCCAAGGTCCACCTTGCACTGTCTAGTTGATCTAGATGAACTGTCTCATTGCCGTTGTTCTGGATGAACTGTCTTTCGTTCTGGACGAACTGTCTTTTGTTCTGGGTGAACTGTCTTTTGCTCCCGAAGGGCTGTCCTTCTGTCTTCCTCGGAACTGTAGTTTCGATTCTTTCGGCTGCCTCTCGAGTTGTCGTCAGAAACTCCGGGTGTTCGCCGTCTGTTTCCTCCTGGGCTTTCCTCTAATAACAATTATTCTTGCTGAAAATCTTCTAGCTGCCACCAAGTTGTAACGGAGCCGATGTCGTAAGGTGGTGTGGTAGCGGGCAACTTCAACGGCCAAGGCTTATTTAAAGTCGAAGAAATATTTTATTGCATTACAAACAATTAAACAATATTTTCTGGATTATATAAGTCTTATTTACAACATTTTTCATATGAGGGTTCGAGTTCAGCTGATAATAATATATTTATAGAATCAAGTCCAGTCCTCGAATAATAGATCGCTTTCAGTGTAGTCAGTCTCTTACTTATCCAATGTCCACTATTTTCGAAGATAGAGCTCGCGATGCTCGACAGGAATGTCGCACTTTTGTAGGTGTTTAACCGAGGTTTAGGAACCTCCGATCTTCAACTCCGTGGTGGAGATATTTTAACAGCCACACCTGGCTTTCGCTTTTCTGTGCTTCGGAGTATGCCCCGATGCCGTCGACGCGTGAGAGATTTCCACTCTGCACGACACCTTGAAGTCTCAACTTCAACAGAAGGGATAATTAAGCTCCCGAGAATGCTCTCGCATCCTCTTTTATCAGTTTCGTTTTTCCGTCTAGGACCAAAGCCACTCCCATTAGCCACTCACCATCCGTGGGCCATGATCTCATAGGCCAGCCTTTCTCTATAGGCTGCCGTCAGGAACTTTCGCGTCCGGTTTTCATCTCTGGTTTCACTTTCTACTTTCCCACGGGAACGAGGCCCTCGTGAACATCAAAAGAATATTTCTCTCGCTAGATAAAAGAGTTCCTTTCACCCTAGTGTCATCTGCGAAGATTGATTGAAATTGAAGTATTTGTTTCATCTCTAGCGACACTTTCTAGGACTCTGAAGAAATTTGGAGGCTAGGTGAAAATACATTAGCTTCCCTATGCTGGCTTTTGCCTTGTAAATTGAGAGTTTCAATGTGAGATATCGTCGAATTCTCACAGTGTTGTTCTTTAAAATAATACTTTAAGCACAAATTACTCGTTATATGCTGACGCAGAACAGTTCAATATTAATTTTCTCTGCCAAAATATCAAAAAATAATGTATTTGCAAATGAAGCAATTTCAAAAATATATAAGAAACACGGCAAAAAAACATGAAGATCTAAAAATGAGTAAGTAGGCAAGTGTTTCCAGTAAGAACATAAATTTCTTTCATTTAGATTTACCAGCAAGTGTCAATGGAAAAATACATGACGGTATACGATGCGTTGCTAAACGTTGCAGCTGAGTTACTGACATTCACCAAATTGTTGCTCAGAACACATTGTGCACAAAAGAAGCAAATTACGTTGTTGTGAATAAAAGAATGGCCCATTTTCTTACCTTTGAAGTAAGTTTTAGAGGTCTGGACAGGCCGAAATTTCCAAGCCCGGGCCCGGCCCGATACAAAAATTAGAAGTTCGACCCGAGCCCGGCCCAGAATAACAGCTCAAAAGTTCGGCCCGAGACGGGCCATGTCTTGAAAGAAGTTAAAATCTCAACCCGAACCCGAACCCGAACCGGCCCGAGTCAAAACATTAATTTTTACATCGATTTGGTTAAAATTTTGTCTGGTACGAAAAGTTCTGACCAAAAATATTTATCTTAACTTTTTTTTTTTTCATGTTTATATTCTTCATTTTTATAGAGGTGCCGCAGGCTGCGACATTTACTTTTTTAATGAATCTCTATTTCTTGTATGTAAATGTTTCAATTATCATTAATATTTTTTATCTATATTCCATGTATTGAATTGTTAAAAATCTGAAAAATGCTATACAGTAAAATCTAAGACGGAATTGCATAGAATAAGAAAAAAAAAATGCGTTATAGACAAGTTCCCTTCTTAGCAAGCGTAAATGTAATTATACATTCTTTTTTTACTTATATTAATTTTGCATGGATCAACACGTTTTTCAATTTGAAACAGGATTCCGTCATAGGGGTTCTTTTTCGCTTACTATATTTTAATAAGCATAGAAATCTACTATTCTTAAAAAAAAAAATGAATTTTAAAGTTTAATTGTAGAATAATGCCGATTTAAAAATGTATGCATTTTTTGCAAAAATTTTCGGGCCAAGCCTAATTTTACTGACCTTTGAACGGACCGGGCCACGCCGAGACAATGATTTTCATACAGGCTGGGTCAAAACTAGGACTGAAAATTTTGGCCGTGAAGAGTATAGGAATGAAACCAGGCCCGGCTCTGTACAGAAAAAAATAAGTTAGGCACGGCCCGCAGGCCGGCCTGTGCAGATCTCTGAGTTAGATAATAACGACAGTTTTCGACACAAATTACAATTTTTTTTAAAATCTTGTATCGCGTACTCGATACATTATACATTTTTCGAAATATAGCACGCTACACTACAAACTGCTGGAAAAAGTCCTTCCGGCCAGTGCCGGGAGGAAGAGGTAGCTTTCAAATACCTTATTTTAAAAAAGCCAACTTATATTATTCAAACACACGAAGCTCAATTTAGTGGAAACCGAATATAGGAGATTCAATACTAATTTCTATCAATACAAAATCATTATGAATGAGAATTTCACGAAATTAGTCAGCTTTATCCAAGCTGCTTTTATTTAAAGTAACTTATATTTGGCTGAGATGTTGATCAGTGGCGTGGCGTCCGGTCATCGCTGGATGCGGCGATGACCAAGCAATATTTTAAAACTCTTAATAAGCTTTAAAAACTCTACGATCCAGTTTTAGCAGAACATTTGGAGTTCACGTAGAAGTGAAGGTAAGATTTAAAGTTTCTTTTTTGAACATTCAACCATTGAATTTTAGAATTAATAATTTTTCACCACAAACTTAAATAATTGCGATGACCACCGAAAATTTTCACGCCACGCCACTGATGTTGATGTATACTATCCACATGCTTTCTCACATGGAAATAGGCGAATACGTGTGTTATCGCGTGACAAATACAAGATCGTTTCAAAATGTTAGCCATACTAGAAATTCAAAGAGCTATAATTCAACCATTTTTTAAGATATAAACAAAAGAACAAATTTTCAGAAACAAAATCTGGTCCGGAATCTTTGTATCAAGGCCAAACACATAAAAAATCTTTTTCATTTTCCAATTTCTAATTCCTCATTTTAAATTTTAAATTTAATTTTTTTTAATGGCAACCCTTTTGAAACAAGATGGCGAATAAAGCTGGCCAACGAACTCGGTCGAGACATTGGTATGTAGTATGTATAGACCAAGTAACATCCAAATCGGTTCATAAATACGCTTGTTATCGCGTGACAAAAATCAGGTCGTTTTAAAATGTCAGCCACAACAGAAATTCAAAACGCTATAATTCAGCCATTTTTTTAAATATAGACAAAACAAAAACTGTTCCGGGATCTTTGTATTAAGATCAAACACATACAAAAAAAAATATTTTTCATTTTCTAATATTTTGGTATCTCATTTTAAATTTTAATTTTTTTAAATTTTTTTAAATGGTCGCCATTTTGAAACAAGATGGCGGATGAAGCTGGCCAACGAATTCGGTCGAGATTGTATGTACTATGTACACACCAAAGTACATCCAAATCGGTTCATAAATACGCCTGTTATCACGTGACAAATATCAGGACGTTTCAAAGTGTCAGCCACGCTAGAAATTCAAAATGCTATAACTCAGCCATTTTTTGATATATAGACGAAACAAAAACTGCTCCCGAATCTTTGTATCTAGGTCAAATACATAAAAAAAAATATTTTTTCAATTTTCAATTTTTTGGTACCACATTTCAAATTTAAATTTTCCTTAAAAATTTAAATGGCTGCCATTTTTAAACAAGATGGCGGATGAAGCTGGCCAACGAACTCGGTCGAGACATTGGTATGTACTATGTACAAACGAAGTTACATCCAAATCGGTTCATAAATACGCCTTTTATCGCGTGACAAAATTCAGGACGTTTCAAAATGTCAGCCACGCTAGAAATTCAAAATGCTATAACTCAGCCATTTTTTAAGATATAGACGAAACAAAAACTGCTCCGGAATCTTTGTATAAAGGTCAAGTACATAAGAAAAAAATATTTTTCCATTTTCAATTCTTTGGTACCACATTTCAAATTTAAAATTTTTAAGAAAATTTTAAATGGCCGCCATTTTGAAACAAAATGGCGGATGAAGCTGGCTAACGAACTCGGTCGAGATATTGGTATGTACTATCTACATACCGAATTACATCCAAATCGGTTCATAAATTCGAGAGTTACAGTATGACAAAGGTCAGATATATATATATATATATATATGGAGATATATATATATATATATATATATATATATATCAACTTTTGAACGGAGGGTGGTTTCGGATCGATGAAAATATACCAAAATTTTTTGAAATCGCTTTCCTCCAAACGGCTGCAATAGGTAGCTTTTTGTAATGAAAGCTACCTAAAAGTAGAGACTACCGTAGTTTCGCTAACCTGTACCGTGCTACTTCCTACCGACCAATGACTCTGAATTGTGGACAACTTCCGCGTCCCGATGTGTTCGTTATTGAGAGGTTTTACTGTATTAAGCTAACATCGTATAAGTGAGGGAAAATCTTGCTTTCGAGAGAAAAAGTAACATACGTATTATTTCTGTTATCAGCATCCCTTTTTCTCAATTAATATGTAGCGTACAACGATGGATGAAGTATCATTGTATTGGATATTTTGCCTACATCTGACATTGCATACTGAATTGAACTAATATGTAGCGTACAATAATGGATGAAGTACCATTGGATAGGGTATTTTACCCACGTGACATTGCATACTGAATTGAACTAATATGTAGCGTACAACGATGGATGATGTATCATTGGATAGGATATTTTGCCCACATCTGATATTGCATACTGAATTGAACTAGTATGTAAGCGTGCAACGATGGATGAAGTATCATTGGATTGCATATTTTGCCCACATTTGACATTGCATACTGAATTTTGGTTATACTTTTAGGTTAAGTATCATCCTACATATTATTTCTCATGTCGACATCCCTCTTTTCTATGCACATATAAAACGCATAACAATGAATAGGGCTTTATACGAAAGGTTTTTGAACAGGCTTTGGTAATAGTACATTCCTATTTCGTTAAAATAAGTTGTTTGATTAAAAAAGTTGCAGCTAATTATAAATTAATGACAAATGATTCAGACAATAAACCCAAAGACCTTTGCGAAATTTTCACTCTCTTACTGGTTTAACATTACAGAGGAACATCTTTTATCCGAAACGCCTTTAACCGAAATTCTCGGTTAACTGAAATCCATTTTTAAAGCTTTTTTTTTTTTTTAACTATCAGATTATTTGTGTGTAAAATCCATTTTGAAAGCTTTTTTTTTTTTTTTTTTTTAACTATTATTCCTTGTGTGCAAGCTGTCCTTTCCGAACTACAACTACATAGAGTAGGTGGGGCCAAAGATACGTACTGCCTGATTTAATATGAAGAAACATTTCTACAATCATGACCGCTAGTTAGTAGTTTGATCTCATGTGTAATAGTTGTGTGTTCAAACCTTATGAAAAAAGTAGCACTCCGTGCCAAGAAAATGAGGTAAGTTTAAATTTTCGAATTTTGATCTAATATTTTTTAAATTTCACTTTGTTGATTAGCTAACAATACTTCGAATTTTTACAAATCCAAAAATTCAGTGGAGAACGAAAGCTCTATAGCTTCTAAATGCCGTATAGTTTATCTCGATCGCATTTGTTTAAACTTGTAGGTAGCCATAAAATACTGCAGAATGGGGTAAAAGTATGCATCCGTCTTGGGGCAAAGATACGCACAAGTTTAAGATTCGGGGCTTTGCCTTATCGTTTTAGCTAGATGCAAAGCTTTGCACAATTACGTTGTGGTAAGTTTTATTTTTTATATTGTATAAAATATAATAGCTATAATGAAGGGAACGAATATTTTTTCCAACTGGATTAAATCATATTCGAGGATGGAGTATTCGAGGACAGGAGTTTCCGTGTTAAAACACACTTTCATCATGTAAATGCTATAGTTATAGCTCGGATGAATGAAACTAGCGCTGCAGTTCGCAGCCAAGTCCAACAAATAAGAGTGAATTATGCCAGCCAGTTATCGTCCGGATAGCCATTGGCACGGCACGCCAAGTATCGAGGTTTGATTCCTGGTCTGGACATTTTTCGCTCTGTTGGAATAAACGTCAACTGTGATACTCCATCCTCGAATATATAATAGCTACTTAACTAATATAAGCTAGTTAACTACATTTTCCTTTTTCTAGTTAAGTTTTTTTTTTACATAGAACGTAGGTATCTACCTAACTACTTTTAAAATCAATATTCTTGTTTCATAAAACGATTTTGTTTTAAAGTCTTAACTCTTAACTCCTGTTAACGGTCTCGCATACTGCTGCTATATTCATTTTTCATAGCTTAACTTGTAATGTACAATTTCACTATTGATGTTAGTTTAATTTTGATTCGTTTGGAAACTTAATAGTATCGCTAAAGACTTCTAAATGAGGAGAAATATTATTATAATAAGCCTTTACATAAAGTTTAGAGCAAAAACAGTATCTTATGAGTCAGTCAACCTTTTTATTCATTCTACGATCAAGGGGTCTTTAATACCGCTCACAGTATATATGCAACAATTTTTGCCACAGTAGTTTGAGGTTAACTGCTATTTGCGATCTCACAGACCCTTTGTTTTTTTTTTCTTTTTTTTTTTTTTCATGGTTTAACTTACAATTTTCAGTTTAACTATAAATACAAGGGAAATTTACTAATGCTTTTGCATAACTCATTCGTTTTATTGGAAATGGGCAAAAACCCACAGTAATGGGACAAAGATACACAGCGCGAATTTTTGCTTCGCGCTGCGTATCTTTGCCCCACCACTGCGTACTTTTACCCCAACCGATGGGGAAAAGATACGCAGAGCAATGTTTTTAAAAATTGAAATTTCTCACAGAATTATAATTTCACAGAATGTCGGTTGATGGTAGCACTTGCCTAATGTTCTAATCTAACATTTTAATCACTCATTACATAAGTTTAAACCATTGTGTGTGTTAAAAATTAAAATGTATGGAAAGTGCGTATCTTTGCCCCCACCTACTCTATAAATATTTTCGATCCCCTTGTCAGAGTTCCTTTGAATTTAACTTGAGCTCCCGTAAGCTGCGGAGTGGAACGAAGAAAACGAACAAATTAGCAATTCTGAAGCTCTTGTATATTTTGCAAAAGGTTTGGCATGGCTGGAGAAACTGGAAAGACTGTGATACTGGTGAATTAATAATATTAAAAACTCCGTGATAGAGCTTCAAAGCAAAGGCAATCGAAACTGTGACAAACAAAACATTTTCTCAAACCCTTGTGGCACATGTAAAAGGTGCTTAATTTGAAAATTAAAGTTCATGTAATTTATTCGGGTTTCTATTTCTATTTTGCTATTGCTTTATTTTTATTAAGCACTCGTTACCATAATAATAAATATTGCATATATTTCTCCTTAATCTTAAAATGGAAGCATGCTCGATTATCCGAAAATTTCGATTTTCCGAAAGAGGGTCGGTCCCAATTACTTCGGATAATCGAGGTTCCAAAAGCCGTTGGCTGTATCTGATTAAATTTGCATCAAACTTAAAATTTAATTGTAATAGTGGTAATTTTATATTTCATATTTCAAATTATTTCGGCAAAGGTCACATCCTTAATGCAATGTCTCGTGAAAAACTTGAATAAAAAATTTGTCGGACATACAATGCTGAAATTAATCAAGATTAAAAAAAAAAAAAAAGAAAAAAGACGAGGATGATAGAAAAAAAAAAAAAGCATTAACCTCGTTTTCTATTCCAGTGCCGATAATCGATCGAACTGTTTCTGAGCGGTTCGCTGTACTTCATTAATCGAATTAATTAATCCCCGTGATTTATTTATCGGTGGTGTCAGTTCCTCGTAACACCTAAAGGTTATTAAAAGAAACACGATCTCTCTTGAGGTGTCGTTTACAACCATGGAATTACAACAAACATTTCCTTATTTATAATATCCATTTATCTCGTACATGAAGTATTTAAAAAAAAAAGTTTAAATTATAGGGCAACCTTGAGTTGTTTATTTAAAACTGTGCCTCGTATTTATGGAATATTCTGGATAACTGTATATTATAAGGATAAAAATTCAAATGGTCGCTTCTTTTTCTTTTCTTTTCTTTTTTTTTTTTTTTTTTTTTTTTTTTTTTTTTTTTTTTAAATTTCTTACAGAATGTTGCAGAAAAAATATATTTATTAGGTTATATTTTGTACCTTATTAAGGCTGTTCTCAAGTTCACTGCTCAACGAGCGCGAAACTTTCTGACACAATGACGTACACATTTTTAAACGTAAAGGTATAAAATTGGCACACCTGACCATGGAAGCAATTTGGAATCGGAATGGTTTTTCCATTTTTTGATAAATAAATTACCTATCGAGTTATAAACGTTTTTGATCACGTGACAAGGCCTTTTTCTCCCTTCTTTGACTGGTTTTTCTGCTTTCGCCGGGAAATTCGGTTCAAAACGCAGACTTTGACAGTATTTTCTGAAAGATCTAATGTACTTAAAAACGGAAAACGTCTTTTGATTACATAGTTTCTGAATAACATCACCTGCTAGTTTCCTGCCTTTCCGAACAAAAATTAATAAAACTTATGTCATAAAGTTCACCCTTTCGATTTCAGAACAACCATAAACCCCTCTACTTCTATAAATCAAAATTTTAGACTTTTTTTTTTTTTTTTTTTTTTTTTTTTCTGCATCCTTTAAATATGTAGATCGGCTTGAAGGCGCAGTGATAACAAATTGTGTTCGATTTCTGAAACGGGCGCAGTAGGCTGTAGAAAAAAAAAAAAAAAAAAAAAATACTGAATCACCATTCCAGGCTTAATTTGCATATTTATAATAAGCAAACATTTTCACATTTTTTAAATATATTACCCATTGATTAGACTTCATTACGATTTTTTTTAAACATTTATTGATAAAAACTTGGTGTAATGAAAAAAATATAATAATGATAACACCTGTTAATATAACTACTCACTTTTTGTTTCAAATATGCATAATTAAAAAAATATGCCTTTTGAAGCATTAACAGATATGTGATAGAAGAAAGTTTCGGTATTGGCACACATCCGACTAGTTATTCTTAACCCCCTAATCACCAGATTCATTTTAGTGATTATACTGAATACCAGGTATATTAAATTTCGTCAAAAAGTAGTTTATGTAATTATTTTTGATTACATGTAAATTATTTAATTACATATAATGTGATGAAAGGAAATGAAGGTTTATTTACAGTATCTCTATATAATAAAACGCAGTGTAACGCTGGGCGGGGCGAATCCATCAATCTTACCAGTCTCCCAGAAAGAGACTCAAGGGGAAAAGGATCCATTCTCCCATTGGTTGACAAGAAACAAGAATCCCGCGATTACTTCTCAAGGTTACAAGTCCTGATTATTGAGCAGTAGTAGACACTTCTTCCTAACAAATCAGTGCAAGGCACATCGCATTACACCACCAAAATAAATCGCCAAGTGTCACTTGAGATTATTTCAAGTATTAAGTTGCAATCATATTAAATTTTCTTTGCGACATGTAAGGAATTTTAATTTATTTCTCATATAAAGTGATTCACAGAAAACAATGATATGGTATTTTTAAAAATATCCCTTTTTTTCCCCCGCAAAAAATTGATAAAACTGACTTTCTTTTAAAAAAAAAAATCAATTTGAATATTTTAGGCTTATTATTTTGTAACTTATTTTTAAATTACACATTACTTATATTTTTCTTTTCTATATACAGGTGTATGTAAATTTAAACTTAAAAAAAAAAAAAAAAACATATTCAATATTTTAAAAGTAAAAAATTAATATTTATATGAAAAGTAAAATTAATAATTTTTGATTTATAGCTTTACATCAGGAGGACAGAAGCTTAGGGGATTAGACCCCCCCCCCCCCCCCTGAAATAATATCCTGGCATTTTGTAAATTATTTTTAAATTATACATTACTTATATTTTCCTTTTCTATGTACAGGTGTATGTAAATTTAGTAGAAAAAAAAACATATCCCACATTTTAAAAGTAAAAAATTAATATTTATACGAAAAGTAAAATTAATAATTTTTGATTTATAGCTTTGCATCAGGAGGACAGAAGCTTAGGGGATTAGACGGTTGGGATTCAACCCGATATACTTATTTATTAATCAATATACATATTTAAAAAATTTGGAGGGGGGGGGGAAGGGGGTGGGGGTAAACGATAAAATACAATTTCAAAGTGTTATTTAAAAAAAATAGTATTATTTCAATAGTTGCAGCAAGACTGTTTTAATTACGCACTTTTATTGCATATTTATTAAATTTTTGTTTTATTAAGAAATCTTAATTTTGTTATAGTATATTAACCGGAAAACCTGGTTTACCCAGAAATATTGTAAATGCTAATTGTGTGTTTATTAGAACATAATCTAGCCGAACTTTGCTCATCTAAACGCTTCCATATTGTCAATTATTCTTTTTTATCAGTTTTTCAAATTTTAAGTGAAAAACACAATTTTTACCCACCGTCCTAGGATGGGCATTTACACTAGTACAAACATAAATAAGACTAGAAATGAACAACTATTACATGTCTAAAGTTCAAAAGTCTTTCGAATTATTGTTATATTACAATAAAGCGCAGAAATGTAGAAAAGAAAAAAAAATAAGCCTTGTATATTTATGCTCTAAAGACCGTGCAAAACCAATCACAATAGCAAATAGTCTCGAAAAAAATCCAGATGCTTAGAACATTGCAGTCCGGACTTAAAATGAGGACGTACGCGCATAAGTCCTGGTATTGCAATAGAAGATTTTATGGCGTACGGAGGTACGCGGTGGTGCTTAAGGGGTTAAATGCACGAAATTTTCAATCCCAATCGTTCTAATAAAGAATTTTATCCGTTTATCGTTAAAAATCATTGCGTGGATGTGTCAGAAAGTCTCATGTTTTTGAGCGTTAAAAAATATTTCTTTGAACAGTCTTAAGGCTGTTCTCAAATCCAAAAGGGCAACTTTATGAAATAAATTTTAAATCATTTTTTTTTTCGGAAATGCATGAAACTAGCAGGTGTTGTTGATTAGAAACTATGTCATCGAACTGTGTTTCCGTTTTTTTGCAAACGCAATAGATCTTTCAAAAAGAGTGTCAAAGTGGGCGTTTTGAACCGAATTTCCGCACTCTCAGAAATGGATACTCAGATTTCACGAAATTTTCTTTGTTTTTGACGAAATGGTTTCCTGGAAAATGCTCCGAGCGAACATTTCGTCAAATTGATGAAATTAGTTTCTTCACTTGCTTGACGATATAAATTTCGTCAATAGTTTCGTCAAAAGAGGGCTGGTGGCGCCATCTCTCAAACAGTTTAGAAGCTCCAGTATTTGACACGGGGAAAGAAAAATAATCACTTCTCTCTCTTTCCTCGGCGTGATTGGAACTCACGACCTTTCGTGTGGGAGGTCGCTGCTCTTCCAACCTGACTGCTGGGGACTTGAAAGTGTTTGCTGTTAGACTGGTGTAATGAATTCTACTTCGTGTTTATATTTTTATAACGTAGATTGTAATTTTATCGGCGCTGCTATATTTTCTGAAAGTTTTAAGAAAGGCTAATTTATTTTTATGGTTTTCTCATATCAATGAATAATTATAATATGGCTTGATTAAATAATTTACAACTGAAATTTTCTTTGATCAATAGATGATTAGAATATGGTCTGGTTAATTTGTTGCTCACAAATAACGAATTGTGAAGTGCATATTGCGTGACATTTTATCACTTTGAGTAGGAGGATAAGATTTTAACACTTTACTGTTAATAAAGATGAGAGGGATCAATTATGTTTATTTTTAATTTGATTGAAAACATAATATACTTCTTAAAAAAGATATCCTAGAAGTTTGAAATTTTATTGACCTAATTTTCTTATTGAATGGTTTTGAAGAACACGGGAAATTTATTCTTTTCGAATTAAAACATAACGAACGACAACATATAAATAAAATAATAATAATAAGAAGAAGAAGCATTCCTAAAAATTCTAACAGCTAAAAAAATAACTAATGAAGAAACAATAACTACCTATATTTCAGTATTTTCTGAAAAGCACTAAGTGCTGTTTTAAAATAAATTATTACAGGACTAACATAAACAAGCAAATATCTGTTTGCTAAAATCGCAGGATTTGAGGAGGATTTGAGGAACTTTTCTTTAAAATGCATTGAGTCTGACCGTGATTGAGGCAAAACTTTCGTCAAATATTTGAGGGTTTACGTTTCGTTAAAAGTCACGTGATGTTAATAGGAAATGATCGTCAAAAACGACGAAATACAGCTCGAGGATTTCTGAATCGTCAAAAGGGAGAGTTTTATTTCTGAGAGTGCGCTCGAAAGAAGAATAACCACTCAACGAAAAGTGAAAAACGTCTTTGTCACATGATCAAAATCGCTCTAAGTCAATACCAGGCGCGGATTCACGGGGGGGGGCGATCGGGGCCATCACCCCCCCCCCAAAAAAAATATAAATCCACCGATTATCGCGAATTTCGAAAAATGATCGCTGAAAAAAAATCAATTTCGTCAATCGTTCGCAGGTAAAAGGATCGCAAAAGGAACGCGAATTTCGTCAACGGATCGCGCAAAAAAACCCAATTTCGTGAAAGGATCGCGAAAAAACGCGAATTTCGACAAAGGATCGCGAAAAAACGCGAAATTTCGTCAAAGAATCGCGAAAAACGTGAAATTTCGTCAAAGAAGCGCGAAAAAATGCGAATTTCGTTAAAAAATCGCGTATTTCGTCAAAGGACCACAAAGGAACGCAAATTTCGTCAAAGGATCGCAGATAAAAACGCGAATTTCGTCAAAGGATTGCAGAAAAAACGCAAATTTCACCAAAAAATTGAGAAAAAAAACGCTAATTTCGTCAACAGACCTCTGAAAAAATACGAATTTCTTCAAAGAATCGCGAAAAAAATACGCGAATTTCGCCAATTAGAACTGGGAGGAGATTCCCTAAGCGCGTATCCACGGGAGTGGGTTCGATCGGGGCAAAGAAGGGAAGAACAAATTTACCAAGTCGGTTTTTAAGAAATCAACACACCATAAGCATTTTAGCTTTTAACTGACTAGGATTAGGACATAATCCTTTATTGTTCATTCATCAAATACCCCTTGAAATTTACCAATGTGGGTGGTAATAACAGGACATTTTTTACACATTAGTGGCTTTCTTCAGAAAACATTAAGATGATTGCATTTTTCAAAGGACCTTTTTTTTCTTGTTTCTTTCTTTCTTTGGAAATTGCTATGATTCCCATTCTTTTCTCAAACAATAAAGAACTCCTCAAAAATATCGTTATACAGAAATTAGAATTGCAGTTTCTTTGAAAGAAGGAAAAGTTTCAACACCTTAAAGGGATCGGCATAACGTTGTCAATTTCTGTTATAGAGATTCAACAAAAGGTACACGAAGTGGCATCATCCCCCACCTCAACCCATAGTGTCAAAAATTATGGCGCCATATGCCTTTTGACAGGACATAATCCTATTTTGTTCACTAATTGCCGAAACCTCAGTGGTGTTTACCATTGACACCCGGAAAGTGTTTGGTTTCGTTTGCTTGTATGTCTATCCCGCGAAAACTGCCGTTAAAAGCGTTGGATTTATATCTTGGGGGGGGGGGGGCGAGCTCCCCGATTGAAACCCCCATGGATGCGCGCCTAGGAGAATCCCCCTGGTGCTAATTGTGCGTTTTTTCCGCTGCCCTTTGCGAAATTCGCTATTTTTTTGCAATTCTTTGACGAAATTCGCATTTTTTCCGAGATGTTGACGAAATTCGCATTTTTTGCGCGCTGTTCCGCGAAATTAGTGTTCTTTCCTTAATTATTTGGCGAAATTTTTTAGATCCTTTGGCAAAATTCGCGTTTTTTTCTGCGATTCTTTGACGAAATTCGCGTTTTTTCTGCAATCCTTTGACGAAATTCGCGTTTCTTCTGCGATCCTTCGACGAAATTCGCGTTTTTTTCTGCGATCCTTTGACGAAATTCGCTTTTTTTCTGCGATACTTCGACGAAATTTGCGTTTTTTCTACTATCCTTTGACTAAATTCGCGTTTTTTTAGTGATCCTTTGACGAAATTCGCGTATTTTTTTCGCGATTCTTTGACGAAATTAGCATTTTTTCCGAGATCTGTTGACGAAATTCTTATTTTTGCGCTATTATTTCTCAAAATTATCGTTTTTTGAGAAATTGTTTGGCGAAATTCACGTTTTTTTTCTGCTATCCTTTGACTGAATTCACGTTTTTTTTCTGCGATCCTTTGACGAAATTCGCGTTTTTTTCGTGGTCCTTTGACGAAATTCGTTTTTTTTCGTGGTCCTTTCACGAATTTCGCGTTTTTTCCGTTGTCCTTTGACGAAATTCGCTTTTTTGCGTGATCCTTTCACGAAATTTGCGCTTTTTGCTCGCTCCTTTGACGAAATTCACTTTTTTTGCGCGATTTTTTTACCCGCGAACGATTGACAAAAATGATTCTTTTCGGCGAGCATTTGTCGAAATTTACAATAATCGGTGAATTTATATTTTTTGATCCAAGTGGTGGGTGGCGATCAGGGCGATCTCCTCCCTTCCTTGGATCCGCGCCTGTGAAGAGGTATACACACCACTTAGATGACATTCTTGACTTTCAAGGATGTTAAGGCCCCTTCAGATTTCTGAAGGGGATCCTTTTTCAGAAATTATCCTCTTTCAGAAATCTGATATTAAAAAATGGATGTGATAGTTATGTTTTTCAGCTTTCTATAATTGGTTCTTATGTATTTTTTAGTGCTGAATCCCAAAATGACCTTCATTTTTTACCACACCATAACGTCAGTTTTTTTCACAAATCGCAAATTTTTAAGAAGTCGAAATATTGCGAAAATCTGCTACTATAAAATAGACGTAACTTTTTTTTCATAATAATTCATTCATTTTTTTGCTCATACATGGATTTTTATAGTTAAACATGTAAAATATTGTGTATTTAAAATCTTTATAATTTTATTCCATGCGTGGAAGTTTCTTTGAACCGCTCATGCTCTGCTTCCCGCTTTTCTTTTAATCCTCTGTATGGGGTTCATCTCGGTATTCTCTTTTACTTTGGCGGCTGATAAGGCTGGAAAATTTGTCGCAGATGCATTTAAAACATTTACTTTCTTTTGTTAAGGCTTTGACAAATTGCTTTGTGAGATTTTCGCTATTTTTTACTTTTTAACTTTGAAACTTACGATTTGCGAAAATCGTGACTTGATGGTTAAAAATGAAGGTCATTTTCGGATTCAGTGCTAAAAAATACACCATAATCAATTATCAAAAGTTAAAAAACACAATCATGGCAGGCTTGTGTTATTAATGTTGTTCACTATAACTAAAAGAACAAAAATTAAGATAAATAATTACCATAGTACAAGAGTAAAAAGAAAAAGAAAAAATAAGACATTTAATAAATAAATTCTGTTATAACGTTTTTAATTTTATGACCTAAAAAGGAACAACAAACCATATTTTGAGGAGAGGGCGGGATTATATAAAAAGGGTATTGGATAACTGAGTGTTTCGGTTAATCGGATGTCGGATAATCGAGAGTCTGTAATATTTTCAAATCGCATTAAATATTTCATATTCATTTAATAATTAACTGCACGGAATGATTTGAGCAACAGAAGTTATGACTACGTTGATTATATGTCACTCGGTATCTCCCCTCCCCAAAACGATTCTCTGGATCCGCCCCTGGTCAATACGCAATTTATTGATCAAAAAATGCAAAACACAGTTCGATTTCAAATTCGTTCCCTGGTGAGCCCTTCCAATTTTATACCTTTCCGTTAAAAAATGAATTTGTAAATGCGTCAAAACGTTTTGCACTTGTTGAGCAGAGCAGTTGAGAACAGCCTTAAGCACGCGGTTAAATGCACGAAATTTTCAATTCAAATCGCTCTAATAATGAATTTTATCCGCTTATATGTAAAAATCATTCCGTGGATGTGTCAGACAGACAAAATATTTCTTTGAACAGTTTTAAATGAAACGCGGTCTCACGCAGGTGTTGTTTACCATAAATATTTCCTTATTAATAAAATCCATTAACCTTGTAAACAAGAAATTAAAAAAACAAATAATTATAGGTCAACCTTTATGCGTCAATAGTCATATTTAAGAATCTGTCATGTTTATGGAAGGTAAATGCACCTACAGTGGACCACGTGCCAGTAGTGGGAGACTAATTTTTAAAATTTACTAACAAATCTACAACGGACTTCTGAAAAAAACAAAAAAACTGGAAAGAAATCAGATTGACTAACATCCTTAAATGTTAACCTTCCATAAATTGTGAGGAATAATTGTTTCTTTTTTTTAAGTCTGTTCTTAAATCAAAAAGGGCAACTTCCTGACATGTTTTAATTTATTTTTGTTCGAAAATGCATGAAACTGGCTGGTGTTGTTCAGAAACTAATGTCATCGAGCTGTTTTTTCCATTGTTTTGCAAACCCAATAGATCTTTCAGAAAATAATGTCAAAGTGGACGTTTTGAACCGAATTTCCGCGCGAAAGTAGAAAAATCACTCAAGAGCGGACGAAAACGGGTTTGTCACGTGATCGAAATCGCTTATAACTCAATGGGTAATTAATTGATCAATAAATGGAAAAAACAGTTCAATTCCAAATCGCTTCGGCCAGGCTTTCCAATTTTATATCTTTCCGTTAAAGAATGAATTTGTAAATGTGTCGGAACGTTTTGCGCTTGTTGAGCAGAGCAGTTAAGAACAGCCTTAAGGCTGCTCTCAAATCCAAGAGGGCAACTTCCTTACATGAGTTTTAATTCATTTTTGTTCGGAAACGCATGAAACTAGAAGGTGTTGTTATTCAGAAACTATGTCATCAAACTGTCTTTTCCGTTTTCTTGTAAACGCAATAGATCTTTCAGAAAATACTGTCAAAGTTGGCATTTTAAACTGAACTTCCGAACGAAAGAAGAAAATCCAGTCAGTAAGGGGAGAAAAATGCCGTGTTACGTGATCAAAATCGCTTATAACTCCATAAATAATGGATTGATCAAAAAATGGAAAACACAGTTCGATTCCAAATCGCTTCCATGGTCAGGCTTTCCAATTTTATATCTTTCCGTTAAAGAATGAATTTGTAAATGTGTCAGAACGTTTTTCGCTTGTTGAGCAGAGCAGTTAAGAACAGCCTTAAGGTGCGTTTGGAATTATATAAATACGTAGCACCTATAGTCGTCGTCTGGTCCATTCATCTGTCTGTCTGTCCATCTGTCCGCATAGTACAGCGCAAAAACTACCCAACCGAATAGTTTGAAATTAATCTATATAATCTTTGCTGAATTGTGTCGTGTCATTTCACATTTTATGAAAATAGAATCCAAACTTAAAAAGATATTAATACAAGTTTTCTTCATTCTATTAAATCCTATGATACGCAATGAATTCAATGATATCCCCTGAAAGGAAATAATTCTAGGTTATCATGGTGATGTCGCCCTATTAGTTCCGTATCACTGAATTTAATCTATAAAATCATAATAAATTTTGTATTCATGCATTTTTGTGTAAGACTGTAAAAGCTATTGCACCAAGCTCTGAATATTTATAAAATTAGTTATAGTACGAACGCACTTCATTTGCCATGTGTGATGTGGAATTTCCGACTTTTTTTTTTTTTTTTTTTTATCCTGCTGTTAGTACTTTTATTTATTGTCTAGTCTAAGGTGTCTTCAAAAACATATTTTTTGGCAAATTCATAAAGATTTCAATAAGAGATAATTTTTTATTCAAAACATTGTTTCTTTAATATTATGTTTTATTTTGAATTAAACTGCTGTTGATATGCTCTATAACTTCAAAAATCCAGCATCATCGGGACCGAAACTATGCCGGATTTTTGAAGGAATACCAAAAGTAGCAACTAGAAATATGAAAAGTAGTACTATATTCTTAATGGTGTCTTTAGCCATAATTTAATTCAATATTAAGTGATAATTATGTAAGAAAAAGAGAAAAATAAATATAAAAAAACCTTACTTTAATTGATCTTTTCTGTGTCACAGATAAAAAAAAAAATCTAACAATGAGTCAAATTATTTATTCTCGTGTAATTTCGAAACATCTATATCAATTTTGTTTGCTTCGATTTTCTTGGCCGTTCATTAAAAAGTTTTCCTTGCATTTTATATAAATGAAGAATGTCTCGGAAATACAGTCTTGTTTCTCTAAAGAAGATGTTGATTCTCCAGTCAAATTTATGCATTTTAGGTAGCTTTCATTACAAAAAGCTACCTATTGCAGCCGTTCGGAGGAAAGCGATTTCAAAAAATTTTGGTATATTTTCATCGATCATGACCCCCAGACCCCGAAACCACCCTCCGTTCAAAATTGATATATATATATATATATATATATATATATCTGACATTTGTCACCCTGTAACTCTCGTATTTATGAGCCGATTTCGATGTAATTCGGTGTGTACATAGTACATACTAATGTCTCGACCGAGTTCGTTGGCCAGCTTCATCCGCCGTTTTGTTTCAAAATGGCGGCCATTTAAAATTTTATAAAAAGTTTAAAATTTGAAATGTGGTACCAAAAAATTGAAAATGGAAGAATATTTTTTTCTTATGGATTTTACCTTTATACAAAGATTCCGGAGCAGTTTTTGTTTCGTCTATATCTTAAAAAATGGCTGAGTTATAGCATTTTGAATTTCGAGCGTGGCTGACATTTTAAAACGTCCTGAATTTTGTCACGCGATAAAAGGCGTATTTATGAACCGATTTCGATGTAATTCGGTGTGTACATAGTACATACCAATGCCTCGACCGAGTTCGTTGGCAAGCTTCATCCGCCATTTTATTTCAAAATGGCGGATGAGCTGGCCAACGAACCCGGTCGAGACATTGGTATGTACTATGTATAAACGAAGTTACATCCAAATCGATTCATAAATACGCCTTTTATCGCGTGACAAAATTCAGGACGTTTCAAAATGTCAGCCACGCTAGAAATTCAAAATGCTATAACTAAGCCATTTTTTAAGATATAGACGAAACAAAAACTGCTCCGAAATCTTTGTATAAAGGTCAAATACAAAAGAAAAAAAATATTTTTCCATTTTAAATTTTTTGGTACCACATTTCAAATTTTAAATTAAAAAAAAAAATTTAAATGGCCGCCATTTTGAAACAAAATAGCGGATGAAGCTGGCCAACGAACTCAGTCGAGACATTGGTATGTACTATGTACACACCGAATTACATTGAAATCGGTTCATAAATACGCCTTTTATCGCGGGACAAAATTCAGGACGTTTCAAAATGTCAGCCACGCTAGAAATTCAAAATGCTATAACTCAGCCATTTTTTAAGATATAGACGAAACAAAACCTGCTCCGGAATCTTTGTATAAAGGTCAAATACATAAGAAAAAAATATTTTTCCATTTTTAATTTTTTGGTACCACATTTAAAATTTTAAATTTTTTTAAAAATTTTAAATGGCCGCCATTTTGAAACAAAACGGCGGATGAAGCTGGCCAACGAACTCGGTCAAGACATTGGTATGTACTATGTACACACCGAATTGCATTGAAATCGGTTCATAATTACGAGAGTTACAGTGTGACATAGGTCAGATATATATATATGTATATATATATATAATATATATATATATATATATATATATATATATATATATATATATATATGTATATATATATATAATATATATATATATATATATATATATATATATATATATATATATATATATATATATATATATATATATATATATGTATATATATATATATATATATTAGGGTGTTCGAAAATTCAATGTAAAAAAAATATTTTTTAAAAAGGTGGGTCTCACCCTCTAAAAAGTTTCTTCTTCTCCTATTATTAACATATATGAAGTTAGAGCTCATTTGAAAAAGATTAAGAGGTCCCTCAAGGTCACACAAGTTCACTGATTTATGCAAAAATATGGAATTTTAATCAAAAACATCAGTTATGATCAGTTATATATTATTTTATTTCTTTTAATAGATTTTTAGTATCTATTATAACTTGTAACAAAAAATATAATGAAAAGCATAACTAAATAGAAAAACTTAGCTTAAAACTGCACCTGCTAATTTTATATACATATACTTTCACCATACTCAGAAGCTTTCGATCATTGATAGTTCTGTTCTTGTATACAATAACACTGCAGCATTTTGGGAAAAATCAAGTTTGTCATTAAGACATAAAAAGCATATCTTAAAAAATATTAAAGATTTATATGGCAAACTAGTGCATTTAATGAGAAATAGAAAAAGGAATAATGCAAAAGGGCAAGAGAATCAAAAAATGTATAGTGAAAATTTGGTTATGTTATTTGACATAAGTTATGATAATTCAGAACAGCTTATTAAAAATGAAGAGGATTCTCAGTTTCTCAAGTTACAAAGAGAATATAATAGACCGGGCAGCACAGACAATCACCTCATCGAGTTCACGGCTGAAATTCCAGAATTAGTTAAAACTCAATTCACCTATTAAAATGCAATTGGTCTGTCAAGTCCTATCTTGATGGAAAACATCTGAAAACCCGATTTTAGCGGTTGACTCGCAGTTTTAGTATTGTATTTTCCTGTTCCCAGTCCTCCATGTCTTCATACCTTTGGGTGCACGAAAACACAACGATAAACCTACAAGTCAATCGCTAAAATCGGGATTTCAGGTGTTATCATTAAGAAGATTTATCCTTAAATGAAACAAGAAAAATTGACTGTTTATCAGTGTCAGTTTCCTCTCTAAAAGATAATAATATAAAACTTCTTGGAATTCCGAAGCTGTTATCTGGTACAGGGGAAGCAGCATCTAATGTATTGTTTTTTAATTTTTACAGTCATGAAAATGTGATTATCAGGTTATTAGTATGTGCTTTGACACAACTTTCTCAAATACAAGAAATGTCAAAGGAACATGTGCTCTTGAATATAAAAATGGAAGAATCCTTCTGTGGTTAGCCTGTAGACGCATGTTTGAAGTGTTACTTTCAGATATATTTAAAGTATGTCTTGGACTGTCAAGTGGGCCTGAAATTATTATGTTTAAAAGATTTCGAAAAAAAAAATGGATTAAAGTTAACCACTTAACTCACAATATCAAAAAATTCATTGATAGCAGCACCCGACGCTTTGAAATTTTTTATTACGAATCATCTTCAGACAGTTGCTAAACACTTCCTACAGATGATTACATGGACCTGTAAAATCTTTCTGCTTTTACGATTGGAATAGATGTGAACAATATTATTTGGAAAACAGGTGCTCTCCACAGAACACGATGGATGGCAAAAGTTATTCATTAAAAAATGAACTAATGTTGATGGAAATTAATAATTGACAGCTCAAAAATTTCATAGCCTTCAAAGATTCAATCATTTGTTCTGTGTTTATACATTCAATCATGGTACAATGTCAGTCTATTGTAGTTGCACCAATGAATGGCATTTTAGTGATACAAAGATTGCATGAATATGATTATGTACAACTACACAAAACAGGATTAAAGAAGATTCTACATCATTCCTGATATTTAAGTGAAGAACTTGCGATTCTTTGTTCGTTTTTAAAACTTCTTAATGCCAAGGAGAAATATATAATAGTAAAGCTGACGAAAAAAGAATTTGTACTTATTATAGAAATTTCATTTAAAATTTTTCAACTTAAATATATCTCGCAGTCACTTTCTTAGTAATTTTTCTTACATGTACTTAACTAAATATTACCAAGAGGGTACATTTTTTAGAAACAGCATATTAAATACATGTAACGTAAAAAATATATATAGACACTTTAAAAATAGTAATTTTGTAAGTAACTGTAAAATATTATGGAATTAAAACTATTTTTTAAGCTTTTTGACGACCTTGAGGGACCTCTAAATATTTTTTTTTCAGGTGAAATTTTACTAGAGGTCTTTTCCCAAACGAAACTTTTTAGGGGGTGAGAGTCCAAATTTTTAAAAATTTATTTTTTTGGGACACCCTAATATATATATATATCAATTTTGAACGGAGGGTGGTTTCGGGATCTGGGGGTCATGATCGATGAAAATATACCAAAATTTTTTGAAATCGCTTACCTCCGAACGGCTGCAATAGGTAGCTTTTTGTAATGAAAGCTACCTAAAATGGCTGAGTTATAGCATTTTGAATTTCTAGCGTGGCTGACATTTTGAAACGTCCTGATTTTTGTCACGTGATAACAGGCGTATTTATGAACCGATTTGGATGAACCTTGGTATACAAATGTCTCGACCGAATTCGTTGGCCAGCTTCATCCGCCATCTTCTTTCAAAATGGCGGCCATTTAAAAAAATTTAAATTTTAAAATGAGGTACCAAAATTTGGAAAATGAAAAAGATATTTATCGTATGTGTTTGACCTTAATACAAAGATTCCGGAACAGATTTTGTTTCGTCTATATCTTAAAAAATGGCTGAGTTATAGCATTTTGATTTTCTATTGTGACTGACATTTTAAAACGACCTGATCTTTGTCACGCGATAACAGGCGTATTTATGAACCGATTTGGATGTAACTTGGTCTGTACATAGTACATACCAATGTCTCGACCGAGTTCGTTGGCCATCTTCATTCGTCATCTTGTTTCAAAAGGGTTGCCATTTTAAAAAAAAATTAAATTTTAAATTTTAAATGATGTATTAAAAAATTGGAAAATGAAAACGATTTTTTTATGTGTTTGGCCTTGATACAAAGATTCCGGGGCAGTTTTTGTTTCTGAAAATTTGTTCTTTTGTTTATATCTTAAAAAATGGTTGAATTATAGCACTTTGAATTTCTAGCATGGCTAACATTTTGAAACGATCTTGTATTTGTCACGCGATAACACACGTATTCGCCTATTTCGATGTAAGAAGGCATGTGGATAATATACATCAATATCTCGTCCAAGTTCGCTGGCCAGATTCATCAGCCACCTTGTTTCAAAATGGCGGCTATTAAATAAAAAAGAAGTCCTTCCGGCCAGTGCCGGGAGGAAGAGGTAGCTTTCATATTCCTTATTTTAAAAAAGCCAACTTATATTATTCAAACACACGAAGCTCAATTAAGTGGAAACCGAATGTAGGAGATTCAATACTAATTTTTATCAATACTAAATCATTATGAATGAGAATTTCGCATAATTAGTCAGCTTTATCCAAGCTGCTTTTATTTAAAGTAACTTATATTTCGCTGCCAAATTCGGCGATTTCTTAAAGTACCTGCAATTTTAAGACAACATGGTGGATGAGGCTAACCAGTGAACTTGGTCGAGACCTCAGTAATTGCTGTGCACATGCTCACTCACATCGGAATCGGTTGATACATACGAGTGCTGTCGCAGGCAAAAAATCAGATTTTTCAAAATGTCACCCACGTTAGAAATTGAAGTTGCTATATCTGAGCCATTTTTTAAGATAAAGACAAACAAAAAATGCTCCTGAATCCTTATATCAAGGTCAAATACTTAAGAAAGAAACCTTTTTCAATTTCTAATTTTTTTGCACCTCACTTTAAATATATATTTTTCAAATTTAATGGCCGCCATTTTGAAACAAGATGGCTGATGAAGCTGGCCAGCGAACTTGGTCGAGATATTGATGTATACTATCCACATGCCTTCTTCCATCGAAATAGGCGAATACGTGTGGTATCACGAGACAAATACAAGATCGTTTCAAAGTGTAAGCCATGATAGAAATTCAAAGTGCTATAATTCAACCACTTTTTAAGATATAAACAAAAGAACAAATTTTCAGAAACAAAAACTGCTCCAGAATCTTTGTATCAACGCCAAACACATAAAAAAATCTTTTTCATTTTCCAATTTTTTAATACCTCATTTTAAATTTTAAATTACATTTTTTTTTAAAAATGGCAACCTTTTGAAACAAGATGGCGAATGAAGCTGGCCAACAAACTCGGTCGAAACATTGGTATGTACTATGTACAGACCAAGTTACATTCAAATTGGTTCATAAATACGCCTGTTATCACGTGACAAAAATCAGGGCGTTTTAAAATGTCAGCCACGCTAGAAATTCAAAATGCTATAACTCAGCCATTTTTTAAGATATAGACGAAACAAAAACTGCTCCCGAATCTTTTTATCGAGGTCAAACACATAAGAAAAAATATTTTTTCAATTTTCAATTTTTTGGTACCACATTTCAAATTTAAATTTTTCTTAAAATTTTAAATGGCCGCCATTTTTAAACAAAATGGCGGATGAAGCTGGCCAACAAACTCGGTCGATGCATTGGTCTGTACTATGTATAAACGAAGTTACATCCAAATCGGTTCATAAATACGCCTTTTATCGCCTGACAAAATTCAGGACGCACGTTTCAAAATGTCAGCTTCGCTAGAAATTCAAAATGCTATAACTCAGCCATTTTTTAAGATATAGACGAAACAAAAACTGCTACGGAGTCTTTGTATAAAGGTCAAATACATAAGAAAAAAATATTTTTCCATTTTCAATTTTTTGGTACCACATTTCAAATTTTAAATTTTTTAAAAAAATTTTAAATGGCCGCCATTTTGAAACAAAATGGCGGATGAAGCTGGCCAACGAACTCGGTCGAGACATTGGTCTGTACTATGTATAAACGAAGTTACATCCAAATCGGTTCATAAATACGCCTTTTATAGCGTGACAAAATTCGGGACGTTTCAAAATGTCAGCTTCGCTAGAAATTCAAAATGCTATAACTCAGCCATTTTTTAAGATATAGACGAAACAAAAACTGCTACGGAGTCTTTGTATAAAGGTAAAATACATAAGAAAAAAATATTTTTCCATTTTTAACTTTTTGGTACCACATTTTAAATTTTAAATTTTTTTAAAATTTTTAAATGGCCGCCATTTTGAAACAAAATGGCGGATGAAGCTGGCCAACGAACTCGGTCGAGACATTGGTATGTACTATGTACACACCGAATTACATCCAAATCGGTTCATAAATACGAGAGTTACAGTGTGGCATAGGTCAGATATATATATATATATATATATATATATATCAATTTTGAACGGAGGGTGGTTTCGGGGTCTGGGGGTCATGATCGATGAAAATATACCAAAATTTTTTGAAATCGCTTTCCTCCGAACGGCTGCAATAGGTAGCTTTTTTAAAGAAAGCTACCAAAAAATATATATTTAAAGTGAGGTGCAAAAAAATTAGAAATTGAAAAAGGTTTCTTTCTTAAGTATTTGACCTTGATATAAGGATTCAGGAGCATTTTTTGTTTGTCTTTATCTTAAAAAATGGCTCAGATATAGCAGTTTCAATTTCTAATGTGGGTGACATTTTGAAAAATCTGATTTTTTGCCTGCGACAGCACTCGTATATATCAACCGATTCCGATGTGAGTGAGCATGTGCACAGCAATTACTAAGGTCTCGACCAAGTTCACTGGTTAGCCTCATCCACCATGTTGTCTTAAAATGGCAGGCACTTTAAGAAATCGCCGAATTTGGCAACGTTCGAAAGTTCGTTCCGGCCATACAGTGCGTTATGCATTCCCCAAAGTCTTTGATGCATTCGCCAAAGACTTTAAGTTGAAAAAAAGTCAAATATTCTTTTTTTCATTTTTATGTTCGATCCTGAAACTTTTAATTCATAAACAATATCTACTTTTCTTCTTCCATAACATAAAAGTGTAGAAGAATAAGGAAGGGAAAAGATGGTTTTCATGCCGGATTTTTGAAGTTGCCGGATTTCTGAATGCCGGATTTTTGAAGTCATACTGTACTCTATAACGTCGTAAATAATTTGTTAGATAACCCGAAAACTTAAAAATTCATGCATTAGTAATTTATTATTCCCACTACTCGAAGATAGATGAAGGTAACAGTTTTTATCTTTCATTTTTTCCAAAGAAATATATTTTGAAACTTTGAATGTTTATTCTCACACATGACGGTTAGGACTAGGCTGAAAAAAATATACAGTAGAACCTCTTTTATCCGAAACTCTTTTAACCAAAACTCTCGATTAACCGAAATCCATATTTAAAGCTTTTTTTTTTTTTTACTATCACATTCCTTGTTTCCAAAATCCATTTTAAAGCTTTTTTCTCTCTCTTTTAACTATCATATTCTTTGTGTGCAAGCGATCCTTTCCGAACTACGAGTACATATAAATATTTTTGGTCCTCTTTCTTAGAGTTCCTTTGAATTTAAATTGAGCTCCCATAAGCTGAGGAGTGGAACGAAGAAAACGAACAAATTAGCAATTCTGAAACTTTTGAATGTTTTGCAAAAGGTTTGACATAGTTGATGCAGCAGAAAGACTGTGATACTGGTAAACTAATAATATTAAAAAACGCCGTGATAGAGCTTCAAAGCAAAGGCAATCGAAACAGAGACAAACAAAACGTTTTTTCAAACCCTTGTGATCTATGTAAAAGGTACTTAATTTCAAAATTAAAATTCAGGTAATTTATTCTTCTTTCTATTTTGCTATTGCTTTATTTTTATGAAGCACTTGTTACCATAATAAGAAATATTGCATCTATTTCTCCTTAATCTTAAAATCGAACCCTTCTCGATTATCCGAAAATTTCAATTTTTCGAAAGAGGATCGGTCCCAATTACTTCGGATACTCGAGGTTCTACTGTATATGTTTTACAATTCACTAACACTTTAATAATAACTGAATAAATGACTTTAAGGGGACAGTTTATCTTAAAATTGGTAAAAAAATCGATTTTTATTTTTTAATATTAAATGAAAGCCTCTTTAATAGTGAATATTTTGACATCTCATTTTTACCCATATTGCGTGATATTGTAAATTTTGTTAATACACTCAGCGCAATTACCCACACAAATTAAAACTTTAAATGGCTTTTTCCCCCATGTTCCTAATTTTCTTCCCTTTCATGTTTTAAAATTGCTAAGGCTTTTTTTGTATTTGAGATAGAGATATAAACTTTTTTGTTCACGTTACTATATGTGATAAATCTGCACATGAAATTAGCCTTGAGGTTTTTTGTTATTAAAAAAAAAAAATCATATGAAGATGTGTTAGATTTCATCGTTTTACATTATATCAGTACAAAAAAAAAAATATATTAAATGTAATAGTATTAGATATATCAAAAATCCATGCGCAGTCTTGTGTAATACACATTTGAAAATCTTATTTATTTATTTTTTTTTTTTTGGAAAAATATCAATTTTGAAAAAAGCAGTAGGGATTTTTAAAAATGAAAATTTTTATAAACCTTTTTAAAATTTAATTGAATTGCAGTTGTTTTTGTTTTTTTTTTCAAAATGTACTTTTAGATGAACATTGAAATGCAGTGAGTTGACCATTTGAACCCTATTTTTAACAATAAACAAAATTGTTGAAAAGGTAAACTGCCCCCTTAATGTCTTACTCGATAAATGAGTATTACAAAGAAAAACAACGAAGTTTCTGATTATATTTTCGATTTTATTTGCAAAAACACCAAAGAAAAAAATTGCGTTTGTTACGTTATATCTATTACCTTATTATTAAAGCTTTATCGTCGATCCTTAAAATGTCTTATATATGTTTTAAAAAAAAAGTAAAATATATGCGTTCCTTATATGAATGCATAGTGTTCCTAATATGAATGCACGTAACATTCCTAACATGAAAAAATATAAAGTCAACTGTTTATGAAAATGTATCATTTTGGCAAATTACAGGTTACGCACAATAATTTATTACTGCATTCATTTCTGTTATTTATTAACGTTGTCCCATAAAACCTGTTAATATTTTAAAAACTCATAAAAACTTAAGGAATCGGCATAATTGAATCTGTTTTCCAAGAAACTGATTCCAACAGGGCCGAAATTAAGTCTTTTTTGCACCCGAGGCAAACATGGATTTTAGCGTCACCCACCTCTTCGGCAAGGTATATTTACAAAGAGAATTTTACTAATTTTCTAATAGCCGACTTATTTTAAAATTTAAAATATCTACTTATAATAAAATCTGAGTGAAGGAAACCGTCAGAACGATGCCGGTGCGAACCACTCTGGTCTGCGAATCGACCGTAGCTAAACGCCATGTTAGGGTTAATGAAAAACATATCCTAGCATATGACGGCTAAATGATAATTTTTTCTATTTGAAATCATGTTTGTTCAGCATATTTTCACATAAAACATGTGTACCTATATCCATTTATAATGTATTAAGTTCTAAATTAAAATTAAGCTATTATAAACATAGAAATCAGATCTAAACAGACGATACTGTTGCCATTCAGATTCAAATTCCAGCAAATCTACAAATAAATGAATGACTCTTTGAACGCTCCATTAAAAAAGTAAATAAATACAGGTTAAAGCGGATGCTGGTCTTAAAATATTTGTAATAGTTTATTAAAACCTTTAAATATTTTAACTTTGTTTAAAAGCTTCAAAAACTATTAAGTTCTAAATTTAAGGGCCAAATCATCATCAACAACAACAACAAGTTCTGAATTAAAAATAACGGATGACTGTCGCCACCTGGTGGAGAAAAATATAACTTTCGCTCTAATTTATTCAGAATGATTAATCTTTTCCACAATTTCATATTTCCTGTGACATTTGTTTTCTGTCTTATATGACAAAGTAAAATGCATGAACATAGATTAGAGAAAGACTTCTCACGAAATAGGTTTTAGAAGAAGAAAACCGTTCCTTGAAAATTTGTCTAATAGATGGCGCTATGTCGCACGGTTGTACTCGGTTTCGTCTGCTTTAATTTGCTCTACCAATAACTTCTTTGATCAATGAGATCCAGCCAATGAACGTTGTCCGCTAGAGGCGCTGGTATGTACACGGTTGTATTCTAACCGTTGCCATCCCTTCATTCAAGACCAAAATCGCGACACGATATTCACACTATTTCGTGTCAAGTCCTTCTCTATTCTATGTTCATGGTAAAAAGTATCCGAATTTGAATATTTAAAACATTCAAATGCATTTACAATAAAGAATTATTTCAATGACACTTTAGCATTATTTAAAGAAAAATTAACTCTTTATGTACTGAATTATGAATTCATGAAAATTTCATCTTCTATAGCATTTTTCGTGAATTTTTTAAACAAAATTAGAAGATTTACGTAATCATTTAATAAATTTTAGAAGGATTGAAGGATTTAGAAGGATTCATTAAATTTGAATTTATAGGAATTTTGTGTAATATTTATAACCCCACTCAAGTCTTTTATTTTAAATATTTTTCTTAGTATTTTCTAGGAATTAGGAAATCTACAAATATAATGTTCTTACAATAGAAATATAAAAATATTTCTGAATTGAACCCCCCCCCCCCCCTCCCTCCAACGACAAGAAAGCTGAAACGATGCAAAGGCCAAAGAAATCATCCTTTAAAAAATATTTTTGTTTTGTGTAAACCATAATGCTTTTGGAACATCATAAAGTAATGCATCTATAACTCATTCTAAATTGTATTACTACTAATCGAAAATCAATTTTTTCTGTACCGAAGGCTGGGATCAGCGCCTCTGCAGGCCGTCTTAATTCCCAATGAATTAGGAGCTTATGTTTCTTGCTAATTCTTTTGCCGTCAACTTTCTGTTGTAATCGTACATTTTTTTACAATGCATTTCATCAGATTTGAAGACACTGCAAATAAAATGAATATATCTTATCGGTACAACATATTTTAATTATCTTGCAGATAAAATTATGAATTTTAACATAGTTTGTTGCGAAAAAAAAAAAACTCCGCTAAACAACAAATTTTTAATGTAGAGGGAACCTAAACAAGCATTTTCGTCATAGAATGTGTGGCTGGAAATGGCGCGTTTAAGCGCTGGTGACTAAATTGTAGTTTACATAATTTCTTTGTTCTAATCATAAAAAAATCAAAGGTTAATACTTTTTGATTAACAAAATGTATGAGGTATTTTTTTTTTCCTTTTTAAGCCAGAAAAATATTTTTTTTAACTATTGTTTTGAAGAATTATCATTTACTTTCCGTCATTTTTCGTCGTAGAATGTGTAGCTGGAAATGGCGCGTTTAAGCGCTGGTGACTAAATTGTAGTTTACATAATTCCTTTGTTCTAATCATAAAAAATCAAAGGATAATACTTTTTGATTAATAAAATGCATGAGGCAACTTTTTTTTATTATTTAAGTCAGAAAAATATATTTTTAACTATTGTTTTGAAGATTTATCTTTCACATTCCGTCATTTTTGACGGGGGTTATATACTAGTGTAATCATAAAATATGCAATACTGAACTACGTAATCTACAATGGCGGATCCAAGGGGGAGATAACGGGGTTCATAACACCCCCCCTCCCCCCTCTGAACACAAACAAAAATATTCTAAAGACAATTTTTAAAATGAAATTTACAGTAGAGTCCCGATTATCCGAGTTTCTGCTTTAACCGAGTTATTTTCTTCTGATAGACTGATGGCTTCCATTATTATGAGACAGACATTATGAATGAAGTGTTAGGTGAAGATGAAAGAGCAGTCGTAAAAAGTTAGAACTCTGATTTTCTAATCAGAATGGGGGGGGGGGGGGGGGGATGGCCCTTTTTTTTTTTTTTTGGAAAAAATATTATAGCTATTTCTTAAGGCTCCTGTCCCGTCAGGCGAAGACAGTCGGTCGCGAGTTAATGCTAAACCAATGGGGAGGTTTTTTGCTGATATCTCGTTTGTATTTCGACTTTTTTAGAAAAATATTTCTTTTTTCATTGGACTGTTGAGGTCGATCTCTACAATCGCCCTTTTTTTTTTGACATTTTAATTTTGGTTGCAGTTTTTTTTTATGACGACATTTTCATTTTCAGAACCGGTTCCGAAAGTGAAAGTAGTTTTACAAAAAATATATGCAACCAAAATCGAAAAAGTGCAAAAAGACAATTGTAGGGATCGACCTCAACTGTCCAAAGAAAAAAAAAATATTTCTTTTAAATGTCGAAATGCACACGAGATATTGGCAAAAAACCTCCCCATAGGATTAGCAGCTCGCGAATGTCTTGGCCTGACGAGCTAGGGGTGATTTTCTTGAGTTGAACTAAAAGTAGATTTGCACAATCTATATATATATTACGCTATCGTACGGGGCACAGAAATCGCGATTATTTGTTAATTGTTTAAAGGCAACGCCCGAATGAAACGCATCTCATTGGTTATTGAACAGCATTTAAAGCATCCCCATGCCAATAAAAGCTGCAATCAGATTCACCAACTTTTCGAGCAATTTTTGAGCCAACTCTTGATTTCCTCCAACTTTTCGCGAAATATTGTCTCAACACTCAGTGTGATAGCAAACAGCAATATCCCCAACTTTTTATCCACAGCTCAAAAAAGTCTGCACGACTTTCCGCCCCCAAAAGCCTTCGCGACTTCCCCACCCCCTACTTTCAGCCAATCAGAGATAAGCGATAGATAAGAATAGGCGATAAATATTAACGGCTGGTACTAGTAGTACTGGTTGTCCTCCAACTTTAGCAACGACAATTGTAACCTTTTTCTCCCTTTTGAACGGGAAAATGTTGGGGTTAAAATCGGCTGAAAAGTTGGTGAATCTGATAGCAGCTTAAGGGTTTTTTCTAAGGTTGACCCTGTCCTGTCACCAAATACTGCCAAGTTTGTCGCAAATTTGGCAACAAAAATTAGTCGCCAAGAGTGACGCCAATTTGGCGATATTTTTAATATTTCGCCAAACTCCCATAGACTTCTATTGTAAACCAATAAGGTTTAGTTGCTTGACAGAAAATCAACAAATTGAGATATTTTAATGCAACAAAAAGTAATATTAGCTTAAGGGAATATATGAATTATATTTAAGGGAGTCCAAGTAAATTAAATTATGAGTAAAAGTAACATGATACAATGCTTAGCATGCTTTCCCGAACATAAATTTTAAGGGAGACCAAACGGGTCGCCAAGGGGCGGCTAGTTTCTTAGAAAATACACGCTTGCGAACACTATACAGGTTTCTTTTTCCTTTTCTTTTTTCCCCCCCCAATGCATTTGGATCGAAGCTAAAAAGGAAAAGCGATGTAATATGTGAATGGGAACTTGACCTATGAGCATTCCACTCTCTTCTGCTATAACCCTTTCTCGTGAAGATCTCCTAATGACGGTAAATCGAGTTTTTTGACGTGCTCCCCGAGGGCGATATATGTATGTATAGTAGTGGAAGTTCTTGGGAACGGCGACCTCTGTGCATTTGCAAAATCAGAACCGGATGAAGAAAGAAGTATGTCAGAGAGAAGAGAGAGATCTCAGGGCAAGAAGTGCGCATTTGTAAATGCAGGCTGGATATTCAAATGGGATAGATCTTCCTCCTACGATGGACATTGTTACGTTTTTTCGTTGTCAATACGATCGTAATTATCACGCAAACACCAGTCACCACTCGTAGAGACTTCGAATAACCACTGTTTTTTGATAGGCTGCCACCACCGATATATGCGTGATATAGGACACGATGTGAGAAGGATAATAATTAAATACTAACTTATTCAGGCTGTTCTTAAGGGTGTATTCGAAAAAATATTTTTCCCCCCTCAACAGCTCGAAATTTTCTGAGACATTTTCAGACTCATTTTTAAAAGTAAAAACATGAAACTTGCTGGGGTGATTTCTGAAGACATGTTTAACATGCCGTGTGATTTCATTTTCAGCTCAATTAATTAGAATTTGATTTCTAAACAATTATTTTCTCAGTATGACCATTTTTTTCATTCCCAGATCGCCCGCTTCGGAAAATTCGGTTCAAAACGCCCACTTTGACAGCGTTTTTTACAGTATTTTCTGCATTTATCAAAAAATTAAGAAGCACCGCACATTATATAGTTTCTAAATAAGAGAATTTCCAAATTTGATGCGTTTGAGAGCAAAAATGAATTTTAAAATGAATCAGAAAATAAGCAATTTGGATCGGAATACACCCTTAACTGTTCGGCTCAACAAGCGCAAAACGTTTTGACACTTTACAAATTCATTTTTTAACGGAAAGGTATAAAATTGGAAGGCCTGACTAGGAATGCGATTTGGAATCGAACTGTGCTTTCCCTCTTTGGATTAATCCATTACCTATTGAGTTAGACGCGATTTGGATCACGTGGCAAAGACGTCTTCCACCCTCGCTGACTGCTTTTTCTGCTTTCTTCGGAAACTTCGATTCAAAACGTCCACTTTGACACTATTTTCTGAAAAATCTATTGTGTTTGCAAAGAAACGGAAAAAACAGCTCGATGACATAGTTTTTGTACAACAACACCTGCTAGTTTCATGCATTTCCGAATCAATCTGTGTTTTCCATTTTATTATCCATAAATTACCTGTTGAGTTACAAGCGATTTTGACCGCGTGACAAACACGTTTTTCACCCATTCTTCAGCGATTATTATTCTTTCGCGAGAAAATTCGGTTCAAAACGCCCACTTTGACACTCTTTTCTGAAAGATTTATTGCGTTTGCAAAAATATTGAAAAAACAGTACGATTATATAGTTTCTGAACTTCAACACCTGAAAGTTTCATGCATTTCCGAATAAAATAAAATTAAAATTTATATCATAAAGTTGCCCTTTTGTATTTGAGAACAGCCTTAAGGCTGTTCTTTTACCTACACAGTCATTTATGTTTATTAATGAAATTATTATATCAAAACTTGTTGTTTCATGTTTGGAAGCCTTAATTTGATTGAGCTCCTTAAAGGGGTGCAGTCGCTAGAGTGATGACCAAAGAACAAGCGTAAGTTTATCTGTCTCTTTGTCAGGCCTTTTAGTCTGTTTGCATTGAGGTTTCCGGAGGGGGGGGGGGGGTGCTAGAGTGATAACCAAAGACGAGCGGTTAGTTTATCTGTGTGTTTATAGATTTATCAAATATTTAACATGAGTTATTTGTTTATAATAATAACTATATTAATTTTTTTATAATGACATTGGTATTAATATTAACATCATCATTTTATTAAGACATGAAAATGATAGGCATAATATTTATCAAAAACTTGCAAAGTTCCAGATTTATTATTAATACTAGTATGTAAGACTCCCCAAACATGACGGAATGTTGATCTACGTCTCATTTTCATAAGATTTCATACAAACAAACAGAATGAAAGTTTTATTATTAAAGTGTTTGAATTGTAGAAAAGGACAAAATCAAAATTATTATTATTATTTCTTTCGTAAAATTTTAATTTCATGTTATCAATGTTTAAGAGCTTAGCTTATATCTATTTGAAACTTGCTTGCATTGAAAGTAAAATTTATATTTCTTATCAAATGTAATTAATATGTAAGGAATATACAATGTCATGTACTACATACATTAATTACATCAATGCAGATTAGGCCTGGGCCTTAAATCGATTTAAAGCTTACATCGGAAATCCGATTTAACCATTGGTCTTAAATCGATTTAAGCTAAAATCAGAAATCGCGATTTAGCTAATGTCAAATCGCGATTTAGCCAATGTCTTAAATCGCGATTTAGCCATTACCTTAAATCGCGATTTAGCCATTGGCTTTAAATCGATTTAAAACAAAATACTGATTCAGAGCTAACATCGGAAAACCGATTTATCTACTTTGATGTATCTACCACTTACATGCCAAGCTGGTGTTAAATCGATTTAGGAGGATCCGATTTAAGCAAACATCGCAAGCCTCAATGCTTTCCGATTTAAGACAAACAAGGCAAGCTGGTGTTAAATCGATTTAGGAGGATCCGATTTAAGCAAACATCGCAAGCCTCCATGCTTTCCGATTTAATGAAAACAAGGCAAGCTGGTGTTAAATCGATTTAGCAGGATCCAATTTAAGAAAAATGCGATTTAAAAAAACGATGATTTAAGTAAGAATTGATATTTATTTATTTATTTTGTAAACAAGATTCAGAGTTTACGAGATTGGAATGTGTATTTTTCAGAAATTAAGAACTTATATAGTTGAAAGGAAAAAGCAATGTTTAAATCTTAAAATCCAAATTCATCGAATTTCAATTTATATGCTAATGCAATCTTTTGATGATAAATTAAGTTTTCACATATTTGAGTAATATTGCAATATGTATTTTTTATTTTCCAGTATTCTGTAATTAATTAAAATGTTTTAAAGTAGAATCCTGCATTGTTTCAAAAGATTGTTTTCCTGAAATTCATTCAGCATTTATATGATTAAAAAAAATAATAATAAAGTTTTATATTTAAAATCCAAACTCATCGACTTGTAGTTTATACTTTTATGCATTCTTATAATGAAAAATTCATTTTTTACATGTTTTAGTAATATTTTAACATTTATTTTTTATTTTCTATTATTTTGTAATTAATGAAATTATTTTAAAGGTATAGTCATGCATTGTTTTGTGTATCACTATTTGGCCGAGATCCACATTAAATATTTTTCTTTTACTAATAATATTTTTTTCCTGAAATTGATTGAGTATTTATGGTTGGAAAAAAAAAGAATAAAGTTTCATATTTAAAATCCAAATTCATCGAATTTCAGTTTTTATTTTTATGCATTCTTTTAATGAAACATTCATTTTTCACATGTTTGGGTAAAATTTTAATACATATTCTTTATTTTCTATTATTCTGTAATTAATTAAAATATTTTAAAATAGTCATGCATCAGATTTGACATCCGATTTCAATGCCAGTCACATGGATTGAGTATCTTGCTGAAATTGATTCACTATTTCTATCCATAATTCATCCATTTTCAGTTTATATTTATATGCATTATTTTCATGAAAAATTAATTTTCATATGTTTAGGTATTATGGGAATATTTTAGTTTTAATTTATTATTATTTTGTAATTAATTAAAAATACTTTAATAAAGTTCTGTAATGAGTCAAGTAACTTTATTTTTACAGCAGAATGAGGGAGGGCTGGAGGAGGCATTCATTAGATTTTTCTGCAGATCTGCGATTTTTTGCTTTTTTGACATTTTGTTATTATTAAAAAGAGATATATTTTAAGATTATATTTTATTACTAATCTTAAAGGATGGCAACAACCACGAAAAAAATCAGCAATTTCAGTGATGTGCTCCAAGGGTCACACTTTCAATCCTTCTCCATCCGCTATATAAATGTCAGCATTTATGTTAAACAAATCTTATTTTAATCTAAAAGTTAAAAAGATATAAAATTGCACCTTATTTCTCATATCTCACCCCCCCCCCCTTTTTTTTACTACTTTTCTCATCATGGTAAATGAATAGTTAAATTCATCATTGAAGTCTTTTAATATGCTTCTGTTTTACCTCAGTAACTTTTTAAATCTGTGTCTGTAAAAAAAAAAAAAAAGGTGTATGTAGGCTGTTAGCAATGAAGTGCTATTTGAGTGGGCTAGGGGAAGCCCCCCCCCCCCTTAAGGAATTTAGATTGTAGCATGCATAGTCAGATAAAAAAATAAATAAATAAATAAATAAAATCATTTTCTTTTATATTACTTCTTATAGAATGAGTTTATAAAATGTATTACAATAGGTCACTAATTTTTAAAATGGAAAAAAAAAACTAGTGTTTTGGGACATTCAAAGCTTTTTTATGTGTAAAATATACCTCTTTTCAAAATTATTTGACAAATTAAAAGCTAAGTATACTAAATAATACAGGAGGGGGGGGGGGTGGCACATAAAGATCGTATTTTGTTACTAAAACTTAAAAAATAGGCTTCCATATTCTAAAATGTAAAATCGGTGTTAAATCGCGATTTAGCACTAAATCGCGATGTTGGATGGATGATAAATCGATTTAAGAAATTTCTACATCGCCCAGTCCTAATGCAGATAAAATTTTGAGTTTTAACATTGTAAAATTTGAACATAACCTTGGAATGAAAACAAAATTGTAATTTAATAAGAGAATGTGAATTTTTTTTTCTCATACTAATACAATCATAATAAAATTTTATATTTCATAACACCTGGGGAAAAGAAAAAATCATTTTATTTATAATGCAAATGAAATTCTTAAAAAAGCGGATAAATGTTAACCTCTTAAAAAAATAATAAAACAAAATTTAAATTCTATCAAAGGTATCATAACAACTACCAAAAAAATTCCTTTTACTTATATTGAACGAAATTTAAAAATTACCTAACGAAAACATTTAAAAAATGATCTCGAATTACATCATAACGTCATTTTTTTAAAAACTTTAATTTCAGTCAAAAGTACCACTATTTATATTCATTGCCGACAGATGGCGCCAAAACAACGTTGAAATAACACGTAGTTCATATATGGAACTGCTTCTTGTTTATATAAAATAGTTAACTCCGTTTTTTCACAAAACATAAGTCGGCATGTAAAAGTGGAAAACGCATTTTAAAATATTTAAAGGCTTTAATATGCTTTTACAAATATTTTAAGAGCAGAATCGGATGTTAAACGGTTTTTTTTTTAATTTAATTTTTTTTTTTTTTAATGAAACGATCAAAGTGTTCATTTGTTTCTAGATTTGGAATTTGTGCTTATGAATGGAAACGGTTTCGTTTGTTTATATCGATAATCTGTTGTTGGTAGCCGGGTATTTTTTAATTAGAACTTAAATTATTATAATTGTATAGTTTTTGAAGCTTTTAGAGAAAATGAAGAAAAATAGATGTGATACAACATGGATTATTATGTCGAACAATTGACTTATTCACGGGATCGGAATGCTTAAGCCCAACATGGCCGCGATTTTTTTTCCGAGGATGAGCGCAATTATCGGGGTTCAGATGAGTTCACTCCGGAACTGTTATACACTTAGCGCCATTATATATATAATGCTATCAAAAATTTCTAATTTTAAACAATTCAAAAATGCTATAATACCTCAGTAGGTAAGTTTGAGTGAATTTTATATGAACTTGGCACCCACTTAGATATCACTTCTTTTCTAGCAGATTTTTTTTTTTTTTTTTTTTTTTTTTGACAGTTATGTTTTGTTAGACATATATTATTCTTTACTGATATTAATTTTGTGACTTACAAATTATTTTACTACTCAGAAATCAATTGTGCTATATTCTGTAATACACTAAACGGCTAATTTTTAATGATTTTAATCTGCTCTCATTTCTCAAAGTAAATTGCAACTACTATTAACTTCATTAATATGACTAATTTATTTTTTCGCTACAAATTTACTATGTTAAAATTCAAAATTTGATTGATATAATTAAAATATGTTGTACCACGATGTTATACATTCCTTATATTTTAATTACAAAAAGAATTGAAAAGAATTATTCATTTGGTTTGCAATGCCTTCAAAGCTGATAAAATGCATAAAGAAAAGTATAATTTCAACAAAAAGTTTCTTTGTTTATGTTAACTTCCGAAAGATGGCGCCAAAACAATATCTAGCAATGCAGAAAATCAATGCACGGAAGCTCTTGATTTATAATAGCTGGTTTGGTTACTCGTTATTTTTAATTTAAAACTTAAAATTTTATAATTGGATAGTTTTTAGAGGTTTTGGAGAAAATGAAGACGAATAGATGTGATACAACGTGGATTATTCTGTCGAACAATTGCCTTATTCACTGGATCGGAATGCTTAAGCCTAACATGGCCGCGATATTTTTTTCTCTCCTGAGGATGAGCGCAATTACCGGATCCGCATGACTTCACTCCGGAACTGTTATACACTTAGCGCTATTATTTTATAATGCTATCAATAATTTTTATTTTTAAACAATTTAAAAAATGCTATAATAATTCAGTAGGTAAGTTTGAGTGAATTTTATTTGAACTTGGCACCCACTTAGATATCACTTTTTTTTTTTTAACGGAACTTGGATTTTTTTTTTTCACAGTTATGTTTTGTTAAGCATATATTATTCTTTACCTGATATTAATTTTGTGACTCAGAAATTAATTAATTTTGCGATATTCTGTAATACGCTAAACAACTAATTTTTAATGATTTTAATCTGCACCATTTCACAAAGTAAATTGCAACTGCTATTAACTTCATTAATATGACTAATTTATTTTTTCGCTACAAATTTACTATGTTAAAATTCAAAATTTGATTGATATAATTAAAATATGTTGTACCACGATGTTATACATTTTATTATATTTTAATTACAAAAAGAATTGAAAAGAATTATTCATTTTGTTTGCAATGCCTTCAAAGCTGATAAAATGCATAAAGAAAAGTATAATTTCAACAAAAAGTTTCTTTGTTTATGTTAACTTCCGAAAGATGGCGCCAAAACAATATCTAGCAATGCAGAAAATCAATGCACGGAAGCTCTTGATTTATAATAGCTGGTTTGGTTACTCGTTATTTTTAATTTAAAACTTAAAATTTTACAATTGGATAGTTTTTAGAGGTTTTGGAGAAAATGAAGACGAATAGATGTGATACAACGTGGATTATTCTGTCGAACAATTGCCTTATTCACTGGATCGGAATGCTTAAGCCTAACATGGCCGCGATATTTTTTTTTCTCCCGAGGATGAGCGCAATTACCGGATCCGCATGACTTCACTCCGGAACTGTTATACACTTAGCGCTATTATATTATAATGCTATCAATAATTTTTATTTTTAAACAATTTAAAAAATGCTATAATAATTCAGTAGGTAAGTTTGAGTGAATTTTATTTGAACTTGACACCCACTTAGATATCACTTTTTTTTATTTTTAACGGAACTTGGCTTTTTTTTTTTTTTTTTTTTTTTTTTTTTTTCACAGTTATGTTTTGTTAAGCATATATTATTCTTTACCTGATATTAATTTTGTGACTCAGAAATTAATTAATTTTGCGATATTCTGTAATACGCTAAACAACTAATTTTTAATGATTTTAATCTGCACCATTTCACAAAGTAAATTGCAACTGCTATTAACTTCATTAATATGACTAATTTATTTTTTCGCTACAAATTTACTATGTTAAAATTCAAAATTTGATTGATATAATTAAAATATGTTGTACCACAGTGTTATACATTCCTTATATTTTAATTACAAAAAGAATTGAAAAGAATTATTCATTTTGTTTGCAATGCCTTCAAAGCTGATAAAATGCATAAAGAAAATTATAATTTCAACAAAAAGTTTCTTTGTTTATGTTAACTTCCGAAAGATGGCACCAAAACAATATCTAGCAACGCAGAAAATCAATGCACGGAAGCTGTTGATTTATAATAGCTGGTTTGGTTACTCGTTATTTTTAATTTAGAACTTAAAATTTTATAACTTGGATAGTTTTTAGAGGTTTTGGAGAAAATGAAGAAGAATACGTGTGATACAAAGCAGATTATGCGTATATTTCCATTGGTTCTTAAGGCTGTTTTTAACTGCTCTGCTCAACAAGCGCAAAACGTTTTGACACATTTACAAATTCCTTTTTTAACGGAAAGATATAAAATTAGAAAGCCTGACCATGGAAGCGATTTGGAATCGAACTGTGTTTTCATTTTTGGATCCATCCATTACCTATTAAGTTAGAAGCGATTTTGATCACGTGGCAAACACGTTTTTCAGCTTTTCTTGATTGCTCTTTCTCCTTTCGCGCGGAAATTCGGTTCAAAATGCCCATTTTGACACTCTTTTCTGGAAGATCTATTGCGTTTGGAAAAAAAAAAAAAAAAAAAACGGAAAAAACAGCTCTATTACATAGTTTCTGTACAACAACACCTGCTAGTTTCATGTATTTCCGAAAAAAAATAAATTAAAACTTATGTCACAAAGTTGCTCTTTTGGATTTGAGAACAACCTTAATCGGAATACTTACGCCTAACATGGCCGCTATAAGTTCGTTTTTCTGAAGGATGACAAGACCCGGAATCGTCACCTTAGCGTATTATATAAATAATGTATTCAAGTCTGTCTTACTTTATTTTTTTTAGTCAATTAAAATTTTCAAATTCAGACGTTAAATGTATGTATACTGCAAATATTTTTACTTTTAATACTTCTTTTACTTACTTTAAAAAAAAATCTATTATTCCAGCCTGAAAATACAACAATTGCATTCCAGTTAAAAGAATGCTTACGTCTTCAAGAAAAAATTAATTTACGGTTAATAAATTTTTCCCATTGGGACGTGCGACGTGATTTATGTGTTTCGCAAATAGAAGTTCGCATAAGTGAATCTGAAATGTGACTTTGAATATGTTTCAGTACTGAATGATTTGAATAATAAATACTTACATCAAGAATAAAAATGTTATTGTTTATAGCTTATGAAAAAAATCTGTGTATTTCTGGTATATTACTATTAGAGAATTCTTTCCTCTCTTATATTCATTTTAATATTCTCTTTCAAGTATTTTTGAATTAAAATGTCTATTACTAACTCCTTATACTCCGACAGTAACCATTCAAAAAAAGTGTTATAAAATTAATTTAGTACATTGATTAGCAGTACTACAATTTACAGTTAGTAGATACATTACTTTAAGGCTGTTCTTAACTGCTCTGCTCAACCAGCGCAAAACGTTTTGACATATTTACAAATTCATTTTTTAACGGAAAGATATAAAATTAAAAAGCCTGGCCATGGAAGCGATTTGGAATTGAACTGTTTTTTCCATTTTTTGATCCATCAATTGAGTTATAAGCGAATTCGATCACGTGACAAACACGTTTTTCGCCCGCGCTGAGTGGTCTTTCTCCCTTCGCGCGGAAATTCGGTTCAAAACGCCCACTTTGACACTATTTTCTGAAAGATCTATTGCGTTTGGAAAAAAGGAAAAAAACAGCTCAATGTCATAGTTTCTGAACAACAACACCAGCTAGTTTCATGCATTTTCGAACAAAAATAAATTAAAACTTAAGTCAGAAAGTTGCCCTTTTGGATTTGAGAACACCCTTAAGGCTGTTCTTAACTGTTCTGCTCAACAAGCGCAAAATGTTTTGACACATTTACATATTCATTTTTTAACGGAACAATATAAAATTAGAAAGCCTGACCAGGGAAGCGATTTGAAATCGATCTGTGTTTTCCATTTTTGGATACATCAATTACCTATTGAGTTATAAGCGATTTTGATCCCGTGACAAACACATTTTTCACCCATTCTTGATCGGTTATCCTTCAGTCGCGCGGAAATTCGGTTCAAAAGGCCCACTAGGACACTCTTTTCTGAAAGAACTATTGCGTTCGAAAGAAAAAAAAAAAAGCTGGAAAAAACAGTTTGATTACATAGTTTCTGTACAACAACGCCTGCTAGTTTAATGTATTTCCAAACAAAAATAAATTAAAACTTATCTCAGAAAGTTGCCCTTTTCGATTTGAGAACAGCCTTGTATCAAAAGCTTTATTTATTGCAAAAAACAAAAATAGTTTTAAAAGGATGAATTCGCTTTCATTTGCATCTGTTTAGCTTCCTTGATGTTGGAAGATTGTGAGCGGAAAGTTTTATTTCGGAAATGTTTTTATGTTTCTTTTGTAATTTATATAGTTTTTAGGAAAAAACATGTACTGCAGAAAAAAATATTTTTTCAAGATGACAATCGAATGCTTATAAAGGAATATTTTTTGTAAACATAACTTTTACATTTAATACTTATTTTACTTACTTAAAAAAAATAATAAAAATCTACTATTCCAGAGTCTGAAAATTCAACTGCATTCAATTTAAAAGAATGCAGTTGAATTGTTGCGTCTTGAATAAGAAATCTAATTACGATTAATAAATTCTTGATGTGCGACGTGATTTGTGTGTTTCCCAAATAGAAATTCGAATAAGTAAGTCTGAAATGTGACTTTGAAAATGTTTCAGTACTGGATGATGTGAATAATAAATACTTGAATCAAGAATAAAAATGTTATTGTTTATAGCTTATGAATAATTCGCTTGCTGTCTCGAGAAAGTGTGTTTTGTCAACGTGCATTTCCTACAGTAACAGAGATTGTTTTATATTTCATATTGCGAGTTTCTTCATACTTATTCAATTCCTACTATTAGCTCACACTCTCCCTATATTTATTTATTTATATATTTATATATTTATATATTTATCTTGTTCAAATTTTAAATCGTTAATAAAATACTCATTATTCATCCTATCAAGTTGAAATAAATTTTTTAAAACTTGTACTGGATGATAATTGATGTTAATACAGTTTTTTCAAATATTAATTAATTAACTAAATTTTAATTAATTAATTTTAGTTTTGCATGGGAAACAAAATGGCGGCCATTGGTTATTGAAGTTCAATGAAAGTATTTTCAATAAGGGGTTACCATAGGGGGGATCCTGTTCTGTCGCCAAATACCGCCAAGTTTGTCGCCAACTTGGCGATATATCGCCCAATTTGGCGGCGAAAATGAGTCGACAAAAGTGACGCCAACTTGGCGATATCTGTAATATTTCGCCAAATTCCCATAGAGTTCCATTGTAAACCTACTTGCTTATAGAAAATCAACAAATTGAGATATTTTAATGCAATAAAAACTAATATTAGCTTGATTATATTAAATTTTTCTTTGGTGGCCTAAGTAGGAATTGACTTTATAAACAAAATTTTTATATTACTTGTTTTTAACATTAAGTGCATAAAAAAAAAAAAAAAAATCAATGCATTTCTCGTATGTTATATGCATATTATAGAATTCTTTCTTCTTTTATGTTCATTTTAATATTCTCTTTCAAGTATTTTCGAATTCAAATATCTATTATTAAATTTCAGTTTATTGTAAACAGAACTGCGTATTCGAATCGGAGTCAAGCCCATTTTTGAGCGAAAGAGTCGGAGTCGGAATCAAGCCCATTTTTGAGCGAAAGAGTCGGATTCGTCCATTTTACAAGCAGGGCTGCGGAGTAGGAGTCGGAGTCATGGAGTCAGAGTCGAAGTCAAGCCCATTTTTGAGCGAAAGAGTCGGAGTCGGAATCAAGCCCATTTTTGAGCGAAAGAGTCGGATTCGTCCATTTTACAAGCAGGGCTGCGGAGTAGGAGTCGGAGTCATGGAGTCAGAGTCGAAGTCAAGCCCATTTTTGAGCGAAAGAGCCGGAGTCGGAATCAAGCCCATTTTTGAGCGAAAGAATCGGATTCGTCCATTTTACAAGCAGGGATGCGGAGTAGGAGTCGGAGTCATGGAGTCAGAGTCGGAGTCAAGCCCATTTTTGAGCGAAAGAGTCGGAGTCGGAATCAAGCCCATTTTTGAGCGAAAGAGTCGGATTCGTCCATTTTACAAGCAGGGCTGCGGAGTAGGAGTCGGAGTCATGGAGTCAGAGTCGAAGTCAAGCCCATTTTTGAGCGAAAGAGTCGGAGTCGGAATCAAGCCCATTTTTGAGCGAAAGAGCCGGAGTCGGAATCAAGCCCATTTTTGAGCGAAAGAATCGGATTCGTCCATTTTACAAGCAGGGCTGCGGAGTAGGAGTCGGAGTCATGGAGTCAGAGTCGAAGTCAAGCCCATTTTTGAGCGAAAGAGTCGGAGTCGGAATCAAGCCCATTTTTGAGCGAAAGAGTCGGATTCGTCCATTTTACAAGCAGGGCTCCGGAGTAGGAGTCGGAGTCATGGAGTCAGAGTCGAAGTCAAGCCCATTTTTGAGCGAAAGAGTCGGAGTCGGAATCAAGCCCATTTTTGAGCGAAAGAGTCGGATTCGTCCATTTTACAAGCAGGGCTGCGGAGTAGGAGTCGGCGTCATGGAGTCAGAGTCGAAGTCAAGCCCATTTTTGAGCGAAAGAGTCGCAGTCGGAATCAAGCCCATTTTTGAGCGAAAGAGTCGGATTCATCCATTTTACAAGCAGGGCTGCGGAGTAGGAGTCGGAGTCATGGAGTCAGAGTCGAAGTCAAGCCCATTTTTGAGCGAAAGAGTCGAAGTCGGATCTGTTAAACTTCTCGGAGTCGGAATCGTCCATTTTTCCCACCGACTCCGCAGCTCTGATTGTAAAGCAGTCTTATTATCATGATGTGAGTATTTTACACCAAATAAAATATTGTTTTTTTGAGATTGACATGGTAAAAGAGAGGTAAACGGAGATCTGAATGATTTAATTCTAAAAAAAAGAAATATTCTAACCGGTCTACTCTTAACGGTATACAATGGCTAATTCCTAAACCGTTAGTCATAGGCATAGAGTTCCAATTACAAAAATGTTTTAAATGAGGTAAGAAAAATATTTTAAAAATCGTTTGGATCAATAAAAACATTTATTTAAAAGTAAGGAAATTTAAGTTTTTATACGATCCCCTGTCCTTATAAGTGGTATTTAGAAAAAAATTCCTATTACAGTGAAACTTCCATTTAGCGAAGTCCATCGTTATATTTGAATATTTCGTTATGAAGAAAATTCGTTAAATAGAAATCAACTCAAATTCATGAAATTTGTATAATAAAATACACATGCATAAAATGAAAAATACACCTAAAATGGAAATATTGGAAAAATGTATTTTACTTCGGGCAGTAACTTTTCTTTATGCAATGTAAACATATGAGAAAAATTTAATTAGAATAATGTCTAAAAAATCGCATAATAAAGAGAGGTAAACAAAAACTGAAGCGTAGCGAACTTTTTCGTTTTTTTCCCTCAGTATTTGAAATCTTTAACTTAAAAAAAGTCTGTAATATTTAATTGTACAGGTTTCTTCTAAAGAATACACTGTTCATAAAAAATTTTCGTTCTTTTCTAACAAGGAAGGTCTCCATACGGGCATACTCAGAAAAATCTGAAAAAATTACAGAATGTTCTTCTCATATGGATATATATGTTTATAAAAAAATTTTTGGCGGAACCCCGATACAGCGTCCGTAAAAAAATAACGAAATTTTCGTTTATTTGGCGATTTATCACTGGTTGGCGATGAAAAAAAAATACGCTTTTATGTAGGAAAAACTTTTTATATTGAATTTGTTTATATAAGTTTAATTTAAATAACTTTAGTTTTGCCATTTTTAATTTGTTTTAACTACTGTTTTGTCATTTTTAGTTTGTTTTAACTACAGTTTCTCATATATATTTATATGAATTTATAATAAAATTTAAATATCATATTTTACGATTTAAAGCAAAATTTAAATTGATTTAAATTATTTCAAGCTCAAAAATTAGGCAGATAGAACACTGTCGATTTGATTTTGTTGCTATGGAAACGACTTCGTCTTTGATATGGAAATGTATTATGGCAATCAAATGTCAGCTGACTATAACTTAAAATAGATATCTGCAACTTGCAAAGCATAGAAAATATTTTCACAGTGATAAAATTAAATAACTATAGCAAAAAGCAACATATATATGTAATAAAAAAAATATATATAATAACTTCTTTCATTGATTAAGTTTATATTCATTAAAAACCGTGCATTCTAAAAAACAATTAATAAGCAATTTTCAGATGCATTAAAATCGTTTGCTTTTGGCGAGGAAAAATCCTGCTCGCCAAATCGCGTGACACTTTCGTATTTTCGCGCCAAATATTCGAAAGTATATTATTTTTTTTTACAGATTTTCTACTGAAATTCCGCCGTTAAATTTGACTGATCCCTTATTACATACATGAGTAGTTTCACTAGCATTTTTTTCAACCTATTCTGAGTATGCCCTGTATAGAGACCTTCCTTGTACGTATTCGAAGAATTCATCTGTAACATTTTCGTGATACTGGAATCCCCTTCTTATGGAAAGAAGACTTTTAAATGGAAATGATTAAACAAATAATTTCATTTTCATACAATCCACTGAAATAAATTGCATGCATCCATCACAACTGCAACCTCTCCGTTTGAATGTTGTACACGCAGGTAAGTGGAATAAATTTCGTTATATAGAATATATTTTTCGTAGTATGGAGATTAATTTACATGCTAATTAAGTTCAAAATCAAGATTCAGCAGAAAATTTCGTTAAGTAGAGAACTTCGTTAAAGAGGGACTCCGTTAAAAGGAAGTTCGACTGTAATTTAAAAAAAAAGTATGTTGTGGCCATCACAAAACTTTCTTCTATCTCATACATGTCAATACTTCAAAATTCACTATCTCAGCGCCAAATTAAATGGCAATCTGTGCTCATCATGAGAATTCTAAAAATATGAAATTCCGTGCATTAGTTCACGAGGTATGACTGTCGCTGAAATCGTGTAAATCCAGCATAATGCAGCATAGCAGCGCCACCTATTGGGTTATTTACACCAGAACCTAATTATCACCAACTTATGTCAACGTCTAACTGAATATGAAGTTTGACGGAAAATTCGTGCATTAGTTCTTGAGATAGAGGTATTGCGCAAATCCTGACAAATGCAGCATAGAGGCGCCACCTGTTGAGCGATTTGCAACAACACATAATCAGCAGCAATATTAATCAAGTTATACTTAAATCTGAAGTTTGATGAAAATTCGTGCATTAGTTCTTGAGATAGAGCTATTGAGGAAATAGTTCAAAATGCAGCACAGCAGCGCCACCTATTGGGCGATTTACACCAACATGTAGTCAGCATCATTTCATATCAAGGACTAACTAAATCCGAAGTTTTATGAAAATGTGTGCGTTAGTTCTTGAGATAGAGCTACTGCGAAAATAGCGTAAATCCTGCAAAATGCAGCATAGCAGCGCCACCTGTTGGTCGATTTACACCAAAACGTAAACAGCATCCATTCATGTCAAGGACTAACGGAATCTGAAGTTTTATAAAAATCCGTGCATTAGTTCTTGATACAGAGCTTTTGCGGAAATCCTGCAAAATGCTACATAGCAGCTCCACCTGCAGGGCGATTTACACCAAAAACTAATCAGCACTAATCTATATCAGGGACTACCTGAATATAAATTTTTTATTAAATTCCGTGCATTAGTTCTTGAGATAGAGCGCCCACAAAATTTGTGTCACATACATACAGACAGACAGATTCACAGACAGACATTTTGTAAAAACATGTTTTTTGGAATCTCTGACCCATAAAACGTGTAAATCCGTCGAAAACTGGAATTCGAAAATTTTCATGAAACCAATACTTTCTTCTTGTAAAGATAGAAGAAAGTAAAATGTATAAGATAAAAAAAAAAAGTCCCTTCATCGAACACTAAAATTGACCGCGGTATGAAAATTCGAATTGCATAACTTACACCAATTTTCTGCATCTGAATTCAGATGAATTGGGCCATGTTTCAAGGACTCGCACACAAAGTGTTTAAAGTATTAGAACAATTTATTTTGCATGTATCAGTTTTTTAACTGAAAATAGTTTACATCTTACAAGTACATCTTACAAGTACAGTAGAGTCTCGAAAATCCGATGTAATTGGGGCTGACGCCACCTCGGATTACTGAAAACTCGGATTTTCCGAAAAAGTAAAAAATTCTTACCAATTATAATTTTACTCAATTAGGATGACAACAAATGTACATACCTTTATTCCTTTTGTAATGATATACAGGATACTTTACACACACACACACACACACACACACAAAAAAAATCATTCTCTTTTTAGATGCAATATCTAGCCAACGCTTAAAATGAATAACGTTAGCAGGGGTAGCTTCATTTTTCTGTTCTACATATTTTAAAGCCAGTTCTAAAGATGCAAAACTTTCACTATGAGAGAGTATTTTTCAAATGGCAGGGAGTCATTTCCTACTGTATCATTACATTCTTCCTCATCTTTTATTACAATAGTCGATTCAGTTATTTCCAGCATTTCATCACTGTTTAGCCATTTTTTAACGTCATCTGCATTACAATTTTCACAGCCAGGTACTTCCTTTACCAAATCTTTCAAAACAATGTTTTCATCATCGTCATCATTAAAATTTTCAGTGGATGTTACCATTTTAGGTAAAAATTTCAACCACGATTTATTCAATGTTCTAGATTGAATTTCTTCGCAAGAATCAGCTATCCAGTAAACAATATCGCTCATGCATTCTTTCAGGCGAAGAAGAAAAATAGAAAATTTTATTTTGATTTTTGACTCCTCGAATTAAGCGGAACCTCGAACTTCTGAGGCTCGGATTTTCGAGACTCTACTGTATTACGATAGTGTCAATTTTTATTAATTAAGTTTCAGATTGGTTAAAATAATTGTATTTTAAAAAATGTTTTAATTTGTAAATAGGGGTCGATACAGGCAAAGTTTGGGGCGTATTTCAAATTCTAAAATTTGGCACCCTTTCACAAAAATCTATTTAATAAAATAGGCGCCTTCACAAAAATAAATTTAATAAAATGGACCTCCTCACAAAATTCCGTTTAATAAAATAAGTTCCCTATACATAACATTCTTTTTCATAAAAACGGTTTTTAGAAAGTAAAATTTGTAAATAAAACCAGGTTACGAAAAACAAAACTTTAGCAAGAGGATTTAAAGAAGTTTTTGTTCATAAATTCTTGGTTCAAATTTGAGTAACCGGATTTCAACTTTCGTTACAAAATGTTATTTTCCACAAAAATATAATCAAATTCACAAAAATAACTTTTACTTTTCACAAAATGGGTTCTAAGAATAAAAACATGCATCGACCCCTATGGTTAAGAATTAAGACGGATGTTGCTTTTCATCATTAACAAAAATCCTGTTATTTTTCACTCATACTTTTAGTACAAGTTGCATTTATATTCTTATGTTAATTTTACTCTTAACTATTATTATTATATTTTTATATATATCGAACGATTATTTATATTTCTAGTAAATTTGTGAATAACCCCTAGTTCGAAATTCGATGCCAAAAAGATGCCTCCACTTTAAACCGTCGTATAGAAGAATGGGATTTTTATTTTTATTTTTTTACTTCTTAGAGTAATAGGATATTTTTACTAAATATAACCTATAGGACCGCAGACGATATACAAATTTAACTTTCTTAATTTAAAAAAAAAAAATGTTTTTATTGACCTAAATCCCTTTAAAAATACTTCTCTATCTCATTTAAAACATTTTTGTAATTGAAACTATATGTCTTTGCCAAACGATTTAGGAATTAGCCATTGGACACAGTTGGGTATGGACACCCTGTATAGATTCAGTTCCGCAGCTGGAAATGTTTGATTGAGAACGAATAGAATCTTGAAAAGCGATATTCTGGTTTGTAAAAACGGATTAATACTCTGTAAAAACTACCCTGATACGCTTCCGTAAACCATTGGTAGCAAAAGAAATTTTGTTTCGACATCTGCTTCTTTAAGGCTGTTTTAAAATCGAAAAGGGCAACTTTATGATATAAGTTTTAATTCATTTTTCTTCGGAAATGCATGAAACGAGCAGGTTTTGGTGTCAATGTGGTTGTTTTGAACCGAATGTCCGCGCGAAAGAAGAATAACCACTCGAGGAAGGATGAAAAACGTGTTTGTCACGTGATCCAAATCGCTTCTAATTCAATAGGTAATGGATGAAGCCAAAAATGGAAAGCACAGTTCGATTCCCAATAGCCGCCATCCTTTCAATTTTATACCTTTTCGTTAAAAAATGAATTTATAAATGTGTCAAAACATTTTGCGCTTGTTGAGCCGAGCAGTTGAGAACAGCCTTAAATCTCGAAAATATGTTGCTTTCTGAGGATAACGAACGGTTTTGAGAAGCGTGAATAACTCAGAAGAGGTTATTATTAGAGATCGACCGAAAATTCGGTTGCGGCCCAAAATCTGAATTTCTCCAAAAATTCGGCCAGACCGAAACTATCTGTATTCCAAAAATCTCGTTTCTTCCTTCGGAAATTTTCAACATGACTCATTGATGTGAACTGTATCGGCTCACATGAGACATACATTATTTATCGCTATGAACTTCACTCTTTATAATTATCAGTCATGACTGGCTCAAGACGTGAGTGCACATTATAAAGCAAGTAATGCGTATAGGACTCAACTTTGAAGACGCTTTTCACGTGCTAATTAAAAGCTGCAGATTTAACAGTAATAGAAAATGTTTAGTTTGAAACCGCAAAAGTGTTTCGGATACTCTTTGAGAAAGTTTTAGTAGTATAACAGATGCTTATTTGCGAAAATCATTAGAAAAGATAAATAGAGGTATATTCATACTTGTGTCGTTGCATTTTATTTTATATGAAAATAAAATGTTTCGCTCAGAGGCACGGAGAACCAACTTGGACCACATGTATGCACAGTGGGTGATCGGTTAACGAACTTAATCAGTTCCAAAACAGTGTTCGCAAACCGAATTGTTTGTTAACCGATCATAGGTTTTGTATTGATTTGTATGGGAGTTCAATTAATTCGTTCTTAAAAGCTAAATAAGTTATAAACAATAATATAAATATTCTCCTTATAATAGGGTTAATATAGTCCTTTATTTAATATGGACACGTCGTATTTTGATGATTTTGTCCGTATCGTGGCGTACTTAAAAATAAATAAATGACATGCCCTTTGTAAAAACTTTTAGGATTACATAATTGACTACGGCATTAAATCGTATCAATTTGTCACTTTCACCTTTCAAAAATTCCTTAGTTCTCTAAAAAATCGTGTTTATTGCAGGGCCCGATAAAGCTCAGGTGGACCTTGAGCCTGTTAATTATTTGTAAACTTACTTACAATTAAAATAATTAATTTGCACTTTAAAATATTTCTTTAAAAAGAGACACAAAATATAAAAATTAATGTTTCTGATTTGTTCGTTCTAATTTGGAGGCTCTAGAATGTAGGGCCCGAACCCCCGGTAGCCCATGAATTAATTAGGCCATAAAATCTGAAACACAGCATAACTTCTTCTTGGCTTTGTTTTGTGAGGTGTTCGTTATCCGAACATGTGTTTGTTATTCGAACATAAAAATCTCTCGCGAAAGTGTTTGTTAACCGATCTGTTCGTAAACCGAACAGTTCGTTAACCGATAATCCACTGTAATTAATAATTATGTATATTTATGTATCTATTACTTACTTTAAAAGAATTTGGACATTTTCGTCTTCGATCGAAAATACGAAGATTACTGAAATTCGGTTTCGCTTTCGGTCTATCCTTAGTTATTATATATTTTCGTACGTGGTTGTACTATTACATTTTCGTAGCTTAGGAAACATTTGCTTTTTTTTTTTTTTTTGGTATAGAGTGGAGAATAAACAGCAATAAAAGTTTTCATTACCACAGTTATGTAAAGAACGTTCGTTTCTCAATCTCCTTTTGTTTTATGACCACCCTGCGACTCAAGAACTTTTGTCCGACTTGCATCGGACAAAAGCCAGACCGCGGCTAGACTCGGAAAATATTTGCACTCCATCTCTCAAGCTGCATCGAGATAATACAGGTATATAAGCAATAAAAGAACACAGACTACCATAAATCACGCTTGCCCACACCAACAAAAATCATAAATTTCCTCGGCTATGTTCAGTACATAGGTACATAACATTTCTAGTTTTTTCTTTGTTCTTTATCGAGAAAGGTATTTCAGAAAGAAAATTACATGATCTGCATATTAGAATCTCCCTCTCTCTCTTTTACACTCTTTTATATAAGGCTGTTCTCAAATCCAAAAGCTCTGCTTTGTGACACATTTTTAGGTGTATTGCGTTCGTAATTATATAAATACGTATCACCTATAGTCGTCGTTCGGTCCGTCCGTCTGTCTGTCCGTCCGTCCACATATAACAAAGCAAAAACTACCCAACTGAATGGTCTGAAATTTTAAATATATAATTGTTGCAAAATTGTGTCGAATCATTTCAAATTTTATGAAAATCGGATGTATAGTTTAATGACAGGGACAGTCAAAAGTTTTCCGTTACATTACAGCCAATGGGAAAAAATTATTTCAAGTGCATTACAACGATGTTACAGTCTCTCGAACAGAATGAAATCGATATTCAGTACAAATTGCGGTGCAAAAAATATTTACAAAACTAGAAAACAGGAATTCTGCTTTTTCAGAATTTAGTGTCGCCCCCGATGAAAAAAAATATATATATATATGTATAGATAAATAGTACAAAACATATTTCAATTATAAAACTTACAGCACACGCTTTCATTTTATGTAAAATGACTTCATTCGCATCCGCTTAAAAATTCCACATTTACGATCCACTCTTAAACCTCTACAGTAAAGTAGGCATAGGACGTCAATGTCGCGAAATAATAAACAAATGCAGCAAAAAAATGCCGTCATTAAAGAAACCGGAGAAAAAAATACGTCTGTCTCATGATTCACAGGCTTTCATTTGTTTGTAACATTAATACAGATATACTTAAAATTAAATATAGTTTATAATAGCTCCCTGTTTTAACAGAAATCATTCGTTTATATTTTTTCAAAATAGTACGTATTTTAATTACATTTTCTTTCGGTTATTATGAAAAAATGGCAACAAAAATAGATAATTAATATTTTACAACTATTTTTCCTTTACTTTTTATAGAAATGGAGTACTTCAGTTGCCAATATTAAGCAAATGGATCCAAAAACTACAAAAAAATTAATATTTCAAAAATAAATGGAGATGCAGTTTTCAAACAAATTGCATTTAAAAGTACTTTTTTTTCCCAATACGAAGGTATAAAAATTAAAAATGTGCGATGCTCAGAAGTTTAAAAAATTGCTACAGAGTATTTAATCGTACTGCTTTGTTTTACGGCTGGCTTCTGTAAGGTAACGTTATTTTTTGAAGACGAAACAAAACAAGCTGGGAGAAAGAAATAGCATACCGTACCGGGGGCTAACTGTAACTAGTTATAATACGAACGCACGTTTGATGTGCAATTTCCAACTTGTTACTTTCTTCTATCTTTACAAGAAGAAAGCAGTGGATTCGTGAAAAATTTCGACTTCCGGTTTTCGATGGACATACGTTTTAGAAGGTCCTGAACACGATTTGATGGTTTTTAGAAAATGTCTGTCTGTCACTCTGTGAGTCTATCTGTATGTGACAAAAATTTTGTGGGCGCTCTATCTCAAGAACTAATGTACGGAATTTCACAAAACTTTAGATTCAGTTAAACCTTGATATAAACTGTTGCTGATTAGTTTTTTGTGCATATCGCGCAACAGATGGCGCTGTTGTGCTGCATTTTGTACGATTTCCGCAATAGCTCTATCTCAAGAGCTAATGCACGGATTTTTTTTCAAACTTCAGATTCAGTTAGACGTTGACGTAAGCTGTTACTGATTAGGTTTTGGTGTAAATCACACAACAGATGGTGCTGCTATGCTAAATTTTTCACGATTTTCGAAAAAGCTATATATCTCAAGAACTAATGCACGCAATTTAATCAAACTTAATATTCTGTTACATTTTCATCTAAATAGATCCTTATTAGACTTGGGTATATATTGAACAACAGGTGTTAATTTGAAACCGGTTTCGAAACTGAAAGTAATTTTTAAAAAAAAATCTGCAACCAAAATCGGAAAAGTAAAAAAGAGCCACATTAAAGATTGAGCTCAGCTATCCGATGCAAAAAAAAAAAAAAATTGTTTAAAAATATTCAAATTTAAACGAGAAATTCGAAAACAAACTCCCAATTGGTTTAACATTACGGAGCGGGTGTTTTCAAGTGAGTGAAGAATCCCCTTAACTTGGCATTTTGTAAATACCTAGTTCGTTCATTATTCAGAGTAAGACTGTTAACATCATCACAATCGCGAACAATATGCAACAAGTGGGTAAGTGTGATCATAGATCGCACAAAGGGTTTCGTTTAATATTCCTTTCAAAACATCCAGTACATTTATCGCCATGGAACATCTTCTACATTTTGGCAAACCCTTGCTAAACTATCGTAAAGCTTCAAACAGATTCGCCTTGTTATAGTTCCTAATTTTGTTCGTGCCACCCCCCCCCCCTTCAAAATGCTACGATATATCACATGAAGGGTATCTGCCAAATTTAGAAAAGTGCCCCCTTTGGGAGGGTGAAGTGGGGTAATGGTCACCATGATTTTTGAGGCGGCCTGATGTTTAAAATTTTTGTTATGTTTTATAAGCTATATTAAAGTTTCAAACAGATCGTCCAGCTATATTTCCTAATTTTGTTTGCGCCCCTCCCTCCCCCTCCCCCCTCGAAATGCGACTCGCCCTTCTTCTTTATACTTCATTATAATTTGTTATAAAGTATCTTAAAGTTTAAAACAGATCGCATTGTTAGATTTCCTACTTTAAATGAAATCGTGGTCTGTTAGTTCCACATTCTACCACCAGGGAGCGCACTCTATTCTTAACAAAAGCGTATCTGAAGGAAACTCCTTTACACAACCTATCAGTAGATATGTTACTCGAGGGGGTGGCGGTCTTCAGCAAGAATTTAAGATGATTGTTGAAATTACTATTCGGAAATAGTGGTAATTTAACTTTTGACATATTTATATTTAATAAGTATCATGTATCTGAGGACTCCGTAAAAAAAAACGCGAAACCTGAAACGGTATGAAACAAAAAATAAATATTTTGCACCTCCCCCTCTCCCCACCTGCCCGAAATTTCACGCGCCATTTTTTAAAAACTTTTTCTTGTGTGTTATAAACTATGTTAAAGTTTCAAACAGATCGCCTTGTTAGATTTCCTACTTTAAATGAAATCGCGGTCTGTTAGTTCCACATTCCACCACGAGGGAGCGCACTCTATTCTTAACAAAACTGTATCTGAACGTAACTCCGTTAAACAACCTATCAGGAGATATGCTAGTCGAGGGGGTCGCGGTCTTAACCAAGAATTTATTATATTTGCTGAAATTACTATTCGAAAATAGTGGTATCAATACTTCTGACATTTTTATCTGGCATAAGTAACATTTATGCTGTATTTTTAAAAATCGGACACCGTTCAGAAGTATACTGCAATGAAACATCACGTGACTGCCTTGTAAAATAAGTATATAATAGAAATGAATCAATCAGTGAAATTAGCGCCCCTCCCCCCTACCCGAAATTTCACGCGCCATTTTCATAAACTTTTTCTTATGTGTTATAAACTATCTTTAAGTTTCAAACAGATCGCCTTGTTATATTTCCTAATTTTAACAAAATTGCGTTATGTCAGTTCCACATTCCACCACCAGGGAGCGCACTCTATTCTTAACAAAACTGTATCGAAAGGAAACTCCGTTAAACAACCTATAAGTAGATATGTTACTCGAGGTGGTGGCGGTCTTAATAAGAAATTAAGATATTTGCTGAAATTACTATTCGGAAATAGTGGTAACTAAACTTTAGACAATTTTATATTAAATAAGTAGCGTATATCTCAGGACTCCCTCAAAAATAGCACCTAAAACGGTTAGAAACGCTAACTTTTAAAATAGAAATCTAGCGCCTCCCCCCCCCCCCCCCTCCCCGAAATTTCACGTGCCTTTCTTTTTTACACTTTATCTTATAAAATATCTTAGTTAGATTTCCTAATTTTAACAAAATCACGTTATGTTAGTTTCACATTCCACCACCAGGGAATGCACTCTATTCTTAACAAAAGCATATCTGAACGAAACTCCTTTACGCAATCTTTCCGTAGATACATGGGTCCGGATGGTGGCGGTCTGCGGTAACAAACGCTAAGATTTTAAAAATAATTCTAGCTCCCCTCGCCCTCTTCGAAATATCACACTCCATTCTTTTTTACACTTTTTCTTATGTGTTATAAACTATCTTAAATTTTCAAACAAATCGAGTGACGGTCTTAACCAATAATTTAAGATATTTCCTGAAATTACTATTCGAAAATAGTGGTATGAATACTTGTAAAATTTCTGATGATGAATGAGTTATACTTATCTCATAGCGCTGTTCAATTATCCCACGCAAATTATTAGATTTTCGAAGCACGTTAGTCTTTATCATCAAAAGTAGTCCCCCCCCCCTTTTTCTATTCACACAAACCTAACAAATACAAATTATGCGGTAGCGGGCGAAGCACGTTAGTCTTTGTCATAATAATATCTGTAATGCGCACTAACTGGTATATTTAATCAAAAGTAGTTCCCTCCCTCCCCCCTTTTCCATAGACACAAACCTAACAAAATAAAATTATGCGACAGCGGGCGAAGCACGCTTTTCAATTTCGCTGGAAGAATGCATCTCACTTTACAACGCCTCGCACGGACTGAAATAATCCGATAGCGGGCGAAGCACGTTAGTCTATGTCATAATAATATCTGTAATGAGAACTTTCCTAATTTTAACAAAATCGCTTTATGTTAGTTCCACATTCCACCACCAGGGAGCGCACACTATTCATAACAAAAGTGCATCAGAACGAAACTCTGTTGGGATATTTAATCAAAAGTCTTTCCCTTCCCCCCTCCTTTCCATTTACCCAAACCTTACAAATACAAATTATACGATAGAGGGCGAAGAACGCTAGTCTCCCCTCGAAATATCACACTCCATTTTTTTTTTTTTTTTACAATTTTTCTTATGCGTTATAAACTATTTTAAAGTTTCAACCAGATCGAGTGGCGATCTCAACCAATAATTTAAGATATTTGCAGAAATTACTATTCTAAAATAGTGGTATGAATACTTACAAACTTTCTTATAATGAATAAGTTATACTTGTCTCATAGAGCGGCGTCGAAAAACCTCACGCAAATTGTTAGATTTCCTAATTTAAATAATTTCATGGTTAAAAAAGCACGTGCCTTCATTTTATTATATTCATTAGGTAGAAATGAAACAGATTAATTAAATAATAATTAATATCTCAGCTTCTAATTGAGTTATCGCTTTGAACTGGGTATGTATGAAATCTGAGAGATTTCCCGTCCGGATGGCAAAAAATTTTATCAAAAAATTTAATATTTAAAAAGTTAAAATTTCGTATTAAAATATTCCACTACCGAAAACGGCAAGGTCGCCGTCATGTCTGAAGTTGAGCACACCTGCTTTCGCGCCGAAATGAAATCTCTTTTCATTGTCTTTTCAAATACAGAAATTAAATTTTTATCGATCGATTTTTAGTGGATTTTTGCGTTATACCCAACGCAGAAATGTGAACTTTATACCAAATGAAAGTAGATTTTTTTCCGCGTCTGTCTATACCGTTTACAAATTTCTCGTACCAATATTTTCTGATATGCGATTTCGCTTTAAAATGCCCACTTCATTTTTCGGCTTAATTTCCTCCGTGGTAACCGTGCACCGGCTGATTTTATTGGCAACCCTTAGGAGAAACTCCAAAGTTTTGGAGAATGTCCGTCTGAACCTGTGTTAAAAAGGTGGATTCGTTAATTTTAGAAGTTAATTAGCCCGTAATTCGGTTAATTACCGACTTTTTCAAAATTTTAAGATTTGTTGTTTGATGCGAGGTGTTCAGCTACAAGTACCCAAAATTTCAAGTCTCTAAAATGTATAGTTTCTGAGAACGGGCTCTGTGACGGACAGACAGACAGACAGAGGAGTGAGACGAATAGGGTTTCGTCACATGAACGAAACCCTAAAAATGAGTTTGTGAATGTATCAGAAAATTTCGCTTTGTTGAGCGGGAAAAAAAAAAAAAGAATAAATCATAACAATAATAACTAAGATTTTCGTCTTCAAAATTTCCTGTGAGGTTTATTTTAGAAAAGGGAAATAGAGACAACAGAAAAAATACGTTTGACCTTGACCATGAAAAAGTTCGCCAGAAAAAATACGTTTGACCTTGACCATGAAAGAGTTCGCCTCTTTTCAAACTTTATTATCATTCGTCTGTTCTATAAAAGACAAAAGAAGATTGCAGTTGCTCAGAAATTTATATTTAGACTCCATCTTTCAACTATACCACGAAAATTTCGAGACAATAAAAGAGCAAGTAATCATAAATAACACACGCATCCCTAAACGAAAACGGTTATAAATTCCTCCGATATTTTCAGAGTGCACACATACTGAACTGACTTTTCCTTCTTTCTTTAAGAGGCTACTTAGGACTTCAGTCAAACGAAAAGACCCGTTCGCTAATGCTAATCCTATGGACGAAATTTATAAAGATATCTCGGTCGCATTTCAATATTTTTAAATGATTTTTTTTCATTGAATAACTGGGGTCGATCTGTATGCAGGCCGATTTTGATAGCAGATTTGTTTTTTATGAGGATGATTTTACTCTCGAAACCGGTTCCGAAAATGAAAGTGCCCTCATTAAAAATACCTGTAAACAAAATCGAAAAAGTAAACAACGGCCTTTGTGCAGATCGATCTCAACTATCCAATCCAAGAAAAAAAAATCCTTTAAAAATATCGAAATTCAAACGAGATATCTTTATAAATGTCTTCCATAGGATTAGCATTAGAGAACGGGTCTTTTTGCTTGACTGAAGTAGCCTCTTAACCGGAAAAAGGGATTTCACGAATAAAACGGCAATCATCTGTGTATCACGACGCTTTTAAAGTTTTCTGAAAGCCAAACCCTTTTAATTTCTATTGCATTCACGACGTATACATTCGAATTTAAAATAAATGAAAAGTCGTGCGAATTTGGAAAACAACGTTCATATTCGCTAGAATTCATCTAAAATTCATCAACTAAATTTTCTTTTTACAAGGAATGTACAAACAATGTTACTGTAAATAATTTATAATTCGATTCACGCTCGTAATTTGTTGTGATAAACATTAAGCGTTTATATGCTCAACCTCCAAGCATTTACTTTTAAGGTGTATTCGAAAAAGTATTTTTCCACCCTCAACAACTTGAAATTTTCTGAGACATTTTCAGATTCATTTTTAAAAGTAAAAACATGAAACTCGTTGAGGTGATTTTTGAAGAGATGTATAAGAGGCGGTGTGATTTCATTTTTTGCTCAATTAATTAGAATTTGAGTTTTAAACACTTAGTTTCTCAGTATGACCATTTTTTTTTATTCCCAGATCCCCCGCTTCGGAAAATTCTGTTCAAAACACCCCCTTTGACAGCATTTTTTGAAATATTTTCTGAATTTATCAAAAATCGAGAAGCACTGCACATTATGTAGTTTCTAAATAAGGGATTTTCTCAGTTTGATGAGTTTAAGAGCAAAAATGAATTTAAAAATGAGTCAGAAAATAAGCAGTTTGGATTGGAATGCACCCTTAAGGAGATATTCAAATTCCCTGCTCAACAACGCGAAAATTTTTGACACATTTTCTGATTTATTTTTAAACGTAAAGGCACACAATTGGAAGGCTTGATTATTATGGAATCGAACGCCGTTTTCCATTTATTGATAAATAAATTGCTAATAGAGTTTATTAGCTATTGTCGTCACGTGACGACAGATTTTCCTCCTTTAGGGCACTATCGCGTCCGGAAATTCGGTTCAAAACGCCCACTTTGACAGTATTTTTAAAAAATAATAATACCTTTACAAAATAAACGTTGAGCGGGAAAAAAATATAAAGAATAAATGATAACAATAATAACTAAAATTTTCGTCTTCAAAATTTCCTGTAAGGTTTTTTTTTTAGCAAAAGGAATAAGACAACAGAAAAAAATATATTTGATCTCGACCATGAAAGAGTTCGCCTCTTTTCAAATTTTATTAACAATCGTCTGTTCTATCATAGACAAAAAAAAAAAAAAAAAAAAAAAAAAAAGATTGCAGTTGCTCAGAAATTTATATTTGTACTCCATCCTTCAACTAAATCACGAAAATTTCGAGACAATAAAAGAGCAAGTAATCATAAATAACATACGCATCCGTAAGCGAAAAGGGTCATAAATTCCTCCGATATTTTCTTAGTGCACACATACTGAAATGACTTTTCCTTCTTTCGTTATCCGGAAAAAATAATTTCATGAATAATACACTATTATCTGTGTATCACGACGCTTTTAAAGTTTTCTGAAAACCAAACCCCTTTAATTTCTGACATAATAATCATGAAATCGCTTTTATCCATTGCATTCACGAATGCATTCATTCATATTCCAAATAAATGAAAAGTCGTGCAAATTAGGAAAATAACGTTCATATATCCGCTAGAATTCTCAACTAAATTTTCATTTTTACAAGGATCCTACAAACAATGATCACTGTAAATTGTAGCGAATTTGTAATCCGATTGCGCGTTGATAATTTGTTTGATAAACATTAAGGCATTAAGGTCCCTGCTGGCGAAGACACTCGTGAGTGCTAAACTTAATGCTAAACCTATGGGGATATTATTTTCTAATATCTCGAGTGCATTTCGACATTTTTTAATTTTTTTTTTCATTGGATAGTTGAGGTCCATCTCTACACCGCTCCTTTTTTACTTTTTCGATTTTGGTTTCAGATATTTTTTAGAATGACACTTTCATTTTCGGAACCGGTCTTGAAAGTGAAAGTAATTTTATGAAAAATATCTGAAACCAAAATCGAATGGGAGCTCAGCTATCCAATGCAATATATATATATATATATTTAAGAATGTCGAAATTCAAATGAGATATCAGAAAATAACCTCCCCATAGGTTTAGCATTAGCTCGCGAGTGTCTTCGCCGGCAGGGATAAGAGCCTTAAATGTAAACATCGATTTTTTTTTTTTTTTTTAAATACCGAAATTAAATATATTTTAGTGTATAGAATTACGGGCAAAAATATTTAAAGTGATATCTCAATTATTAAGAAAGATATGAGCAAAAATGTGACCGCACGCACGATCGATAGAACCGACGTCGCCGAACAATACAAAACCAGCTATAGCGTTCAGGTAGACACTAACAAATATATGCTTTAGTTGCTTTTCGTTATATTTGTGTATTGAGCCATTTAAAAAATTCTACTCCCTTACTGAACTCTAACGAGAGTTTGAATGCCAAAATTTGGAAAATTTGTCTAAACTTCACACCCGGAAGTAGCCCTATTGCTCAAATTGCTACCGATATTGCTACTGCCACATATAATGATGGTGCAGAAACTGAAATGCAGATACTACAAGTAATGGGATGCAAAGGAAGATGAAAACCGTCTGCGACATGCTACAATCTATACAATCAAAGCGGCACAAGCGCCGAAAGAGACTCAAACTGCTCGTAGGTGTAACAAAAAAAATTTTAAATGTTCAGATTAAGGTGGGTCCGCAGTATGGCGCAAGAATAGCAAATTAAGTGCAAGTTGAAAAACAAAATATTGATGTATTTTTTTCTTCTTAAACTTTAAACTACATTTATCAACACAGGTAGCGTAATAACTTGAACAATTTTAAACATTTTTGGATAAATTTTGTGCTCATCTACGCATAATTAAATTACCTAAGGGACATAGAGCCATTTTTTTAAAATTTTATTTTTTTTATATTGTTCCAATAAGTTTAAAGGGCAAAATTTTAGACGGCAAGGAAAACGTTTTTCAAAATAGCGCAATTGTCTTATTTTTCAAAAATTCAAAAATTTGAGTCTATGACCCTTAGCTACAACCTTATTTTACAAGAAGAAACTGAGATTTCAATATTTTTTGTTGTTGTTGTTTGTTTCTACAAAAAATTAGGCTGCTGCCCATAGAGTCCGGATATTTTGATACAGTTCAACGCGGGTGCAGGTATCCGGCGTAACATACGACCAAATTTAACGAAAAAAAAATAAATATTTTTAAATACTTGAAGCAATAAAAACAATGTGAAATTATTAATTTTTCAATTGATTTTACTACCTTCCTAAAACAAAATTCCTAAGTTTTAATTTATTTTTGTTCGGAAATGCATGAAACTAGCAGGTGTAGTTGTTCAGAAACTATGTCATCGAACTGTGTTTTACCTTTTTTTGCAAACGCAGTAGACCTTTCAGGAAATAATGGCAAAGTTGGTGTTTTGAACCGAATTTCCGCGCGAAAGAAGAATAACCGCTCAAGAAAGGGTGAAAAACGTTTTTGTCACGTGATCAAAATCTCTTATAATTCGATAACAGATCAAAAAATGGTAAATACAGTTCGATTCCTAATAGCTTCCTTAGTCAGGCCTTCCAATTTTATACCTTTCCGTTAAAAAATGAATTTGTAAATGTGTCAGAACGTTTTGCGCTTGTTGAAAAGAGCAGTTGAGAACAGCCTTAAGAGCCCACTTCAATCACGGCAAAAAAGCAAAACGCTAATGTATAGTCTATGGGGACGTTATTTTCAAATTTCTCGCTTTGATTTTCATATTTTTGGATGATTTTTTTTCTTGCATAGGATAGCTGAGGACGATCGACAACCGGACTAGTTTTTACTTTTTCGATTTTGGTTACACTTTTTTTTATAGTAGGATAGTTTCAATTTCAGAACCGGTTCCAAAAGTTATATATAAAAAAAAATCTGAAACTAAAATTGAAAAAGTAAAAACTAGCCCGGTTGTAGATCTCCTCAGCTATCCTATGCAAGAAAAAAAAAATCCAAAAATATTAAAATCAAAGCGAGAAATTTTAAAATAACGCTCCCACACTGTTAAAACGTTTGCAGCATTCTGGCAGGTAATTCGACCGTTTTTTGAAAAGACGGTTTCATAACCATAATTTAACTATATTCTGAGCATAAAATGGCCAATAATATGGTCAGAGTAGTGTTACAATTACGGTTGTGTAACCCTTTTTGGAAAAAACGGTCAAATGACCTGCCAGAATGCTGCAAATTTTTAACAGTGCATAGACTTTACATTAGCGCTCGATTTTATCCGTGCAATCTCCGAATAGTTTTAACATGGTTCTCAAATTCCCCGCTCGACAGCGAGAAACTTTCTAACGCATTTTTAAACCTAAGACATAAAAGTAGCAAACCTGACTAACTGTGGGGCAATTTGGAATCGAATACAGTTTTCCATTTTTTGATCAATAAGTTATTGATCGAGTTATAAACTATTCTTGTCTTGCGACGACAAGTTATTTCCCTTTCTCGTGCTGCCGCGCCTGAAAGTTCGGTTCCATACGCCTACTTTGACAGTATTTTCCGAAAGATCTTCTGCCTTTACCAAATAATGGAAAGCATCATTCGACGGCATATTTTCTGAATAAGAAGACCCGCCTATTTCATGCGTTTCCGAACAAAAATGAATTCAGAAATGTCTCTGAATGTAACTCCTTTGGATTTGAGAACAGCATTAAAGGTTGTTTCCGTAAGTCCTGAGAATTAGAAAATCAAAATTCATATCCGCGCAAGAAGTCTCAACTAGATTTTCATTTTTACGAGGAACATTCAAACAATGATCACTCAAAAGGATTTGTAATCCATGCTCATATTTTGATGCGATAGAACATGAAACGTGCCTATGCCCAACCTCCAAATATTTAGTTTTAAAGGTAAAAAAAAATAAGCTTCAACTTTTGAACTAATTTCAACTATACTGCCGGGTGGCAGAATTACTCGTCATAGCTGTCGACTTTTATGCTTTTTTTTTTTTTTTTTTTATCACTTAAATATACTTCTACCGGAAATTTTATACAATAAACAAGAAAAAAAAAAAAAAGATTGTAGTTGCTCAGAAAAATATATTTAGACGCCATTTTTCAACTAATTCAACAAATATTTGGGACAATAAAAGAGCAAGTAATCATAAATAACATACGCATCCCTAAATGAAAAGAATCATAAATTCCTCCGATATTTTCGGCGTGCACACATACTGACAGGGCCTGTCTGATACAGGGACATGAGGGGCAGCTGCCCCGCCCCTCTTTTTAGCCCCCCCCCCCTTGGAATAATCAGGGTTTTCCTTAAAAGGTGCAAATTTGTTAAAATTGGCCTAAAGTGATCAAAATTCATATATTTCGAAACATTTAGGAAGGAGTGCAGCCCCCATCCTCTCTCTCAAACCCGTACCCCCTCCACCTACGCAAAAAAAGAACTATATCATTAGAAAATTAGTGAATAAAATTTTATTATAACAACTTATATTCTGTCGTTTTCAAAAGAAATTTTTTATTGACGTTTACCTCGTAACGAGGCAAGTTAAAAACCATTAATGATGACCAGTTGGGGGCATTTACTTTTAAACCTTTCATAACATACGTAGATAAGTAAAATAAAAGTTTGCAAACATAAATGCTCTTGTCAAACAAACCATCAACTTACTATTATGTTATTAGTATTTTTTTTTTTTTTTAGTTGACCATCTTTTTGTCATACCCTGTATACAGATGCGAATAGTACCTGGTACGAAATTTCTGCTTACATACAATATGCATGAAGCTTAGTACTAGCCACTTCCACATTATTCGCGAACAATTCCTATGAATAGAGAGAAGGAGCACCCCCCCCCCCCCCCTGCCTAAGAATGATGCTTGCCTCGAGGCCCTCCACAGCCTAAGTTGGGCCCTGCGATACTGAAATGACTTTTCCTTCTTTCTACAGTACTTTTTCAGTTTTATCACTGACACATTTCTGAATGCATTTTTGTTCGGAAACGCATGAAATAGACAGGTGTCCTTATTCAGAAACTATATAATCGAATGACGCTTTCTGTTTGGTAAAGGTAGAAGACCTTTCGGAAAGTACTGTCAAAGTGGGTGTTTTGAACCTAACTTTCAGACGTGGCAGCACGAGAAAGGGAAATAACTTGTCGTCGCGAGACAAAAATCCCTTATAACTCGATCAGATCATAATTTATTTATTTAAAAAAAAAAAATGAAAAACTCTATTTGATTCCAAATTGCCTGAGTAGTCAGGTCTGCTACATTTATGCTTTTAGGCTTAAAAAGGCGGAAATTGCTCGTCAAACGTGGTAAATGAGGTGCATTCGTACTATAACTAGTTTTATAAATATTTTTTGCACCGCATATTGTGCTGAATGTATATTTTAGTGCATATCAATTTCATTCTGTTCGAAAGGCTGTAACATCATTAAAGTGTACTTGAAATATTTTTTTCCGATTGGCCGTAATGTAAACGGAAAACTTTTGACTATCCCTGTCATTAAACTATATTACATCGGATTTTCATAAAATTTGAAATGACTCGATTTTGCATATCCGGAAAAAAGGAATTTCACTAATAAAACGCCATCATCTGTGCATCACGACGCTTTTAAAGTTTTCAGAGAGCCAAGCCTCTTTAATCTTTGATCACGAAATCTCTTTTATCCGCCTTCACGGACATATTCATTCAAATTCCAAATCACGGGAAAGTCGTGCGAATCGGAAAAACAACGTTCATAATGCAAATTCTAAGAAGCTAAACCTGACACGTTTCTGAATTCATTTTTGTTCGGAAGATATTATTCAGAAACTATGTAATCGAATGCCGTTTTACATTTATCTGCAAAGAAAAAAGATAACAGTCTCAAAGTGGGCGTTTTAAACAGGACTGCGGAGTCGGAGTCAGGAGCATTTTTGAGCGAAAGAGTCGGAGCCGTCCATTTTTCAAGCAGGGCTGCGTTGTCGGAGTCTGAGTCAGGCCTATTTTTGAGCGAAAGGGAGTCGGAGTCGGAGCCGGATCTGTTAGAATTCCCGGAGTCGGAGTCATCCATTTTACAAGCAGGGCTGCGTTGTCGGAGTCGGAGTCCGACTCAGGCCTATTTTTGAGCGAAAGAGTCGGAGTCGGATCTGTTAAAATTCCCGGAGTCGGAGTCTTCCGGAACACGTGTCGTCACGTGAAAAGAATAACTTATAATTCGACAAGTAACTTATTCAAACTAAGTTAATATTTGCTAAAAGTTATAAAAATACATTATTCATTTATACTATTGCACTTGATTTCATTATAGATGAGATCAAGTGATTTTTGTTTACCAGTTTTCAATTTCGATTATTTCTTTTGCGAAAATATTTGCATCATTGTAGGTCTTGAGAATGTCGCCGTTTGAGCGATGAAACAGGTCGATCTGAATAAATAAAGGTATTTATTTGCTTTGTAAATGTATTTTTTATCACTTTTAGCAAATATTTACTTAGTTTGAAGATTTCAAGTGATTTTCATATATATATATATACAGTGGAACCTGCCTAAAGTGACCACCCTTGGGACTGGCTAAAATGGTCACTATATAGAGGTGATCACTTTATGAAGTGTTTAAAAATGGCAAGTTAAATTTTTTGTGATCTCAAAAAAATAGAACAAATTAAAATATACATATGGAAAAATGCACTGTATTAAGTATTAATTGATTAATTAACAATTATAATAACTGAATTACTAATTTAAAATATATTACATAGAAGGTAATTAACTTAAAACTCACCTTATTTCTTTTGAATTCAGTTGAAGAACTTCCGTAGTGATTGATTTAAATATCACATAACGACAAGGTACACTGTAATCAATACGCATTTTTATTTTGATTGTAATTGCATAATGATAATGTTTCTATAACTGGCAGTAATAAACTATTCATTAAAAAATTATACAAACTTTTATAAATTTTCATTTGCAGCAACAAAATCTGAAAATTTTCGTTACTTAAAACAATTCTTTTCAACAATTATATTTTCAGTCATGCCTTCAAATTTCCTCTGTAAATCCAGCATTGGTGGATAGTTATTTTAGGACATAAATTTTCATTTTCTTGCACATCTTTAACATTTCTGCGTCGGAAATTTCATCATTTTCTTCGATTTCAAATTCATCTTCAGTAACATATTCTTCATTTTCTTTTTCATTTTTAAAAATATCGCAAATTTCTTGTTTCAAACTTCCTTGATCAACGGAAGCATTTCAAAATACATGAAAAATTCAGCATCCACTGGTTCATCTTCAAAAAACAATTGATTTATAACATTTTGAATATTCGAAAGGCTATTGTCATCATTTGCTGGCTGTGAATCACTGATATTTTCAGAAATTTGTTGTGAAAAGCCAGACTTTTCAAAGCATTTTGAAATTATATTTTGACGTACAATGAATCCATGAATCATTAACCCATATTATGGCATCGAGGACGTTTATTATATACATGATGCAATTTCATTTGCTGATTTGCATTCTTTGATCTGGAAATTATAACCTTGAGCAAGAACTTTTTATAATGTAGCTCGAAAGCTTGAATTATTCCTTGATCTCGCGATTGTAAATGCGATGTGGTATTAGGTTGTAGAAACTTTAATTTCACATTTGAAAACGAAAAATCACTCGGATGGGCTGGACAGTTATCTGTAAACAATAGAATCTTTCTTTGCTTCATCTGCTTGTTTAATTGATGTGTAACCCATTCAGTAAAAATGGAGGATGTCATCCAGGATTTTTCATTTCCATACCACGAGACTGTCAAATTCTTCATGTTAACCTCTTTGAAACAGCGTGATTTTCTGGCTTTTCCTATCACAGAAGGTTTTAGTTTCTCTCCTCTTGAATTGCAAGCAAGCAAAATGGCAATTCTCTCTTTAGAAATCTTTCTATTTATCTCCAGCCATTGCTAATGTTTTGTTTGGTATTGTCCGATAAAACAAACCACACTCATCAGCGTGGAATATGTCTCATTTCTCATAATTCTCCAGCAAATCAGAAATCTGTCTTTTAAAGGAATCTACTGTTTCCATATTAACGTCATAAGATTCTCTACACAAAATTTTCTGAGAAATGTTGTTTCTTTTCTTGGAAGATTGTAACCAATCATTAGAAGCCAGAAACTCGAGCATTCCTTCCCACGCATTTTTTAAAACCATTCAACAGCTGCTTGATTTACTTCAAAATAATCGTTTTTTCGAATTTTCCTAATACTAGACTCGTTTTCTTCAAATCATTCTAGAGATTCCGATTTCCTTTTAAAAATATTGCTCACACAAGTTTTACTGATTTGAAAATTTTTAGCTGCTGCTCTTTGACTATTACTTTTTAGAAAAATAATAACTTCAATTTTATCTTTTAAACACAACTCTTTATACTGTTTAGATTTTTTAGATTTAGATTCTTTATTCTCCATTCTTTAAGAAGAAATATAACTGAATTAAAAATAAAAACTTGAAAAAGCTACCAAAGCAGTAAGAAAACTACATGTTCATACAACTAAAATTTAATGTTAAATGTTACAAATCTTGCAAGCAGTACAGTGAAAGAACATACACAGGTTTATTCTCAGAATTTCTGAAAACATATGATAAAGGAACCCTTTTTAAAGCAAACCCGAACAGTCGCAAAGTCGTTTCCTCAGATAAACGTAGTATTAACACGTGACTTAGTTATCCAATGAGTAGCAGGCGCAAGCATTCCTATCCTACGATCCGTCAATATGTGTGGAGGGAAACATTCCTTATTCCTCTCTCACCTCGAGAAAAAAGTGGGAAGGGGAGATCACTTTAGACAAATGCAAATTTTATTACACTAAAGGGCAAACTGGTCACTTTGTTCATTAAGCAGGTGGCTATTATAGAAAATAAATTCCTGTAGTTTTTAATGGATGAAAATAAAAATTTTGGAAAATGGCCACTTTATTCTTTTAGGTTGAAAATTTTTGGCATGCAGAAAAATGGATGGTCACATTTTACAGGTTCAAATAACATTGACAATGACAGGCTATCTGGTCACTTTACGCTATAGACAGGTGGTCACATTGCTGGACAATTCTCATATTATTTTATATGAGCACAATTAAAATTTTGTAAAAGCGGTCACTTTAGCCAGGTGGTCACTTTAGCAGGTTCCACTGTATATATATATATATATATATATATATATATATATATATAAAGTATGTGTGTGTATGTTTTTCCATACATAATGCACTATTATATATTTTAAAAAAACATAAAAAATAAAAATACCATTACGGAGGGTTGAGGTCGGGAATGCTAAAAAAAAGTTAAAAACTTTATATGTTTATACGTGTTTGAGCATGTATATGTGTATGTATAGATGCTTATATATTGTATGGATATATATATTTAAAAAAATACGTGGTATCATGCATTTAACATCATAAGTTTCTGATAAATTTTCACATATTGTTACATAATACAAGGCTAAATTTTACTATCTCAAAATATTCCTCATTGTTTTTTAAATGTTATTTATATTCTCATTTTTTATATTATAATATTTGTCTTTAAAATAGTTAATTTAATCAATGCCCTTTTATTTATTTATTTTTATATAATTCTTTATTTTATATTGTACTTACTCAGTACTTATTAATTTATTCCTATTCTTTATTTTATTTTGTATTTACACAGTACTTATTAAGTTTATTCCTATTCTTTCATTCTACTTTAACTAAATGTTAATCTAAGTCATTTCTTGATTTCTTCAATCAATTTCATTCCCCCTTTTTTTTTTCTTTTTTTCTTTTTTCTTTTTTTTTTTTTTTTTTTTGGCTAAAGATGGCATCACTAAACATTATTGTTAATAATCCAGGTCCAGTATACTTTTTTTTCCTTTCTCACACCAGATGGTAGCAAAGTTATGGGTTTCAGTCAGTTACTGAACTGTGGCGTGGCCCACATGTGAAAATAGTCCTAACTCTGTTTTGCATCCTGACATGCTGAAGTTTTGGTTCCTAGTATGTAATTTAGGTATTGTGCTCTAATAATTTTTAATATCCTGTGTGAGGTGTATCTTTCTTTAGATCTCTTGGATTTTTATTATCTATTCTCTATTATGTTGCGTTATAAGGAGCTAAATTTTGCCATTTTAGGCTCAATGCCGACAAAATTGGATGAAATAACGTATCTTCACTATGAATCAAACCTACAAGCTCCTCTGAAGATTATGTGGGTTATTCATAGTTTCTTATTTTACATACTGGTTTCCTATGTTCATATCTAGTTCATCTTTAGAATTTTACCAATTTGTTCATATATATTTGTGATTTCAAATTTATTATATATATATATATATATATATATATATATATATATATGAATTACAAGATTTCACTGCCACATACAAACATAATTGTAAGTTAAGGCTATTCTCAAATCCAAAAGGGCAACTTTGTGACATAAGTTCCAAGTTAGTTTTGTTCGGAAATGCATGAAATTAGCAGGTGTTGTTGTACAGAAACTATATCATCGAGCTGTTTTGTCCGTCTTTTTGAAAACGCAATGGATCTTTCAGAAAAGAGTGTCAACGTGGGCATTTTGAACCGAATTTTCGGGCGATTGAAGAATAACATGCCAAGAATGGGTGAAAACCGTGTTTGTCACGTGATCCAAATCGCTTCTAATTCAATAGGTAATAGGTGGATCCAAAAATGGAAAACACAGTTCGATTCCCAATCGCTTCCAGGGTCAGGCTTTCCAATTGTATATCTTTCCGTTAAGGCTCCTGTCCCTGCTCGCGAAGAGACTCACGAGCTAATGCTAATCCTATGGGGAGGGATTTTTCTAATATCTCGTTTGCATTTTGACATTTTTAAATAATTTTTTTTGCATTGGATTGCCGAGATCCGTCTCTACATCGCACCTTTTTTACTTTTTCGATTTTGGTTGCAGATATTTTTTAGAATGACACTTTCATTTTCGGAACCGGTTTTGAAAGTGAAAGTAACTTCATAAAAAATATCTGTGACCAAAATTGAAAAAGTAATAAAGGTGCGATGTAGAGACGGGCGTCAGCTATCCAATGCAGAAAAAAAAAATTTAAATGTCGAAATGCAAACGAGATATTAGAAAAATCCCTCCCCATAGGATTAGCATTAGCTCGTGAGTCTCTTCGCGAGCAGGGACAGGAGCCTTAACACATGAATTTGTAAATGTGTCAAAACGTTTTGCGCTTGTTGAGCAGAGCAGTTAAGAACAGTCTTAAAAGAAAGTATGTAAAAAATGGAAAATGCTAAGCGATTCCAAATCGCTTCCATAGTCAGGCCTGTCAGTGTTGTGCCTTTATGTTTAAAAATGAGTCAGAAAGTTTCACGTTGTTGAGCAGGGTTTCTGAAAAACACCTTAATATTACAATCTGCGGGTTTTTTTTAATCATTCTACATTTCAAATATTAAAAATATTACATAAAAAAAAATCTTACGTCCTCAGGATGGTATTCGTAAGTTTTTTTTTCTTTTTTGATGGAGCATTTTTTTAGTGTTAGCAAATAAACTAAAAATGATACTATTTATTCGTTTCATAGATTTTCTCAATATGATAATGTTAAATATCACTTTATGTGTACCAAGTGGTGAAAAAGGTTGAGAAACTTTGATTTACAGAATCGTAATAATAATCTCTATAATAGAAGAGTCTCTATTAATACTGAGATTGAGATGACGTGCTGGGAAGAATAACGCAATAATCTTTCGGAAATCTACACCTGGCTAAACATAAAACGCCTTTCGAGGTATTCCTTATATTTAGCGAAACAGCACCGAAAACAGGCGATATGAAGCAATTAAAATAATAAAACTTTGTAAAAAAATCACCATAAAATAAAAACAATACATAGGATGCGTTTCGAGCTAAAAATATAACAGCTCGTCATCAGCTACAGTAAACACGTGTCCGTAAGCGGACAAGGTAAAAAATGAACTGAAAGGTAGATAATGTTGCAAATGATGCGACAGATGGCGCTGGCTGAAAGGAGCACATGCAGAAGAGAAAAGTGTTGCCAAAAAGATAGAAGAGAAATTGATAGGAAAAAAAATGGAAATAAAAGAAATAAACAAAATTAAAATAAAATAATTCTTAATTTACTTCTCTATATATTATAGTACTCTAATTTACTTCTAATATAACATAATTTACTTCTAATATAATATAATTTACTTCTAATATAATATTACTCTAATTTACTTCTTTTATTTTATTTTAATTTTGTTTATTTCTTTTATTTCCATTTTTTCCCTATCAATTTCTCTTCTATCTTTTTGGCAACACTTTTCTCTGCATGTGCTCCTTCCAGCTAGCGCCATCTGTCGCATTCTTTGCAACATTATCTACCTCTCAGTTCATTTTTTACCTTGTCCGCTTACAGACACGTGTTTACTGTAGCTGATGACGAGCTATTATATTTTTAGCTCGAAACGTATCCTATGTATTGTTTTTATTTTATAGTGATTTTTTACAAAGTTTTATTATTTTAATTTATTCCTTATGTTTATAAAGCGAACCTTGTGTTGGATTTTTATCCAGGAAAAAGCATTTCTCACTAATGTTTCGGCCGCAGCTCTTTGGGGTTATACTTGTATAACGTTATCAACTTTTTGGCAATTTTGCACCAAAAAAATTAACCAAAAAAAGAAAATTGTGGTTGGATGGAAATAATGACGATGTGAAAAGGCAAACCCCTTCCATCCAGAGATATCTTAGGATATCAAGAGCCAGAGCCCCCTCTCCCCCTAAAGTGATAATGTTATATGCACATGTACGGCCCCTTTGCAAAATTCAAAGGCCATTTAACCCTTAATTGCCTGATTTTTCAAAAGTCATTGTAATAATGTTTTTCGGATTTTATTTTTTAAATAAATCATGGGAAAAATACTTAAAAAAATCATATTTTGTTTTAAGTATGGTTTACGGCTAAAAAACAGTATATTACTAATCGGTAATACTGGTCTTTAATTGAAAAAATAATTTTCCTTGATAAAGTTCTATAATATTAAACACAGAAGAATTTTAGGAACTATAATAGGAAATACATTTTACTTGCTCACTGCAAAACAAAATAGGGTATTTCGCAAGCATCCAAATAAAACAAAACAAAAAAAAAAAAAACAAGTATAGCAACAATTGAAAAAAATAAATCTATCTTTATTCTTAAACAGCGCAAGTGTTGCCATCTACATGTTGAAAATCGATTTAATAATATTTTCAGAATGTGTTTTATTGGCAACATTAGACATTATAGCTTCAATATTATTCTAATAGTATTTTAGAAGCCTAAATTGGGTATGTTGCCGAAAAGCAACACCCGGCATTTAAGGGTTAAGACTGTTCTGAAATCCGAAAGATCTACTTTCGGACGCATTTCTGAATTCATTTTTAGACATCTTATAACGTACGTGGTTGAGCGACGTAAAAGTTTGCAAAGAAATAAATATTCGTGTCAATCTATTCATTTTTTTCTACTACACTATACGGCCAAAGGTGACCGGTCACTTGCGATTTTAGACATTTTGTTAAATATCTAGAAAAATACAAGAGGAATTCTGAAACTGCAGGTGTGTAAACAGTATAGTATAGGCCATATATTTCCGCGAAGATTTTTTCTCGAAACCGTCAACAAATAGAAAAAGAACGAATATCTTTTAGATAACCCTGTAAAAACTAATGTAGCAAAAGCGTTCAAACTCGAAATTATTAATAAGTGGCTTATTGTAATATGCTGTTTTCATTTTTATGAGGATAGCGTGCATACTCGTAGAGAAATTCAGGATTTTATAAAAACAGTCCCAAATTTCGCCAAGTTTTTTGCTTATAATTTGCAGAGTTCTTATTATAAAAAAAAGTTCTTTTCGGAAAATATGACAAACAACATTGTACACAATACTCTGCAATCAGAATTAAAAAATAATAAAAATTGGATGAAAATTGAGCAGGTTTATTAAAAAATGTTTCATTGCGTATGCACGAATGCAATCAATATGTAATGTGCATAATGTATTAGCTAAGTAATATAGAGCAACTTTTGTGAAAGTCTCAAAATCATAGCTTGACAATTCTAAAAATTATCATCGATAGAATAAGCTCGAAATCCGTTGTTCCCAAAAGAAAGCAAAAAAGATGAGGGATTGTATCAAATATCTGTTGATTAGTGCCAAGATAGCGTACACAATATTGCACGTACTACTATATTTGGATAGAACCCCTCATCTTTTTGGAGACTTTTAATACATTGGAGAACTACGAACAAAATAAAAATAAATCGAAATTTTAAAAATGTGTCATTTGACGCCGGTAGAAATAGTGTTAAAAATAAGCTTTAATCAATGTATAATGCCACAGTAATTTAATTTTGATTATGCGTTGAGAAATCAATTTAGAAATTCTAAAAAATAGTTTAAGTAATTTTTAGCCTCCGGTACGGTATGCTATTTCTTTCTCCCAGCTTATTTTGTGTCGTCTTCAAAAAATAACGTTACCTTACAGACGCCAGCCGTAAAACAAAGCAGTACGATTAAATACTCCATAGCAATTTTTTTAAATTTCTAAGCATCGTACATTTTCAATTTTTATACCGTCGTATTGGAAAAAAAAGGTACTTTTAAATGCAATTTGTTTGAAAACTGTATCTCCATTTATTTTTCAAATATTAATTTTTTTGTAGTTTTCAGCACCATTTGTCTAATTTTGGCAACGGAAGTACTCCGTTTATGTAGAAAGTAAAGGGAAAATAGTTGAATGAAAAATAGCAATTATATCTTTTTGTTGCCATTTTCTCATAACAACCGAAAGAAAATGTAATTAAAATACGTGCTATTTTGAAAAAATATAAACGAAAAATTTCTGTTAAAACATGGAGCTATTATAAACTAATATTTAATTTTAAGTATCTATAGACGCTTTCAGTGTGACGTCAGTCATGACATTTTGGTTGGAAACTGACTCCAAACAAACGGTTGCTATGTTGTATTTTCTATTTTGTTTGTGTTGCACCTATATCTTATATCTATATCTCACATCTAAGTATTTTAATACTTGATATGTACTGGTAACATTTTCCACGATGTATATTTAAAAAGAAATGACGCATAGCAACCGTTTGTTTGGAGTCAATTTCCAACCAAAACGTCATGACTGTCGTCACGACTGAAATCGTCTATATTAATGTTACAAACAAATGAATGCCTATGAATAATTAGATAGCCGGTTTTTTTTGTCGAGTTTCTTTAATGACGGCATGTTTTTGCTGCATTTGTGTATTATTTTGCGATAGTGACAGCCTATGCATGCTTTACGGTAGACGTTTAAGAGTGGGTCGTAAATGTGGAATGCTTAAGCGGATACGAATGACGTCATTTTACATAAAATAAAAGTGTATGCTTTAAAACTTAAAATTGAAATATGTTTTGCACTATTTATATATACATTTTTTTTTTTTAATCGGGGGAAACGCTAAATTCTGAAAAAGCAGAATTCCTGTTTTCTAGTTAATTTTTTTCTTTCGTTTTGCGTCTGTCTATATTATAAAGGACAGGCGTGCCTATAGCCCAGTGGTTAGGGGACTGAATTCGGAATTAATTAGGGGAAATCTGGAAATTGTTTTAATCCCTTCTGTTTAGGTCTAGAAAGATGTCTGCTATGTTTTCCCCCTCGTACTAGGTGAGCGTTAGGAAATATGTGTAGAATTATAATCAAAAAACAGGTTTTTTTGCATTCTATAACAGTATCTCAAAACAGCTAACTCTGTCAAAAACATTGTCAATACAAATGTTGTAGAGCTTAAAATTCTGAGTAAAATGAGTACCTATACTCAATACTTATGTTGAATATTAAGGTCACAATTCCACTTTAAAGTTTTAGACCCATCATCAGGGGGATGACCTCAGAATTAATTAGGAGAAAACTGGAAATTATTTTAATCCCTTCAGTTTAGGTCTAAAATGAACGTACTATGTTTTCTTCCTCGTACTTGGGTGAATGTTAGAAAATATGTACATATTTATTTTCAAAAAACACGTTTTTTTTTAGTTTCCTTAACAATATCTCAAAACAGCTAACTCTATAAAAAACATTGTCAGTACTAATGTTGTAGAGCTTAAAATTCTGAATAAAATGAGTACCATCATTAATAGTTTTGTTCAACATTAAGGTCTCAATTCTATTTCAAAATTTTTCAAATCAAGAGCTTGAAGCTAGGAGAGACCAAGTTAACTTAACAATATCTCAAAATTGCGGTCTTAATATTGAACAAAAGAAAATTAAGTGTAGCTACTCATTTTACTCAGAATTTTAGGCTCTATAACTTTTGTACTAACAATGTTTTTGATAGAGTTAGCTATTTTGAGATAGTGTTAAGTTAACTTGGTCTCTCCTGGCTTCAAGCTATTGATTAGCGATTAAGGCAAATTTTTGAAATATAATTGCGACCTTAATGTTGAACAAAAATATTAATGATGGTACTCATTTTATTCAGAATTTTAAGCTCTACAACATTTGTATTGACAATGTTTTTTCTAGAGTTACCTGTTTTGAGATATTGTTAAGGAAACTAAAAAAAACGTGTTTTTCGAAAATAAATATGTACATATTTTCTAGAATTCACCCAAGTACGAGGAAGAAAACATAGTACGTTCATTTTGGACCTAAACTGAAGGGATTAAAACAATTTCCAGTTTTCTCCTAATTAATTCTGAGGTCATCCCCCTGATGATGGGTCTAAAACTTTGAAGTAGAATTGTGACTTTAATATTCAACATAAGTATTGAGTGTAGCTGTAGGTGCTCATTTTACTCAGAATTTTAAGCTCTACAACATTTGCATTGACAATGTTTTTGACAGAGTTAGCTGTTTTGAGATATTGTTATGGTATGCAAAAAAACGTGTTTTACTATAATTCTATACATATTTCCTAACGCTCACCTAGTACGAGGGGGAAAACATAGCATATTCATTCTAGACCTAAACAGAAGGGATTAAAACAATTTCCAGCTTTCCCCTAATTAATTCCGAATTCGGCCTTTTTTTGCTCCCCTACCACTGGGCTACTATGCGTAAGTCTGACGTTATTTTGACTGTGGCAGCACCAAACGATTAAATTTAACTTTTTAACTTTCATTGCAATTTTTTTTTTTTTTTTTTTTTTTTTACTTTTAAACATCAGATATTTTAAATTTTTACATCGTCGAATAGAGGGAAAAAAATGCTCGCTCTTTCAAATGAAATTTGTTTGAAAACAGTATCGCTATTTACTGAATTTTTAAATAATAATTAAAGTATTTTAATAATTAAATAATTAAATGTTTATGAATTAATTATCTTTTAATAATTAAAATAATTTTCAGGTATGATTTTTTAAAAATATATGTCCATCGCGTGCAGACGATTACGTAAGATAAATCCGTTTGTACTTAAATTAATATAACTTTGTTCTCAGCTTATAGCAGCACATAACGAAATTAAGACGTTCATCAATCAATCAATAAAACTATAAAATACAAATGTAAGACATGCGATCAAACTATGTATCTAACCACTAAAATGATCAGAATTAAAAAAGCCTCATTTTAAATAGCGATGTTTGGCGATTTCTTTTGCTGTTAACTCCTAGCGCGAGGTCACTGCAAAATTATAGCTTTTAATATATTTCAAAACTTTATTTAAACTAATTACTATTTGTGATGTCTGGGAACGTCTAGATTAATTTCTCTTTCGATTCTGTTGACGCCAACGTCACGTGGTATACGGGCGCGCGCGGAGAGAGGGGTGGATATTTTTTTTTTTTTTTTTTTTCCAGAGAAAAAGTGATTTTGGAGAAGTGTAGACGAGCCGTGCATGGTTGGCCGGCGTGTTTTTTTTATTTGTGAAAACGGAAGTTTATGATTTTAATAATATAGTGAAGTGTAGATTTTGGGAGTGAAATATAAAGGTGGTGTACATTGCATCTATGTAAAACCTGTATATACTGTATATAGCGTGGTGTCATCTGTGTCGTATTTATGTATTCCCATAAATAAACTATAATTTAGTGTTGTGAAGAAAACTAGTGGTCATTTTAACGAGGAATACACCACGTGGGATGGTCAGAGGAGCTCGCCGATTTTACGCTATTTTTCATATAAATATGATTTTTGTCATTATTAGTGCGTATTCTAAAAGAATATATTAAATGTACAAATATTAATACGGTTATCAATTACAGTAAACTCCCGACTATCCGGCCCTCCGTACTATACGGCCTAGTAAAAAAATGAGGAATGTTGTAAGCGGTCGAGACAGGCAGGTTCCCGTCCGTAGGAAAGTGCTAACTCACGACAGGAAAGAGCAAGAAGGGATTGCAGAATGCAATAGCAGAGACAGACATGAAGGGAGGGGGGGGGGGATAAGGCTTGATAATCTGTTTCGTCAGTTGTGCAACGGATGTTAACAAGTGCGTATGTTATTTTCCGCTTATCCTGGTTATTTTCGTATAGTCTTTTGGTGTGCATCGTGTTTATTTATTGAAGATTAACGAAATGGGTGATAAACGAAGAGGGTCGCGGATATGGCTAAAAGGGAGAAGCAGTCATCTAGCAAGAACTTTTTCAAAAACTAAGTTTTGACTCTTTTATCTTATGCATAACTTTTCATATTTATGAAATCATTTATTAATAAACAGTAAAATAAGATTTACTCATTTTTTTACGAATTAGGCTTACGTTTTACGTTCATGTTTTACTTATTTTGAAACTCTATGCACTGTATATATAAAATTTATCGTAAAATGTGTAACATGCGTTTTTAATATAATGGAGGAAAGGGCAGGAAGTGAATAAATTTTTATAGAACTCGGGCCTATCCGGTTTTTTTTGTTATCCGGCTTACCCTTCCGCCACATTAGGCCAGATAGTCGGAAGTTTACTGTAAATAAATAGTATGATTAAAAACACTTAAAATACTCATCAGCGTACTACTTATAGTAGGTTGAGCAAAAAGTTCTGGGAAATTTGTGAAAATTGCATTGTCATGCGCAAATTAACAACAAAAGCAACAAGGATTAATCTTCAAAGCAGAGGCAATCATAGTCCATACTTTCTGCCATCATTCTGCCAGATTTCAGATTTGCTGGAAGTGCCATGGCGACTCCTTGGAATCAAAAACTCTTGACATGCTTCTTCAACTTCATTAAAGGATTCAAATCGACGGCCTTGAAAAAGTGTTACATTGATCGAAAGAGGCCATAATTGGATGGAGCCACGTCATGGCTTAACAGTGTTGTCATTTTGAGGGGCTTCCGAGTTGACATCAACTTTACGCCCAGGCTATGCATGATTGTCTTATTATATGTGAGCCATTGGGGATAAAAAGGTCTAACTGTAGTTATAAAAACTACTATAAAATTTAAATATAATAAAGATAAAAGTGTAAAAATTACTTTTAAAGAAAAGTGGTATTGTAAGGAGCCACGTCTGGACTATATACTACACTAGTACTCCTATATACGATACAAATTCTGGTAACTATTTGATTAAAAATTTCCCAGAACTTTTTGCTCAACCTAATAATAGATGGAGAAACATTTATGAATATCTTTTTAAGTTTTGATTCGCTTTTCATAAAATTTGAAATGACTGACAAACTGCTGCAATTATTCTGTATATTACATTTCAAACCAATCGACTATGTAGATTTTGTGCTGTCCTATGCGGTCAGACGGACAGACAGACGTACGGGCCAGGCAACGACTCTGGGCGCTATGTATTTATATAATTAAGAAAACACCGAAAAACTATTTTTACTTTAATACTTATTATTATTGTTTCTATTTTCAAATGTTTATCTATTTTGAAAGATTTATAGACGAAACACTACCGAGAAGTGTTTTACCGCGATAAAAATCCGGCAGAGAGTTCGCTGTGTAAACGCACAAATACCTCTTCTGAGTTTTATGACTCGTTTTGTTTGGCCAGGTGTGCATTCCTGAAGGATGCTGTGTTTCTCTTCCATCTTCCCTTCTCTGCACTTCATCTCAATATTAAGGCTGTTCCCAAATCCAAAGAATCAACTTTATGACATAAGTTTCAATTCATTTTTGTTCGGAAATGCATGAAATTGACAAGTTTTGTTACCTAGAAACAATGTCAACGGAAGAAGTTTTCTGTTTTTTGGTAAACGCAACAGATCTTTCAGAAAATACTGTCAAAATGGGCATTTTCAACCAAATTACCAGATGAAAGGAGAAAAAAACCGTCAGGAAAGGAGAAAAACGTCTCAATAAGTAATTTATTGATCAAAAAATGGAAAAATCATTTCGATTCGAAATCGCTTCAGGGTCAGGCCTGTCAATTTTATACCTTTACGTTTAAAAATGAATCCTTCATTGTGTCAAAAAGTTTCGCGCTTGTTCAGCAGTAAACTTGAGCAAATCCATTGCTTAACATACGCGAAACTTTCTGACATATTTTCTGACTCAGTTTTAAAAGTAAAGGCACAAAATTGTAAGGGGTGACTATGGAAGCAAATTGGAATCGAATAGAGATTTATTGTTTTTGATAAATAAATTTCTTAGAGAATTAATTACAAGCGATTTTTGTCACGTAGCAACAAGTTTTTCTGCTTTTCCGCCATTTCTCGTCCGAAAATTCGGTCCAAAACGTACACTTTGATGGCATTTTCTGGAAGATCTTTAGCTTTTACCAAAAAATGGAAAACGTCTTTGATTACACAGTTTCTGAATAACAATACTTGGCAATTTATGCGTTTCCGTAACCAGGATCAATTCAGAAATGTGTCAGAAAGTAGCTCCTTTGGATTTCAGAACAGCTTTCAGGCTGTTCTTAAATCCAAAAGGGCAACTTTATGACATAAGTTTTAATTTATTTTTGTTCGGAAATGCATGAAACTAGCTGGTGCTGTTGTTTTTAAGTGATCGAACTGTGTTTTCCTTTTCTTTGCAAACGCAATAGATGTTTCAGAAAACAGTGTAAAACAGGACATTTTGAACCGAATTTCCGCGCGAAAGAAGAATAAACACTCAAGGAAGGGTGGAAAACGTCTTTCTCACGTGATCAAAATCGCTTTTAACTCGATGCGTAATTTATTGATAAAAAAAAAAAAAAAAAAAAAAAGGAAAACACAGTTCGATTCCAAATCGCTTCCCGAATCAGTCTTTCCAATTTTATAGCTTTCCGTTACAAAATGAATTTGTAAATGTGTCAAAACGTTTTGCGCTTGTTGAGCAGAGCAGTTGAGAACAGCATGAACTCTAAAATGGCCTTTTTATTTTGTAAAGAGATGCGGCCGAAACAGTACTGAGAAATGCTGTTTCGTGGATAATTCAACGCAGGTTTCGCTGTCTAAACATAACAACAAATACCCCGAAAGGCGTTTTGTGATCCTCTTTATTTAGCCAGGTGTAGATTTCTTAAAGATTATCGTGTTATTCTCCCCCGCGTGTCATCTCAATTTTAATAGAGACACTCATTCTATTAGAGATTATTGGTACGCTTTGATTCTATAAGTCAAAGTTTCTTAACCTTTTTCAACACGCGGTGCACATAAACAGGGCCTCTGACTTAGTCTATGAAGGGACCCGGGGCAAGCATCTTTCTGGGGGGCCCCCCTTCTGTGTATATATAGATTTTTTTGTGAATAATGTGGAAGTGGCTAACTAAACTTCATACATATTGTATGTATGGATAAATTTTCTACCCGATACTGCTCACATCTGTAACACAGGGTATGACAAAAATAGGGTCCCAGCTTTAATGGAAAATACTAGTAGGATAATACACTGTATGGCCAAAGGTTTTAAAAGTTTCCAATGTATTAAAAATGATTTGTAATTGTTTCAATCTAAAAATTTAAAATGAACTAGTCGTATGTACCAATCCCAAAACTTTCTTCTATCTCATACATGTTAATACTTGAAAATTCGCTATCACACTGCCAAAATTAAACGGCAATCTATGCTCATCATGAGGATTCTAAAGATATGAAATTCCGTGCATTAGTTCTTGAGATATGGCTGTCTCTGAAATCGTGTAAATCCAGCAAAATTCAGCCTAGCAGCGCCACCTATTGGGTGCTTTACACCAAAACCTATGTTACACCAAAACACCAAACAACCACTTATGTAAAAGTCTAACTCAATCTGAAGTTTGGGGAAAATCCGTGCATTAGTGTTTGAGATAGAGTTTTTGCGAAAAGCATGAAAATTTCAGCATAGCAGCGCCACCTATTGGACGATTAACACAAAAACCTAATCAGCAACAACTTGTGTTAACATCTAACTAAATCTGAAGTTAGATGAAATTTCGTGCATTAGTTTTTGATATAAAGCTATGGCGGGAATTGTGCAAAATGCACCACAGCAGTGCCACCTATTGAACGATTTACACCAACACGTAATCAGCATCAAGTCATATCAAGGACTAACTAAATCTGAAGTTTCATGAAAATCCGTGCATTAGCTCTTGAGATAGAGCCATTGCGGAAATCGTAAAATATGCAGCATAGCAGCGCCACCTGTTGAGCGATTTACACCAACACGTAATCAGTATCACGTCATATCAAGGAGTAACTGAATCTGAAGTTTCATGAAGATCCGTGCATTAGTTCTTGAGATAGAGCCATTGCGGAAATCGTAAAAAATGCAGCATAGTAGCTCCACCTGTTGAGCGATTTGCGCCAAAAACTAATCAGCATCAATTTGTATCAGGGATTAACTGAATATAAATTTTTATTAAATTCCGTGCATTAGTTCTTGAGATAGAGCGCCCACAAAATTTGTGTCACACACAGACACACAGACAGACAGACAGACTCACAGACAGACATTTTGTAAAAACATGTTTTTCGGGTTCTCTGACCCCTAAAACGTGTAAATCTGTCGAAAACCGGAATTCGAAAATTTTCATGAATCCAATACTTTCTTCTTTTAAAGATAGAAGAAAGTAAAAAACATAAATCGAAATCTTTTAAAAAGTCTCATTTGACACAGGTAGAAATAATGTTAAAAAAATATATATTACGCTTTTTATTTTTATTTACATTTTACTACATTTTAATGTTCAAAATATTTGACTGTTAGAGTTTCTCAGCCATTGGGCCCTTTTTGGAGAGTGTGGTTTGGAGCATCATTAAAACCATGGTTGTTGCGTAACTCGTATACGATTATAAAGAATATGGAGCGATTGATCACCATATATATAACAGAAAAATGTCTTTAATTAAATTATTCATTTATAATTATTAAGTTCTAAAATATTAAGGGGACCGTGGGGGATTTGAGCAGAAATGGACCCAAAAATCGAACATTATTTTTGTGCACATTATTATTCTCCAGTTTGTTCTGAGCCATTTGCGAAAAACCACATTCAGATTTGATTATTTTTCGGAAAGTTACAAGCGTTTGAATATTGTACACAAACAATTTCTCGGCCCTGGCTGTTCTCAACTGCTCTGCTCAACAAGCGCAAAACGTTCTGACACATTTACAAATTCATTTTTTAACGGAAAGATATAAAATTGGAAAGCCTGGCCATGGAAGCGATTTGGAATAAAACTGTTTTTTTCATTTTTTGACCAATCCATTATCTATTGAGTTAGAAGCGATTTCGATCACGTGACAAACCCGCTTTTCTCCCGCTCTTGAGTTCTTTTTCTTCCTTCGCGCGGAAATTCGGTTCAAAACGCTTACTTTGAGACTCTTTTCAGAAAGATTTATTGCGTTTGCAAAAAAAAATGGAAAAGACAGCTCGATGACATAGTTTCTGAACAACAACACTAGTTAGTTTCATGCATTTTCGAACAAAACTAAACTAAAACTTATGTCAGAAAGTTGCCCTTTTGGGTTTGAGAACACCCTTAATTGCTCTTTCTCCTTTCGCGCGGACATTCGGTTCAAAACGCCCACTTTGACACTATTTTCTGAAAGATCGATTGCGTTTGCAAAAAAACGAAAAAAAACCAGCTCAATGACATAGTTTCTGAACAATAACACCAGCTAGATTCATGCATTTCCGAACAAAAATAAATTAAAACTTATGTCAGAAAGTAACGCTTTTGGATTTGAGAACAGTCTTAACAGACTTTAAATCTGTTTTTCTCAAAACTGATTGTTCAACGTTTTTAAATTTTTGAAATGTTCCATGTGTCATAATTTTTTATCAAAATTCATGAAATTGATCAGGAAGAATCCTGATTATGCTTACAAAGAAAGTGTGCATGTATTTTAAAATTCGACTTCATTAAGATAATTTAATTTGATTTTTAACTTAGGCAAAATTTTGATGGAAATCGAAATCGAATTCAGAAAAAAATCTCTAAGAAATTAACTGTTTAAGGAATTAAAAAAAATCGATGCATAGATTTGTATGTAATAGAGTTTTAAATGATTAAAAGGCAAAATCGGGGAAATATCTGAAAAATTATGATTCCCTAGATAGCATGAACTAGAGATCTGCACGGGCCGGCCCGTGGCCCGAAGCCCGAGCCCGGCCCGGCCCGCGGACCGGGTTCGGGCCGACTTTCATTCACGGCACTCGGGCCGGGCTGGGCTCGGGCTCCACTCTTCTTGGGCCGGGCCCGGGCCGTACATTATTTCTGAAGGCTCGGGCCGGGCCTGGGCCATACTTTATTTCTAAGGCTCGGGCCGGGACGGACCTAACTTATTTTTTCTGTACACAGTCGGGATTGGTTTCATTCCTAGTCTTCACGGTCCAAGCTTTTCAGTCCTAGTTTTGACTCAGCCCGTATGAAAATCATTGTATCAGCTTGGCCAGATCCATTCAAAGATCAGTCAAATTAGGCCTGGCCCAAAATTTTTTGCAAAAAATGCATGCATTTTTAAATTGCCATTATTCTACACTTATGCATTAATTTTTTTTCTTTTTAAAGAATAGTATATTTCTACGCTTATTAAAATATAGCTAAATTAAAATATAGTAAAACGTGTGAAAAGGGACCTGCCTATGACGGAACCCTGTTTTAAACTGAAAAACGTGTTGATCCATGCAAAATTAATATACTAATACGTAAGAAAATAATATATGATACATTTACACTTGCTAAGAATGGAACTTGTCTATAACGCATTTTTTTTTTCTTTTCTACGCAATTCCGTCTTAGAAGATTTTACTGTATAGAATTTTTCAGATTTTTGGCATACATGGAATACATGTATGTTAATGCATGGAATACTGATTAACAATATTAATGATAACCTAAACATTTACATACAAGAAATAGAGATTCGTTAAAAAAAAATAAATATCGCAGTCTGTGTCACTTCTTTAAAAATGAAGATTATAAACATGAGAAAAAAAAGTTAAGATAAATATTTTTGGCCAGAGCTATCTCGTACGAGACAAATTTTTAACCAAATAGACGTAAAAATCAATGTTTTGTAAAAAATTCACTCGGACTGGGTTTTTTTTTTTTTCTCGGGCCGAGATTTTAGCTTTTTTCCGGGCCGGGCTCGGGCAGATATTTTAACTTTTTTCCGGGCCGGGCTCGGGCCGAACTTTTAAGATTTTTAGCGGGCCGGGCCGGGCTCGGGCCGAACTTTTAATTTTTTTATCGGGCCGGGCCAAATTTTTTTTTCGATGAGTCGGGCCGGTCCCGGGCCTGGAAATTTCGGCCCGTGCAGACCTCTAGCATGAACATTAGCAGCAAGTTTGATTTTTTCTGACATTATCTTTCCATGACAAATTTCAATTGAGAAATTCGCAGCAAATTTCCAGAAAGGTATACCATCCCCCACTTGCATGAGTAGTTTGTTGTGAAACTGATGGGAAGACTGCCTCTAATTCACGAAAGTGACGTAAGCAAAAAATCCCTCTGTTCAGAGAATAGACAATCAGCACATACGCAGAAGTTGTAGAAATTTTATTCAGCTGGCACCGCTTTTTCTAAACGCTATACTTATCAAATACCAAAAAAGGGAGGTATTGAAAAGTACAAATAATACCCAAATTTGTTTATGGTGGTAAAAACGATGCGTGTACCTTAACGGTGCGTATGCATCAATAGACCTGATGGACCCTTTCGAAGGGATTAAACTTACAGTGTAACAATTGTAAACAGTTAATGTGGCATGGAAAGATTACTACTTTGCCGTATTTTTGATTACTTGTTTGCAGTTAATTTGCAATAAATTTGATACAGCATGAATTTAACTTGCACAACAAGTTAGCTGCAAGTTCAAAGTGTGGTGACTTCGGCGTTTGCGTTATCTTGCTGCAGTCTTGTTATAAACTTTCAGTCTTGTCATGCTGAGCTTGTTGCAACTTTGCAGGTTTTCAAAGCAAGACTGCTGCAAATTTTCTGTAAATTAAAAATGCTATTTGGGGCATGAAGCATTTTAAAATTTCGTTTCAAAATTTTTATTATTATTTTTTAAATCTTAAAATTATAATAAGATTGAAAATTTCTTTTAAAGTGTGCTATATACTTATGGAGAAATGTATATTTCCACAAAATTTCATATATCTAAGATGAAAAATAATAATAATAATAATAATTCGCATTTATTTGCAGAGATTTTGAAATAAGTTTGACCACGATAATATAGGAAAACGCCCTTGAATTTTAATAGGAATCTCTAGCAAAGGGAACTAGAATTTATAAGGATGACATGGAACTATTTTTTCTAGAGCCACAATTTATTTTCTAGATGTCAGTGGCAGAATTTTTTTTCAGTGTAACTTTTTTAGGGGACGGTGGATACTAAAAATAATAATAATAATAATAATAATAATATCCACCGCCCCCTAATTTTTCAGTGTAACTTTTTTAGGGGACGGTGGATATTTAAAAAAAAATAATAATATCCACCGTCCCCTAAAAAAGTTACACTGAAAAAAATTCTGCCACTAGTATCTAGAAAATAAATTGTGGCTCTAGAAAAAATAGTTCCATGTCAGTCTTATAAATTCTAGTTCCCTTTGCTAGAGATCCCTATTAAAATTCAAGGGCGTTTTCCTATAGTATCGTGGTCAAACTTATTTCAAAATCTCTGCAAATAAATGCGAACACAAGAAGTGAGTTTAGTAACTGTAATTCTAGTTTATGAATTAGTTCTAGAAATCAAGTGATAATTTCTCGCAATTCAAACTATATTTATAATATATAATGTATCGTTTCATCACCTTAGAAATTCTTAGTCATTTCGTCTATTCAATTTATTAGTTTACCTTATTCGCATAACTCGGAAATCTATGTTTCTAGTTAAGAGATTCAGAAAATGACTACCTATTCGTTCTAGATGAAGGCTGTATATTTCTTCGTTCAGTGTGTATTGTCATTTATACACACTTGTAAATATTATCATAACTATTTACTATTTATTGCATAATGAAGTCATTTCATTGTAATATAAATATAGATCAGAAAGATACAGGAGCAGATATCAGAAGCCGTGCTTCGTCGAGGAATAGCTTAAACACAGTTTATAAATTGCATCGTTATAAAAGTATTGCTCTGCAGCGCAATACTTATTTATTTACAATGTCACTTCTCAATGTTAATTAAACATAGAAAAGCCTATGGAGCTCATAACTTTTTCATTTTTTTCTTCCCACCTTTTTGTCCTTGTTGCCACGATTTTTTATGCTTTACTAATTCTAATGATATTATAAATTTAAAGTGTAAAAATGTTTGCCTTACGTCAGGATCAAAACGGATGGCAAAATGGCTTTCCATATGGGTGAATTATAACCCAGAGAGTAACATGGGCTAATTTTTATTTACATTATTCAAATGTTTTTCTTAATAATTCCAAATTTCGCTTTTTTCATTGAAAAATATCGGACATTTTTCTTATAAAAAAAATAATAATAATTACTTCGTTGTTGCAAATAATTCAAAATCCGTAATAATAATTTATCTCTTTTTAGTTGTAAGATTCCCACGTGAAAATTCAACTGAAATAGTTATTATTATTATTATTATTATTATTATTATTTAAGAATTAAAAAGATGAATATGGCGTCATAGTGGAAATAAAAAGGATATTTTCAGAATAAGTTTTTGCTTTGGTCAAGTTTATGTTTTAGTAAAGCGTTTCAAAAGGATAGCTATTTTTACGGAGGTAGCGGAGTTAGTGAAGAATTACGTAACTTAAATTTTAAAATGTATTTTTTTTTCCAAGATGGGAACTATTTATATCCCATGTTAAACTTAGGAAATAGTTTTCTCTTGTGTTTACATCTTGTGTTACTGAGGGAATAAGGTAACAAAATGCAAATAATTTTTTTTTTAAATGTTTTATTGCATATGTAAGGCTATGGTGCATAATATGAAAGAATGGTCAAAGGAGTGTCGGCAAAAGTTGGAAAAGTGCTCCCCGGGTGAAAAGGGTGCAGGTTAGAAAAATTGCTTAAAATATACAAGTTAGAGCACGGAGGAGTAAATAATGTAAGACTTGGGAGACGGAAGATGAAATAAAAGTACTTGAGCGGGGGCCAAAATACATTTTTCCAACTAAGCCTAATTTAAAATCTATCATTCCAGAAATTGAAAATATTGTACTGTCGACTCATAACGATCATAAAGAAGAAATTCGCAATGTTATGTACCACGAACTGAAGAAGTTAATTAAGCAACCCATAAGTATACCGAAAGATGAATTGAATATTTTGAAAAAGTTAAAACTTGATCCAGAAATCATTTTAATCCAAACGGATAAATCCAATAAATTAGCCATATTAAATACAGATGACTATAAAAATAAAATGGTACAATGCATTAACAATATGGATTGTCAAGAAATCAAGAAGAATCCACTTAACATAATCAACAAAAAAGCTAAAGAATTGGTTAATAAAGGAAGCTGGCCCGATAATATAAAAGTTCTAATGAGAATTAATAAGTTAGCAGTAATCCCAGCAATTGTCGGCAGACTCAAAGACCACAAAATAGATATGCCAATAAGACCAATAGTAACTAAATGCTCAAGCCCCACATATTTTATGGAAAAAGCTTTTGTAGTTTTATTGAAAAATATTTTGCCCAGCTCTGATCATGTAATTAATTCAACGTATGAGTTCATTCAATATTTAAATCACATTAATTTACCTCAGGATTATTTAATAGCCAGTCTAGATGTAGTCTCTTTATACCCATCTATTGATACCCAAAAAGCCGTTACTAATATAAATAACTGTATTGACCGCATGGAGAGTACTAATGAAAGTATGAAAACTACACTTAAGAGTGCTCTTAATCTTATAGTTAATAATAATTACTTCACTTTCGACGGCAAAATATACAAACAAAATAACGGAGCTCCAATGGGTTCTCCTATATCAGGATTACTAGCTGAATTCATATTACGACCTCTAGAAATAGATATATACAAATTGGATTACACTCCCCATACATGGATCAGATATGTAGACGATATTTTCATCATTTGGCAACATGCAGATACCTTGCTCAATAACTTTTTAAACCAGATTAATAGCCTTGATTCAAAAATTAAATTTACATTAGAAATAGAACAAAATGGTACGCTACCTTATTTAGATGTATTACTAATCAAGACGTACCAAGGAATAGAACGCACTGTTTACAGAAAGCCCATAGCCAGTCAATCCATTATCCCTCATAATGCTCAAGCACCTTTTTCATACAAAGTTTCTGCACTTAGACATTCTATTCATAGAGCTTTCACAGTTTGTACACCCGTGCAGTTAAATAACGAAATAAATAAAATATATGATATTGCAAGAAACAATGGATACAAAGAAAGTACCATAGAAAAATTAATTAAGAGCTTAAAGAATAACAAGAAAAGAAATTTCAATCCACAAAATTCCACGTTATCCACTGTACAATATTTTCCTGGTTTCTTCGAACGTCTAAAATATAAACTCAATAAATACAATATCTCCCTAGTCGCAAAACCTTCTATGAAATTAAGAAATATAGTATGCAAGAAAATAGATCCAATTGAGTCAAGCCAACTACCAGGAGTATACGAAATACCTTTCACCAAAGAAGATGGAACCAAGCAGTTTTATATAGGTATGACAACTAGAAAACTTAAAACTAGAATCAAAGAACATATAGCAGACATCAAATACAACAGAAGAACCACAGCTTTGGCCAGATTATCCAGCGAAGAGCCTTTACAGATCGATTTCAAAAATAGCAAGTTAATTTATACATCAAGATTTTATTTACCATCAATAATCCGAGAATCAATAGAGATATTTTTACGCAACAAGAATATTTGCAATGATTCAGTGTCCATAGAATTACCTAAAATTTGGAAAGAGATGCTATGTAATTTTAGTAACAATAGTAAAAATTAATCCACGCTCGCAAATAGCCAAGATAATATTATTTTTATTTTATATTTTGCAATGCTTTTCATTATGCATGTTGTCTCGTGACATTGTTTACCATGTTATTGTTTTGTTAAATTATATGAAAATTAATCCACGCTCACAAATAGCTAATTTAATTTTAATTTAATTTTATGGTTGCAATATTTTTCATTATGCATCATGTCTCGTGACATTGTTTACTAGGTTTATTGTTTTAAAATATTTTGCGAAAGTATTTTCTATCATAAATGATTTTGAAAATGTCGCCGTTGGTGCGACGAAACGATCGTCAATCTTAATAAAGATTTTCTATCACTTTTTATAGCATTTTTAACGTTATCTGTTTATAAGTGATTATTATACATGTGTTTATAATGTAAGACTTTTTGAAAATTTTATTATTTGTCGTGTGGTCTGAGGTATTCAGCTATACGTATGCAAAAATTCATGTCTCCAACTTAATTAGGGGCTCTCTCAGAAAGAATTGCTTAAAAGACATATGTGGTAGCTCAAAGGGCTAAACGTAAGGCTTTTTCAAGATTTTATGATTTGTCACCTGTCCTCGGGTGTTCTTCTATAAGTATGCAAAATTTCAAATCTCCAATTTAATAAGGGGCTCAGTTAGAAAGAATTGCTCAAAATACGCATGTGGGAGCCCAAAGGGTTAAATGTATAACTTTTTCAAATTTTTATGATTTGTCGCATGATGGTGTTCAGCTATAAGCATGAAAAATTTCACGCCTCCAACCTAAATAGGGAGTCACTTAGAAAGAATTGTTTAAAATACACATGTAGGAGCCTAAAAGTTTAAATGTACGACTTTTTCAAAATTTTATGGTTTGTCATTTGATGTGAGGTGTTCAGCTATAAGTATGCAAAATTTCACACCTCCAACCCAATTAGGGTTCACTTAGAAAGAATTGTTTAAAATACACATGTGGGAGCTCAAAGGATTAAATGTATTTTTTCAAAATTTTATGATTTGTCGTTTGATAAGATGTATTCAGCTATAAGTATGCAAAATTTAACTCCTCCAACCTAATTAGGGGCTCACTTAGAAAAAATTGTTTAAAATACACATGTGGAAGCCCAAAGGGTTAAATGTACGACTTTTTCAAAATTTTATAGTTTGTCGTTTGATGTGAGGTATTCAGCTGTAAGCATGCTAAATTTCACGCCTCCAACCTAATTAGAGGCTCACATAGAAAGAATTGTTTAAAATACACACGTAGGAGCTCAAAGGGTTAAATGTACGACTTAATCAAAATTTTATGATTTGTCGTTTGATCTAAGGTGTCCATCTATAAGTACGCAAAATTTCACGCCTGCAACCTAATTAAGGACTCACTTAGAAAGAATTGTTTAAAATACACATGTGGGAGCCCAAAGGGTTAAATGTACGACTTTTTGAAAATTTTATAATTTGTCGTTTGATGTGAGGTATTCAGCTATAAGCATGCAAAATTTCACGCCTCCAACCTAATTAGAGGCTCACATAGAAAGAATTGTTTAAAATACATATGTGGGAGCTCAAAGGGTTAAATGTACGACTTTTTCAAAATTTTATGGTTTGTCATTTGATATGAGGTGTTTAGCTATAAGTATGCAAAATTTCATACCTCCAAACTAAATAGGGTGTCACTTAGAAATAATTGTTTAAAATACACATGTGGGAGCCCAAAGGGTTAAATGTACGACTTTTTCAAAATTTTATGGTTTGTCATTTGATGCGAGGTGTTCAGCTATAAGTATGCAAAATTTCACGTCTCCAACCTAATTAGGGTTCAGTTTGAAAGAATTGTTTAAAATGCACATGTGGGAGCCCAAAGGGATCAACGTACGACTTTTTCAAAATTTTATGATTTGTCGTTTGATGTGAGGTATTCAGCTATAAGTATGCAAAATTTCCCTCCTCCAACCTAATTAGGGTTCACTTAGAAAGAATTGTTTAAAATACACATGTGGGAGCCCAAAGGGTTAAATGTACGACTTTTTCAAAATTTTATGGTTTGTCATTTGATGCGAGGTGTTCAGCTATAAGTATGCAAAATTTCACGTCTCCAACTGCTGGGCAACATATAACTATGATATGTTCCCGCACCATGTTGGTTAAATCAAAGTAAAATTGCGTAATTTGTTATTTCTGTTTGTATAAATATTTTTTATAAAATATAATTATGAGTGTAAAATTATAATGTTTATATATTTAAGTAAAATAGGAGTGTAAGTTCATACAAAAATTATTAAGTTGATTTTAAATATTAAATATATATTTTTAAAAAATTGTTGTATTGTAAAATGAATGTATAATGTTGAATAGAGTTCGGATCTCAGACAACAAGGATGTCTTCCTGATGTACATATCGGAGTGAGCCTAATCAAGCCTAATTGAGGATGTCTTCCTGATGTACATATCGGAGTGAGCCTAAGCAAGCCTAATTGAGGATGTCTTCCTGATGTTAAAATAAAGTGGATTATTCTATAGAGGTCCGTAGCTATGCATCCTGCCATCCCGATGTTGCCGCTCTGATACGAAGCGAATTCCGGATGACATATGAATATGATCCTAAGCAACGCGACAACTCTGAATTTGATGAATAAAGGCCACCATCCCGTATATTAAAAAAAAGGTACTACTTTAAACTTTTTCTTTTACCACTTAAAATCATATGAAAAATTATAAATATACTTTTCTGATATTTTATGGTAGAGAGTAATCTGAGATCCGGCAAAACCGATAATTAAATAAAATTAAGGTAATTTAAAAATGAAAGAGAATTATTCTTTTAGCAAAAAGAAACAAATATAATAATTAGAGTATATGAAAATATTGTCTTTTTTTAAAGGTTAAATATACATAAAATAATGAGAAGCAAACAAAAGTATTGCTTTCTTTTTTTTTGAATTAATATTATGTATTTCTGTATATATAGTTGTGTTCAATGTAAATAAAATATTTAATCAAGTTTTAAAAAGTTTCTGTAATTATTTAATTGATAATGTTTGAGGTATGTCAATTTATTTTTACAGCTTAAATTTTAGTTTAATTCATAAGTGGGAGAGTTCATCTAAATAATTCACAACGCAAACTCTTAATTTTATTCGTAATTATTTAAATTTAATAATTACATTTTGACGCGAATTTCAATTTAATTTTATTAATGCTTCGCGTTGCTCTTCTACTAGAATTATGTAATTACGATCACTTATGTTATTTGAATTTATCTAAGGTATATAAAATTATATACCAATTTGCTATGAGGTTGCTTGGATGATTTGGATCAATTAACAATTTTGGATATAAATTAAATAGAAAATAAACAGGTGTAACTATCTGTCCAGCACCCCCCCCCCCCCTTCATAGTAAAATGGTGCTATGACTCAGGAACGTTCATCTGAGGTCATTAGAAATAATAATAATAATAATAATAATAATAATAATAAAGGAAAATAAATTTAAGTATTATTTTAATGTCACAATTTTAAAGATATTGTAGGTATGTAAGTTTAATTGATTAAAATTTCATTAAAATTAATTTTATTATTGTAACAATAATGACACACATATAATAATTTTATATAAATAAAATGAATAATATATGTTAACAAAAAAAAAAGGAAATGAAAAAAATAATTCTGGGATTTATAATAGGTAAATTTAGGAATTACATTTTTTTTTTTCTCTCTCTTTTCTTTTTTGGTTGGATCTCAGTTACCATTGAGAAATAATGGCATTCACATCACAGATGACACATTTATAAATAATAATAATAATAAGAATAATAAGTAAAATTTGATAATATGTCTGGTATAAAAATGATTGAAATGTCAATAGATCATGATTTTTGAAATTGTATCACCTTGATACAAAAGAAAATTTATGAGTCGTACTACGAAGTAGTAGTACATTATTTACATATAAAAAAAAATAAAATAAGATTGTTTTTTCTGTAGAAAAAGACAGATATTTTTCTGTTAAATGAAATTATGTTGTTGTTTTTATATATACGTGTATTATAAACATTTTAGGGGTATTTATGTGTGTAAAAGAATAATCTACAAAACAACTTCATCTCCTAAGAAATTTTTTTTAAATTTTAGTGCCGTTGTTTTTATGTATTTATGCAATTTAGAATATTTTCATACATATGTTGTAATATAGAGAAAATAGTATGAGATGCAAAATATTCTTTTAAGAGGTATAGGATCTATTTTGAATTGATATTTTGAAAAAGTATACGTTGATTACTAATATTTGTTAAAAATGACCCAGACGCTGGATATAGATACACGTATTAAGTTAGTGTCACTATTTGACAATAAAAAGAACAAAAACATTATATTTTTCTTAGATGAATTTGATAATATTTTGAATGCAAACCAGGAGAAAATAATGCAAGAATATATAGATGAAGAGGCATACGAAAAAGTAAAGGATTTAAATTTGGGTCAAACAGTATATTTAAAATGTATTGGAAAACCAGGCGCATTAGAGCCAAACTTTCAAGGACCCTACGAAGTTACTAAAAAGTTTAGAAACTTTAATTATTTATTACAATATGTTCCAGATAAATCAATAGAGCCGATCAAACGACATATGGATCAGCTGTACGCTCCGAAATATGCAACAGGTCATACAGAGGCGGAAATTACGAATTTACAAGGGTCTCAGAAAAAAATTAAGGGTGATAAAAATTACAAAAATAAATGTGGCATTTGTAAGAGAAAATCGCACTTAACTGAAAATTGTTGGTTCAAATTGAACAAAAATACGAGTCAAAAGGGTGACAAACTTACTAAAAAGTATTATAAAAAAAATAATAAATATTCTGAGAATGTAGACCCATATTTAAAGTATCAAATAGATTATTATGATAAAAATATGTCGTTATATGGTTATACACCATATACAAACTTATACGGGGATGTTATACAAGATCATTACCCTTTCCCCCCTCCCCAATATTATCCATGGGATATGAATTGGTATTAAAAATAAATCAAAATACATAATTAATCGAATTTAAAAATTTAAAAATTTTCAAAATTTAAAAATAAATTTTTCTCTTTTAGGTAAAAAAAAATTGAAACAAAATTAATAACTTGCCTTTTTAAAATTCAAAATAATAATAAGAAAGGATAGGAACATGGGAACGCCAATTTGTCTCAGGGTTACAATATTGAGCAAATGTGCAGGGCGCACCCGAAAACATACTTATAAAATTATGAAATGTGCTTCACAAAACTTCAATGGAGCAGTGAAATATTTCTCTCCAGGCAAAAGTTATATATATTTTTTTCTTTTCGAATATGAATTAGAAAATATAAAATCTTAACAAAGCCAAAAAACATTAAAACTTAATTAATTTAATAGTGAATAATGTTGGAGTAATTTTAAAAAAAAAAAAAAAAAAAAAAAAAAAAAAAGAGAATTTTTTCTGTCTTCTATAAGGGCAGCCTTTGCTAATAGCCTTACAATTTAGATGACAGAATTTCAGAATTACTCTTTAAAATGAGTAGGTGTAAGTTATAGGTTCAGGGTAGTTAGAACAGCTTTATAACATACTCATATTTATTTATTTTTTCTTCTTATATAAATATATGGTTGACAAGGAATAAATTATTAGTGCACTCTATATTAGGATAGCGGTCAGCTATAAGCCTAAATATAATAAAATATACAAAAAGTGCTAAGATTTATTCCGGTAGTTCAATTACAACTTATATGCTAAAGTCTAGAATTTAGACAGCAGGGATAAGTTTTATGAACTAAAGTGTTATAAAAAAAAAATTAAAAAAAGGATTTTGGTGTAGCACATTGGTTTTAAAAAAAACATATATATCTATAACAATGGACAAGGCAAGTTATTTCAATATGATTGCACACAAAATTATTGTAAAAAAATTACACAAATAAATAATTGAAGTAAAATTAAAATTTTCTCACCAAAGGCTTTCTGTATAGGGTGCAATTTTGGCCTACGGCTGGGTATGCACCAACACCAACAAAATATTTGTAGAAACTTATTCACAGGTAAATCAAGGTCATCACTTGGGCATTAACTTCAGGATTCTTGGCTGAAAAAGGAATCGAAGAAAAAATTAAGTATGGTATAATTACTAGATGTTATGCTCAGAAACAATAAAATTAGTAATATTATATTGTAAAAAGCAGCATTTTGAGTTTTAGTTAGGAAAACTTTTGATTTTTAGGTTTTACACATTTATGGAGTGTCTAGCTCAGTGTATAGTTCCTAGATTTAATAAAAAAAATAATAAATAAAAATATAAGTTGGTGTTGTTTTCAAAATAAATAACAAAAGGTATAGCAATTAGCATTTACAGTTAAAATTTATGGAATTTTCAGCAAAATTAACATTAGACAAACATAGTTTATATTATATTTAACTTGATAAGCTAATTTACTTTTATTAACGGTATTCAATTAGAATTAAAGTAGGCTTAAATCCAAGTTAAATTAATTAATAACATTGTTATAGTGTAAAATTTTATGTAAGACTGTTATATTTTTATTGTATATATAAAAATATGCAAATTTAATAATTAATAAAATGTATTAGCAAAATTATTTAATATAAATATTAAATGACATCTTGCTGAAATCAGCTAGAAATTAGATTTTTTTTTTTTTTTTTTTTTTTTTTTTTTATGAAATATTTTATAAATTTATGTTATTTTAGAATTTAAGCATTTTTTTTCTCTTTACTTTCCCTTAGAATTAAATGCAATTCTAAATTTAACACATATAAATATCCATAGTATTGATAAATTTGAGTGTGTGAGTTCATAAAATTTTTTTTTATACATAATTTGGCCAATTTAACATAAGGAAACAAAATAAATAAATAAATATATTTATATATATTGGCCTTATTTTTATTAAAATAGGTAGTATGGCTTAATAAATTTATTTACTTAATTTTTTTGTAGTACATACAGTAATTATTTTTAAAAAACTTAATCTGTAACAACTGGGTGTAGATATTTATGAGTATACAAAGATTCTTTTCTGCTGGCAGAAATTCTTTGGTTCGGCCGAGTACTCATGGGTTACTACATACGATTTTACGTAGTAATTATCATTTGCTTTTGTATTTTTAAAATTATACAAGTGTATTAATAACATTTTTTTTATAATTAAATAATAATTATTAATGTTGGATTAATAATAATAATTTATTATCTTTTTTTTTTTTTTTTTAAACATATCATTAAAGTTTAGACATTAGAATTCACATACGGAATGTTAATGATAAATAAAATTTTGAATAAATAAATTTTTATTTCATTCAGTAAATAAATAAATATGAAAATTTAACAATCTTTTAAGATAGAATTGTTGGCTAAATAAATAATTATTAAAGACAAAAAAATTGTTCTCTTCTTCGTCAATGGCATTTTCTGACAACACTATTTAATAGTATTAAATGAAGGTGCATTTTTAAGGTCAGCGTAATGCATATTTTGCATTTTGAGAGGCCGTAGAAGTCATATTTCCGTGTTGTTTACATGTTTTAGAAAACAATATCATGAATCAAAATTTGTGTTTGTTAGAAAGGTCTAAAAATATACAATGTAATCAGTTAAAGAAAATTATATGCATTTTTTCTTAAATCCTGAAAGGCAATTTGGTTTAGATTTGAACCTGACAGCATAAAAAGCCACGCTCGCTTCAGTCGCAGTATGAGGCAGGGGAATTCAAATGCTAGAATCGCCATTTTCCCCTACAAAATAATAAAAAAAGCAGAAGGTTTACATTAGATATGATACAAATACATACACTGTTTATGCACAGATTATGTTTAAAATTACATACAGGCATGCACAGTTAGTTAAGAAGAAAGTATATCAAGAAATTATACTAATTAATAAGGTAATTACAAGCATGAAATGGTTTTAAATACATACTTTTGGGAAGTCGTAAAATTTTGTCACAGCACAAATCACCTCGCAGAAAGTGATTAGTAGCTTGACCAACCCCCCGTTTCGAAAGGATCGAGGACGGTCAAAAACTGGTTTTATTCTCCTCTCCTTCTTCTTCTTTTTTTTTTCTCGTATCGGATAAAGTTGGAAAGCATTACGTAATAATATATTAAAGGAGATGAAATAGCTTGTATATGTTGACGTATCATACATGTTAGAAGTAACAAATAAATAAATAAAATAATGTAACCAGTTTGTATACAATATTTTTCTGATTATAATTTGAATACATCAGATTAATTATGTGAAAAATAACATGTCATACGACAAGCATTGTATTTACTTTTATTCAGTATAAAATGTGTTTTAAATGAAACACTGTGTCATAAGGTTATATGTGAGGAAATAATATGTCAAATGTGTATGCCATTATTTTTCTTGTAATTAGGTTTATTTCGGCATATTAGTTTCATACAAAATTATAGCTTTGAATGTATTTTGGGCACTTAAACTGTAAAGTTACAAAATTATTAAACATGTGTGTGGTAAAGAAAAAAGGCTTCGAGAAAGACGTCAGATTTTCTGTACAGAGGTCTTCTATAAATGTGAATGTCAACAGACAACTATGCTATCATGTGTTGAACTTTCTGTTATGAAAAATAGAAGAACTTCTTATAAAATATACCAGAACCATTGATAATTGAACTTTACAGACTTAGTTCAAAAACTGTGTAGATACACAGTCATATGGACACGTACATTCTTTTATGCTTTACAAAAAAAGAAATATAAAACCAGCAATCAGTTTTTATTTTTTTTTTCTAACCACCGGGAGAGATGCTGGGCAACATATAACTATGATATGTTCCCGCACCATGTTGGTTAAATCAAAGTAAAATTGCGTAATTTGTTATTTCTGTTTGTATAAATATTTTTTATAAAATATAATTATGAGTGTAAAATTATAATGTTTATATATTTAAGTAAAATAGGAGTGTAAGTTCATACAAAAATTATTAAGTTGATTTTAAATATTAAATATATATTTTTAAAAAATTGTTGTATTGTAAAATGAATGTATAATGTTGAATAGAGTTCGGATCTCAGACAACAACAATAGCCAGACGCCATGGTGTCGTTTTATGACAAGCCAATGGAAAGTGGTGTATAATTAGAAATCGTAAAATAATAAAAACGTTGGAATAAATTTATGGCCTCAATAAAAGTGTTGGGATAAATTTATGGCTTTTCAGACCACCCAAACTTTAAGGCAGATAATAATATTAAAGTACATGTAAGGGGCCATTTGCAGACTGTTAGCTAATAGGCCTATCGAAGAATAATGCAAAATCTTCTCACATCCAATAACAGTGGACTAGACAAAATAGTTCCACCCACTGCAGGAGTTGGTGTGCAAGAAGAATAAGGTTTGAAAAAGAGAGTCTGAAAAAAGATGTAGAGGACGCAGGAGCTCTCCTGAAAGCCCGTGCAATGAATCTTGAAAGCCCTAGTAATGCCCAGGCGAGATGGACATATCGGAATGAGCCTAATCAAGCCTAATTGAGGATGTCTTCCTGATGTACATATCGGAGTGAGCCTAATCAAGCCTAATTGAGGATGTCTTCCTGATGTACATATCGGAGTGAGCCTAAGCAAGCCTAATTGAGAATGTCTTCCTGATGTTAAAATAAAGTGGATTATTCTACAGAGGTCCGTAGCTATGCATCCTGCCATCCCGATGTTGCCGCTCTGATACGAAGCGAATTTCGGATGACATATGAATATGATCCTAAGCAACGCGACAACTCTGAATTTGATGAATAAAGGCCACCATCCCGTATATTAAAAAAAAGGTACTACTTTAAACTTTTTCTTTTACCACTTAAAATCATATGAAAAATTATAAATATACTTTTCTGATATTTTATGGTAGAGAGTAATCTGAGATTCGACAAAACCGATAATTAAATAAAATTAAGGTAATTTAAAAATGAAAGAGAATTATTCTTTTAGCAAAAAGAAACAAATATAATAATTAGAGTATATGAAAATATTGTCTTTTTTTTAAAGGTTAAATATACATAAAATAATGAGAAGCAAACAAAAGTATTGCTTTCTTTTTTTTGAATTAATATTATGTATTTCTGTATATATAGTTGTGTTCAATGTAAATAAAATATTTAATCAAGTTTTAAAAAGTTTCTGTAATTATTTAATTGATAATGTTTGAGGTAAATTTTAGTTTAATTCATAAGTGGAAGAGTTCATCTAAATAATTCACAACGCAAACTCTTAATTTTATTCGTAATTATTTAAATTTAATAATTACATTTTGACGCGAATTTTAATTTAATTTTATTAATGCTTCGCGTTGCTCTTCTACTAGAATTATGTAATTACGATCACTTATGTTATTTGAATTTATCTAAGGTATATAAAATTATATACCAATTTGCTATGAGGTTGCTTGGATGATTTGGATCAATTAACAATTTTGGATATAAATTAAATAGAAAATAAACAGGTGTAACTATCTGTCCAGCACCAACCTAATTAGGATTCAGTTTGAAAGAATTGTTTAAAATGCACATGTGGGAGCCCAAAGGGTTAAACGTACGACTTTTTCAAAATTTTATGATTTGTCGTTTGATGTGAGGTATTCAGCTATAAGTATGCAAAATTTCCCTCCTCCAACCTAATTAGGGTTCACTTAGAAAGAATTGTTTAAAATACACATGTGGGAGCCCAAAGGGTTAAATGTACGACTTTTTCAAAATTTTATGATTTGTCGTATCTGAGGTGTCCATCTATAAGTACGCAAAATTTCACGCCTGCAACCTAATTAGGGACTCACTTAGAAAGAATTGTTTAAAATACACATGTGGGAACCCAAAGGGTTAAATTTACGACTTTTTCAAAATTTTATGATTTGTCGTATGATGTGTGGTGTTCATCTATAAGTATGCAAAATTTCAAGTCTCCAACATGTATAGTTTCTGAGAACGGGCTCTGTGACAGACAGACAGACAGACGGAGGAGCGAGGCGAATAGGGTTTCGTCAGATGAACGAAACCCTAATGAGTCAGAAAATAAGCAGTTTGGATTGGAATACACCCTTAAATATTAGTAATAAGGATTCAAAACAATTTATTTTTCCATTCATAGCTTTCCTGAGTGGGAAATAGGGTATCTAAATTTAAGTGAAATTAATTTTTTATGTTTTGATTATCGATTTTTTACGTTCAGATTGGAAGTTTTTGTCCAAACTACAGCAACCTGCCTTACTGCAGTGGAGAAATATTTTGAATTATACGTTGATAAACTGCATCACACATTGTGAATCAATACCGTATACATCAAAGCCAGATGATGATAACCTCCATTAATTTTGAAATGCTTTCGTCTGAATGCAGTAGTTATTAAAAAACATGATATATTAAAGAAAACATAATTTGAAGAACAAAATAAAAAAAAAAAAAAAAAAATATTTCCTACATTGTTCAAGCCCGAGAAGGGAGATATAAGATATTTCATTCAATTAGCTCTACATTTAGTTTTAAATGTATGTAACAAATAAGTTAAGCCAATTGAAGATTAAAAAGCAAAATAAAATTCATACAATATGATACATAAAACAACCTAAAAAATTAGATTCCGTTCAAATGAAATCGAAATCAATCTTAGGCCTTTTTTTAAAGTTTTGTATTTTGCATGCATCTTATCATTTTATGTACATGTACATTGTACAATCGTCATAAACATAATATAAAATCTGCAATACAAATATTTTCAATTAAAAATGGAAGAAGTCTAAGATTTATTTCACTTTCATTTGAACAGAATCTAATTTTTTAGGGTGTTTTAAGTATCATATTGTATGAATTTTATTTTTATTTTTTAATCTTCAATTGCATTAACTTATTTGTTACAAAAATTTAACATTAAATGTAGAACTGTTAGAAAATGCTCTTTTGTTTCAAGAACATTCCACTAGATGGCAGCATCAGACAATCCTTTTTATTTGATCTACTGTGACAGACACTGAGAACAGTTAGTGTTTCTCCTTCCCATATAGCAGTTGGCAGCAAAATGCTGGTGGATTAACAATCCAATAATATTCCAAAGGAATGATAATATGTTAAAAAAAACTGCAACAAACTATAGTTCAAAGTATTTCTTTGTGTTTGTAAATAGTCTTATTCATCTGTTTTGTTTTATTGTGAAGTGTGATCAGTATTGTGCCCAGCATATATATATATTATTCTAGTGTATTTAATCTTCAAATAAGTGTTTTTTGTTCATCCTAAGAAGAATATATTTCTATTGAAATGCATCAAAACATAAAGGTAAAACTTTTAACTTTTTATTGTTTACCTATTGAGGAATTTCGTATTCATGCCTTCCATATGGAATAACATTCCAACAGTCGATTATGAGACTGAAGTTATCTCAATTTTAAATATAATAATATGAAAGAAGAATATATAATATAATTAAATTCAAAGAAATAATTATTTTCTGAATGTTGGTATTTTTCACAAGTGAATGATATAAAAGAAAATTCAAAGAATTGTTCTTATTTTGAAATCAAAAGTATTGTGTATTGATAAAAAAAGAAATTATTTTGAATTTTATTTTTCCAGTTTCTTATTGAAATTTTATTATACAAGTTGAAAATGTAAATTTATGTTTTTAACAAACAATTGAACATTTAAGAGCAGTTTTTCTGAAATCAAAAGTAACTTCAAAAATTGTTCTCAAGAATTTTATTTTGTTCTTATTTCATCATTAGCATTATATTTGAGTTTATAATTGTTGTTTTGATGTATCAATAAGATAAAAAGTTTTATTTTCTGTGAAATAAGCAAATATTATTATATCATAATGTCTAGTATTAAAGAATCTCATTATGTTGATAAATTAACGGATGACAACTATTCAGTTTGGAAGTTCAAAATAGAACAATTGTTAATCAAAGAAGGTCTGTATGATGTTCTATTTGAACCTAAAAAGGAAAATGATGATAATTGGGTAAAAAATGATAGAAATGCTACGGCATTAATTTGTTTAAATATCTCAGATTCACAAATTGTTCATGTCAGACATGCTAAAAGTGCTAAAGAAACATATGATCAGTTGAAATCTGTTCATGAAAGAGTAAATTTAACAAATAAACTTTATCTTCTTAGGAAGCTGTATTCCATTAAATATAATGAAAGTGTAAAAATGCAGGAACATATTAATTTTGTCTTAGAATTAGCAGAAAAATTAAGAAGTATAGGTGAAGTAATACAAGATGATAATTTAATAGCTTTTTTGCTCTGTTCCTTACCAAATTCTTATAGTACCTTTTTAACTGCTATTGAAAGTAAATATGAAACAGATTTATCATTAAATATGTTCAAAACAAATTAATTGATGAGTAACTTAGAAGAGTTGAAACTAAACAAATTTCAACAAAATTTGAATCTATTGCTTTAAAGGGTAATAGGGATAAACCAAAGCATTTGAATAAGCAAAAATTTTGTTCTCATTGCAAAAAGAATAATCACAACCGTGAAGATTGTTTTCACTTAAAGGCTAATAATACTAACAAAACAAAACCAAATTTCACTCAAGATAGATCACGTCAACAGTTTAAAAAACCAAACAATTTCTCTGCCTCTACTGCTTGTCAAAATGAAAATCTATCAGATTCTCAAAACTATCATGAATTAATGGAAGAATCAAATTCTTTGAGTTTTGTTATGAAATCTCAACAAAATGGAAATAAAAACAAAAATTTGTCTTTTGTTATTGATTCAGGTGCGTCTGTTCATTTAGCTAATTCCTTGGAACTGTTCTCAGAATTAAAGAATTCGAATAAAGATACAATTACAATTGCTAATGGAACTAAATTAACTGCAAAGGGAAAGGGTAAATGTACTTTTAATATTGAAACACTTAATGGTCAAACAAATAGAGTTACATTAGATTAGGGATGCACAACCTGTGGCCCGCGGGCCAAAAGTGGCCCGCGATGGGTTAACATGTGGCCCGCGAATTTTGTCAGTTTGTAACTGGAAAAAAACGCAATTTTTTTCCATAGGTTGTTGGAATAAATCGTGAATTCCGTGAATTTGCCACGGAAAAATTGAACATTTCGTCAGTCAATTAAGAATTGCGAATTTCGTTATCGTGCATGGAAAAATCGCGAAATTTTTCCATCAGGCAGGAAAAATCGAATTTCGTTGATCGGGTTCAGAAAAATCGCGAATTTTGTAGATGAGGAGCAGAAAAAATCGCAAATTTCGCCGATCGGTTACGGAAAAATCACGAGTCTTGTCCATTGGCCTCGGAAAAATCGCGAATTTTGCCGATCTGACGGGGAAAAATCGTGAATTTTGTCGATTCGACATGGAAAATCGTCAGTTTTCCTATAATTTGTGCGGAAAAATTGTAATTTGTTCATCGGCTACAGAAAAATCGCCAGTGAAAATTTTCAAATTTTGTCAATTGGGCACGGAAAAATCGCATGTTTTGTCGATCGGACACCGAAAAACCAGGAATTTTGTCAATCAGGCACGGAAAAGTCGTCAGTGTTGTTGTAAATTCCTCGGAAAAATTGCAAATTGTTCACGGGGTACGAAGAAAAATCGCCTTTTTCGTCTGTTTATCGCGCGAAAAAAATCGCAAATTTCGTCGATCAGGCGAGGAAAAATCTCAAACTTTGTCGATCAGGCGTTGAAAAATCCCAAATTTTGTCTATCGGGCTCCGAAAAATAGTGAATTCCGTTGATCGGACACGGAAAAATCGCGATTTTTGTCGATGATACACGGAAGAGTTTGGGAATTTCGTTGATCGGCTACTGAGCAATCGTATGTTTCGTCTTTTACGCGAGAAAAAAATCGCGAATTTCGTTGATCCAGGCCGGAAAAATCGCAAATTCCGTTGATAGGGCACAGAAAAATAGCGAATTTTGTCGATCGGGATCCAAAAAATTGCGATTTTTATCAATCAGGGTCGGAAAAATCGCAAATTTCGCTGATTGGGCACGGAAAAATCGCGAATTTCGTTGGTCGGGCACGAAAATATTGCGCATTTTGTCAATCACCGGCGGAAAAATAACAAATTTGTCTATCAAGTGTAGAAAAATAACGAATTTCGTATATCCTTACCAACTAAATTATATATGTTGACTGGGTAGGGGAACCTAGAGGGGTAAAACTCCCCTTCTCTGAAACCATATTTTTTATCTTATTATAGGCCAAGCATCACCTTCTCGAAATAGAATTCTCTCCGTGTGGCCCTCGACAAGCCAGACATTTTTGTAAGTGGCCCTTCTCTTAAAAAGGTTGTGCACCCCTACATTAGATCATGTGCTTTATGTTCCCGAGTTGGATAGTAATTTATTATCTGTCCAGTCTTGTACTGAGAAAGGTTTTGTTGTAACATTTAAAGATGATATATGTTTAATTAAAAAGGGCAACATCTTAGTTGCAGATGCAAAAGCTGATGAGGGGTTATACAGATTAAAAATAATACCTACAAATGAAAAGGTATATAGTGCTTCAGAAATATTACCCGTTTGTTCTAATGTTAACTGCATTCTAAAATGGCACCAAAGGCTGGGCCATAGAAATTTGGAATCCATCAAGAAAATTCAAAAGGATGATTTAGCTTTAGGTATTACTGTGAATAATTGTTCTCATAATACTGAATGTTCAAGTTGCATAAAAGCTAAGCTAACAGAAAAATCGTTTCCAAAAGAAACACAACACAGAAGTAAAAAACCACTTGATTTGATATACAGCGACGTATGCGGTCCTGCAGAAACAAAAAGTACGGGATCAAAAAGATATTTCATTACATTTATTGATGCTTACTCTCGTTATACACAAGTATATTTTATTTCTTCTAAAGATGAAGTATTTGATAAATTAAAAGAGTATGTTGCATCAACAACAAATAAATTTAGATTGAAGATTAAATCCTTGCGTAGTGACAATGGAACAGAATATTGCAACGAATCTGTCAAAGACTACCTTAAAAACTTTGGAATAAATCATGAAACAACCACGCCATATTCACCGTCCCAAAATGGAGTCGCAGAAAGAAAGAATCGCTCGCTTATTGAAATGAGTAAAGCCATGCTTATAAATGCTAAATTGCCAAAAACATTCTGGGCAGAAGCCATAGCTACAGCAGCCTACTTACAAAATAGATTACGTACAAAATCAACTGAAAAGACACCATATGAACTGTGGAATGGGCATAAGCCAAATTTGAGTCACCTTAAAGTATTTGGATGCAAAGCATATGTGTTTGTTCATAAACAGAAGAGACAAAAATTTGACGAAAAAGCCACTGAAGGAGTCTTTGTTGGTTACGATTTAAGAAGCAAAGGATACCGAATTTATATAGGCGGTAGAAAAATAGTGATAAGCAGAACAGTGAAGTTTTTTGAAAATATGAACTGTGAAAACGTCTTTAAAGAAAATCCTGAAGAGCGAATCTCAGATTTAATGCATTTCAATTTTTCAGAAGAAAATCTTGAAAATGATAGTGAAGCTATCCGAATAGAAAATACTGCAGAAGAAATAAAAATGGATGAAAAATCAGTAGATAGCCCAACAACTGAAGAAAGTGAAGATAATTTCCAGAGAAGAATATCTAACAGAGAGACTAAAGGAATTCCACCAGAAAGATATTCTTACAAAACTGAAGACAGTTGTTCCAAAAATCAAGATCCTGAAACTTTTAAAGATGTTTTACAATTACCAGTAAAAGATCAACAGAAATGGTTTCAAGCTATGAAGGAAGAATTTAACTCTTTAAAGGAAAATGAAGTATTTGAGCTTGTCACTTTACCCAAAGGCAAGCACGCCATTGGCTGTAAATGGGTTTACAAAACAAAACATAATGAAAATGGAGAAGAAATAAAATGCAAAGCACGATTAGTTGCCAAAGGTTTCGCTCGAAAATTAGGCACTGATTATGATGAAACCTTCTCTCCTGTCGTCAAACATACAACTATTAGAGCTTTTCTGACTTGGGCAGCTTATAATAAAGCCAAAGTAGTTCAAGTAGATGTTAAAACAGCCTTTCTACATGGTAAAGTAGATAATGAAGAATTATACTTGCATCAACCAGAAGGCTTTCATGATGAAGAAAATAAAGACAAGGTCTATAAATTAAAAAAGGCTATATATGGTCTTAAACAAGCCGCCAAGTGCTGGAATGAAGAAATAGAGAATACTCTAAAAGCATATGGATTTAAACAAAGTGAAGCTGATCCATGTTTGTTCATAAAAGAAAAATCAAAGAAGACAATTCATCTCATACTGTATGTAGATGATATGCTGATGAGCTCAGAAGATGAAAATGAAGTTAATGAAGTAATAAATTAAAGAAATCTTATCCCATAACATCACTAGGAGAAACAAAATACTTCTTAGGTATAGAAATTTACAGAAAAGAAGATGGAAGTTATTTACTTTCACAAAGAAGTAAAATAAATCAATTAGTTAAGGATTTTCAGCTTGAAGAAGCCGAACCAACTTATACCCCAATGGAAACTAACTATTATAGTTTAGATAAAGAAGAAAATCTTTTATCATCAAATGATAATTATAGACAAGCTATAGGAAGTCTTTTATATATTTCCCCATGCACAAGACCTGATATTACCGCTCCTACACACATATTAAGTCGAAGATGCAATAATCCAAGACAAAAGGACTGGAATGCTGTTAAGAGGGTAATAAGATACTTAAAAACAACGAAAGACCTTGATCTCCACATTTCTTCAAAAGAATATCCTAATATAGTTGCATACTCGGATGCAGACTGGGGACAAGATGCTACAGGCAGAAAATCCACCTCAGGAAATGTAATCTTCTTAGACAAAAGCTGCATTTCTTGGTTTTCACGAAAACATACATGTGTGACATTATCGTCAGCAGAAGCTGAATATGTGGCACTGTCACAAGGAACTCAAGAGGTGCTATGGATCTTAAAATTATGTAAAGATCTCAATTTACAACAACATTTTTCTATTAGAATTTTTGAGGATAACCAATCTACAATTAAATTGGTTGAAAGTGAAAAATTTAAATCTCGCACTAAGTACATTGATACAAAGTATCATTACATACGAGATTTAAAAACGAAAAATGTTATAGATGTCAAATATCTATCAACAAATGAAATGATAGCAGATATAATGACGAAGCCGCTGCCAAAGGCCAAATTTGAACTTTGTAGAAACCTCATCCACCTGGTGTCAGATTTTTCACAAAACGGGAGAGATGTTAGAAAATGCTCTTTTGTTTCAAGAACATTCCACCAGATGGCAGTATCAGACAATCCTTTTTATTTGATCTACTGTGACTGACACTCAGAACAGTTAGTGTTTCTCCTTCCCATATAGCAGTTGGCAGCAAAATGCTGGTGGATTAACAATCCAATAATATTCCAAAGGAATGATAATATGTTAAAAAAACTGCAACAAACCATAGTTCAAAGTATTTCTTTGTGTTTGTAAATAGCCTTATTCATCTGTTTTGTTTTATTGTGAAGTGTGATCAGTAATTGCGTCCAGCATATATATATTATTCTAGTGCATTTAATCTACAAATAAATGTTTTTTGTTCATCCTAAGAAGAATATATTTCTATTGAAATGCATCAAAACATAAAGGTAAAACTTTTAACTTTTTATTGTTTACCTATTGAGGAATTTCGTATTCATGCCTTCCATATGGAATAACATTCCAACAAGAACTAATTGAATGAAATATCTTAATATCTCTCCCTTCTCGGGCTTAAACAATGTAGGAAATAAATTTTGATTTTTTTTAATTTGTTCTTCAAATTATGTTTTTGTTTAATAGATAATATAGCTAAAGTTCATTGATGTTTTAAAGAAACTAACAGAATTATAATCATTTATATATATACATATATACTACCTGACCCGCCTGCCGTAGGCAAGGGCCGTGATTATAACTCTAAATGAATGCTGAAATCTGCACAACTTGTGCAGATTTTAGGATTTTGCAGATTTCTGGTCATTGCTTTGTTTACATTTTTAAACAGTCATTAGAATCTAATATTGCAATCGATATTATAATGAATGCTTACAATATAGTAAAATATTAAATTAATTAAGTAAAGTTATAAACTAAAATAATAAAAACTAAGATAATTTTAAAAATGATTAAATTATAAAATGTAAATGTCAAGTAGATAATTAATAAAGTATAATTAAATATGCACAATAACTATGAGATAAGTTTTCTTGAATAATTCAATGAAACTTGCCTCATAAAGGTACCCTACAAATTCACATCAAAATCATAAAGTAGAGAAGTTTTATTTAAGGTTTAGCCCCACTTAATAACCAAAAACAGCTTGATTAATACATAAATATAATTTGGTAAAAACATTGCGATTACCAGTGATATCAGCAATATTGTGACTTTTTTCAGAAATCAATTTATACTTTCATCATGAGAAAGCATGAGTTCAGTCATATTAACGACAATTGCATATTAAAATAAATACGAAATGATATAAAAATAGAAAAGTCTGTAATTTTGTCCCTGCATCTGAACTGAAAGTTTCATTATTTACATCTGCAATGATGTGCGAATTTTAGGCGTTTGTGGATTTTAGAGTTGCGGATTTGAGAGAGTCTACTGTATATGTTTGACACAAGCAGTATTTGATTTGATAAAGCTTATCATCCGCATTAAAACACTGATGATATGTAGAATTGTCGCCCATTCTAAATGCAGCTGTCCAGATTAAACCAGAACTCCTTCAGTATTTGTATGCACAGCTTTCAAATACATTCCACTTGAGTCATAAGTTAAATATATATTTCTAAGAACAATGCGCAGAAGAAGAAAGATTAAAAAAATAAAAAAACTCTTTCCATTCTCAACATTATTTCAAATACATATTTAAGGCTGTTCTCAACTGCTCCGCTCAACAAGCGCAAAACGTTTTGACACATTTACAGATTCATTTTTTAACGGAAAAATATAAAATTGGAAAGTCTGACTAGGGAAGCGATTTGGAATCGAACTGTGTTTTCCATTTTTGATCAATAAATTAGCTATTGAGTTATAAGTAATTTTGATCACGTGACAAAGACGTTTTTCACCCTCTTTTCAGTGGTTATTCTTCTTTCGCGCGGGAATTCGGTTCAAAACATCCACTTTGACACTAATTTCTGAAAGATCTATTGCGTTTTCAGAAAAAAAACCGGAAAAGATAGTTCGTTTACATAGTTTCTGAACAACAACACTTGCTAGTTTCATGCATTTCCGAACAAAAATGAATTAAAACTTATGTCATAAAGTAAGTTGCCCTTTTGGATTTCAGAACAGCCTTAACCCTTTCGGGACGGGTGATGCATATATACATTGTCAAAGGGTGCATGTAGAATTTGTTTTTGGCACCATTAATAAATAAATGTAATATTTGACTTTTTTAATTAGAATATTGTTTGGTATTTTACAAGTAAAGAGAACTGTTTAAAAAAAGCGGTGCCAACCAAAGTGTAAAGTATGCCGTCTCGAAAGGGTTAAGTAATATTTTTTTTTTTTTTTTTTTCTTTTTGAAGCATAAATTAGAGATTTCGTAACAATGTTGTCTGATAATGTTGGAAAATATTTTACAAATTATGCATAATGCGTGATTTGTCATTATTGTTTCCCTGTCTATGTTTTTAAACTTTGACTTTTGGGAATCTAGAGAGATAAAGAAATTATAAAAAATAAATGAATTTAGTTTTCGAAAGAAGTTACCAGTGCTATTTTTTAATTGAAATTTCGTAATGAAAATCCTTTGATAACATTTCTAAGTATTCATGCGTCATTAAATGAAACTTTCTTAGAGGAATGTCGTTAAGTGCATTTTAAATTTTAGCGAACGTGTTTATCTAAATAAATTTAAATTAAAGTTGTTAAATCACGCATTGAAAGTGAACACATCAAAGAAAGTGAAGCAGCTAAATAAATTAATTGATTTTACAGTGCAAGCCTTTCAGAAAGATGACTTTATTAAAAGCATTGAATTTTGATTTTTAAGTGGGTCCGGGACACAAAAATCTTCAAATTTTCAATTTTTTTTTTTTTTTTTATTGGATTAAAAATTTCTCTGCCATTTTCTGCTTAAAATGATGTTTAAGTCGTGTTTCTATCTTAATTAGAACAGGAAATATTCATTTTTTTCATTTTGGTTTGTTTTCAAAATCTGCCTTTCAAGCTGTGGTTGTCAAGGAAACGAGTTCTTGTGAAATTGCGTTTTTCTTCATGATAGGTTTTTCCACCATTTCTCATATTTAAATTCATATAACTCGAGAACCGTTAAAGATACAGGGTTGAAACTCGGAACATATCTTTTTCAATTATTTTACTTTACTTTTGAGCCAGCATATTAAAAAAAAATATTTACTTTTGAAAATATGATTTTTTTTTTTAAAGTTGCACCACTTTTTTTGTAATTTTTTCGTTAAATATTTTTAATTTTTTTAAAAATTAATATTTTTTAAAATGCATATATTTCTGTTTATTTAAATGAAAAACATTTTAAATTCTACAAATAATATTTCGAGTTATAACGATTTTAAGTTATACCACTTTTTCCATAAATTTTAAATTAAAAAATTTTTTTTAAAAGCTATGAGAAGTTTTATCATTTGATTTTGTTTACAAATTATATGGTTAATCATCACAAAAAAAATTCAAAATTTTAACTCAATAAATAAAATTTTTTTGAAAATGTGTCCCGGACCCCCTTAAGTAATTTGAAAGTAAAGATATAGAATCATTTATTTTTGTTTCCTGACGTCACATTCCTGAATATAATTTTCTGACACCATTCTCTTTTGTTAAGGAGATGTTCAAATTAAGAATTGCGTCTCTCCATTTAAAAAACGTATAAGCTAAAAAAAAAAGGACAGATGTTTCTTAATTTACTAAACCTTTATGTAACTACGAACAAAAATGTATGGATAATAATTCCGAGTAATCAATTATTTCGAAAAGCGTTCTTTAGCTTCAGAAAACACCAAGAAACTTAGAAGTCTGTAGTCAGTGCCGAACGAACATTCTGTCAGTCCGCGCCCAGGCACGGAATAAAAAATTCCCTGCAGGCTCGGCCTACAGGCGCAAGTAGATTTCGAAGTTAAGTGCTAATTTCAACAACAAAAACTAAATCATGATTAGAGTACCCACTTTAACAATTGAAGAGCTGAGTGGAAGAACATGTTATGCTACATTTTCTTAAAGATTATTTTATCGTTTGGACGAAGGCGTTATCAGGTATTCTATCACATGGTACATCTAAAATACCAAAATTCTATTTAGCCTTGAAGATTTAAGACATTATTCATTAATATTTAATATTTTAATATTTAATAATGTAAATAATATTAATATTTTTTAATATTTAAAAATTAAATATGAATAAGTTTTTTTGATAGAGTTCAGTACCACACCTGCTAATATTTTAAACACATGGTATCAAACAGAAAATAAATCATTAAAATTGATAACAAAAACTTTCACATCAAATTTCTTCAAATGTAATTTTTTGTTACTTAACATGTTCCTTCACTTAGCTCTTCAATTTTGTCTGGCCGCTTTTGACGAGTTTTTATTTCATTTTTATGTAAGAACTAGTTTTATCAGAATCATGATTTTCTGGCACATTTTCAGATTCATTTTTAAAAGAAAAAATATGGAACTTGCTGACGTGATTTTTTAAGAGATTTATAAGCGACCTGTGTTTTTATTTTTCGTTCAATTAATTAAAACTTGATTTATAAACAATTATTTTCTCAATAGGACAATATTTTTCGTTTCCAACACAATCGCTTCGGGAAATTCGGTTCAAAATGCCCACTTTGACATCATTTTTTGAAATATAATCTGCCTCTATCAAAAAATCGACTATTACGGTACATTATATAGTTTCTGAATAAGATAGTCTACCAATTGGATGCGTTTGAGAGCAAAAATGAATTTAACAAGTTGGAAATTGCTCGTCAAACGTGGCAAATGAGGTGCGTTCGTACTATAACTAGTTTTATAATTATTTTTTGCACCTGATATTGTACTTGCACTTCATAAAGCGCATAGTCTGATACATCATTAAAATGCACTTACAATAATTTTTTCCCATTCCCCGTAATGTAACGAAACACTTTTGACTGTCCCTGTAATTAAACTATACATCCGATTTTCCTAAAATTTGAAACAGCTCAACAAAATTTTGCAACAATTATATATTTAAAATTTCAGACCATTCGGAAGGCTGTAATATCATTAAAATGCACTTGCAATAATTTTTCCCATTGGCCGTAATGTAAAGAAAAACTTTTGACTGTCCCTGTAATTAAACTATACATCCGATTTTCATAAAATTTGAAATGGCTCGACAAAATTTTGCAACAATCATATATTTGAAATTTCAGACCATTCGGTTGGGTAGTTTTTGCTCTGTTACATGCGGACAGACGGACAGACGAACGGACAGACAGACGGACGGACGGACGGACAGACGGACGGACTGAACGACGACTATAGGTGCTACGTATTTATATAATTACGAACGCACCTAAAAATGAATAAGAAAATAAGCAGTTTGGATTTAAATACACCCCTTAATACGATGATTTTTTCTTCTTCAACCGCTATGTGTTTTTAATTTGTTTTTGCTGTAAGAATGGATCCTATCAAAAATTTGTTAATATAAATGTTGTAGATAATATTAAAAAGATTTATAATAAATTTAATTGGATTTGATATCTTGAGAACTGACAAAGTTATGAATTGTTTTCTCCCCAAAACCCTATTTTTGCGCCCCTTGAGCCCATTTTTAATTTTAAGTTATAGGGTTTTTTCAGTTTTCACAAAACCCCTCCCTATTTCCATCCCTTTGGTCCGATTTTGTCCATTAACGAACTTGACCGAGAGGTATGCCCTTGATTTTACGTATCAGTTTCGAAGAGATTTCTGCAGAATTACGGAAGTCCATAAAAAAGTGATATGTTATATATATAGATAAATAGATAGATAGACAGATAGATGGATAGACAGATAGATAGATAGATAAAGTTTTTTACAGAGGGTGGTTTGGGGTTCTAGGAGTCATGATTGGTGTAGATCTGCAAAAACTTTTAGAAATTCCAACATAGGGGAGAATGTAATAGGTAATATTTCATACGAAATCTACCTAAAACTAGTTGGATGTGCTATTCCCAAAACTTTCTTCTATCTCATATATTTTAATATTTCAAAATGTTGTTACAAATGCTAATATTTCATTTTATTAGTTCAATATTATATCAACTTCGAAAGAAAATTACACAAAAATTGCTATTAATAGTGTCCCTTTTGGCGGAATATTTCCAAAATCAGAGAGGAATTTCTTGCTATGGCCAACATACGCAAAAAATTTGGTCCAATTCTATGCATAACTTCATAAACCTTTCGATGGTAAAATATTTAAAATGCCATAAAAACGATCAATGATCGCTATTACAGCACCCCTGTTGGCGGATTTTTTCCAAATTAAAGGAGGACCTGCTTGCATAGCCGAAATCTTATAAAAGAATTTGGTTCAATTCTATGCATAACTTCATACACTTTTCGATGGTACAATATTTGAAATGCCACAAAAATCGATATTACAGCGCCCCCTACCGGCGATTTTTTTCCAAATTAAGGGAGGACCTGCTGGCCATAGCCACAAACTTAAAAAAAAAAACTGGTTCAATTCTATGCATACCTTCATACACTTTTCGATGGTACAATGACGACATACGGACACACGGACTTATGAACACACGGCGACATACGGACAGACAGACATTTTCTATAAACATGTTTTTTAGGATCTCTGACCCCTAAAACGTGTAAATCCGTCGAAAGCCGAAAGTCGAAAGAAAAATTTCGATTACAACACTTTCATCTATTGAAGATAGAAGAAAGTAAAAATTGAGGGTCGCAAAATTGCCAAAACAAAAAGGGAGAAAAAAGCAGCCTTCTGAAGAGTGCAGTGCCTGGTCGTTTTGAGCGACAAGAAGACGACGAGGATGAAGCAAAAGAGATAGAAAATGCATTGAATTTGTAGGTGGAAACAGGTGAAGATCGTCCTGCCGGTTTGGTTTTGAGTTCTGATTTAGAACTATTGCCTGAATGTATTTCTGATTCAGAAAGAATTTGTCTTTCGAAAGCAGGTCCTGGCTTCCCCAATGTACAGTCGTGGAAGAAAAAAAAAGCAAACACTCCCTACTAACTCCTCAACAAATTATCGTAGAAGAAAGTGACTAGTACCGAACGATTGGAAATAAAGCTTACTTTTAAATGATGTATATAAAATTTTCTTAGGTGGCCATCTACATATTAAAACGAACCATAACTTTGTTTTTTTCAATATGCAGTGCACAATTCTGACAGCATAAATGAACTCTACACCCTTCAATTAGCCTAAAAACAAATTTTTATGCAATCCGTACGATAAGTTTCCGAGAAATTAATTATTTTAAAACGAGCTTATTTTAGGTGCTGTATCCAATTTGAAGTTCGGTACTCGATTATTGACCGAGAGAGCCTATTTCTTGATCAAGGCATCCTAAGCGCCACTCAAGCAGTCATTCAAGACTGCTGGATTACAGAATAGCAAAAGAAATTTCAAAATATAGTCACTTCTATCATAGATGCCTTAATCCATCATTTTGCCGTTTTTTAATCATAATTTGAAAACTACTTGGAAGAAAAATGTTAAATTTGGGATTTCCATAAAGCAGGGCTTAATAAATCTAAATGCATAAAAAAATTGCAGGTTGCAATTCATAATTTTTTTTTTAATATTAATTTCATAATTCATATCATAAAATTATAAAAATTGCAAATTCAACGTATTTACGTTTCGGTATATTAGTATTATTGCTACTCAAAAAATTAGCTACTCAAAAATTTTTAATTTTAGGAGGTATAAATAAAAATATGAAAATTTAATTTAACTTTAGAAGCACTCAATTTTGAATGTTTATAATTCAAAAACTTATCATTCAAATGACTTGAAATTTTATGTCTAGGCATAGTTTGAACAGAAGTTTTGAAATATCTTGTTAAGGCTGTTCTTAACTGCTTTGCTCAACAAGCGCAAAACGTTTTGACACATTTACAAATTCATTTTTTAACGGAAAGCTATAAAATTGGAAAGCCTGGCCATGGAAGCGATTTGGAATTGAACTGTTTATTCCATTTTTTGATAAATCAATTACCCATTGAGTTATAAGCAACTTCGATCACGTGACAAACCCGTTTTTCGCCCGCTCTTGAGTGCTCTTTCTCCCTTCGCGCGAAAATTCGGTTCAAAACTTCCACTTTTGCGCTATTTTCTGAAAGATCTATTGCGTTTGCAAAAAAAATGGAAAAAACAGCTCAATTACATAGTTTCTGAACAACAACACCCGTTACTTTCATGTATTTTCGAACAAAAATAAATGAAAACTTATGTCAGAAAGTTGCTCTTTTGGATTTGAGAACACCCTTAAAATTGGGTATTGCCATCGAAAAAAAATGAAGTTTGGGCTCATTTTAATATGTAGATGGCCCCCTAAGCAAATTCTATATACATCATTTAAAAGTAGACTTTATTCCCAATCGTTTGGTACCAGTAACTTTCTTCTACGATAATTTGTCGAGGAGTTAGTAGGGGGTGTTTACTTTTTTTTTTCCCTCGACTGTACAACTTTGATTTCCCTACTAATACCGGCGAACGTAGGTTCACCTCAAACTACAATACAAGAGATCTCAGCAACGCACAGTGGGGCAAAATCCCAAAAAGCTGGCCAAAATATGAAAATGTTATTTAAATGCCACGGAATTTCGTATACAGGTGTTTTTCAGGATTCTGATCTCGATTCTAAAATTAAAATTCCAAAATATAAAATGGCGATCCAATATGGCGGACTTAAAATTAAAATGCTTTGAAAATTATTCAATTTCTATGAAATTTCGTATACAGGTACTTTTGAGGATGCTAAGTACGATTCAAAAATTAAATTTAAAAAAATAGCGAATTAAAAATAAAACCAATTAGATTTAAATAAAATATTTCGAGTTTCGAGGTTAACCCCTTCGGGACGGGAGTCTTTTAAGAAATTTTTAATCTTTTGTCATCGTTTTTTAAAAACAGAAATTTGTGTCATCTTGAATCGTGAAAATGCTCTGATTAAATAAGTCAAATTTTACAGTAAAATATTACTGGGGAGGAAAAACAAGGATTCTGAACGCTTCATGCGGCACGTATACGTGTCGCTCGTCCCCAAGGGGTTAAAAAGTTTCGAGGCTAAACGTTACAAGGTGTTTTCAAGGAACTAAGATGTTTTTAATCGAATTCTTTATTTATTAAATGAAATTAAGTACATTAATGAAAAATAAAATACTACAAGGTTTAATTTCCGTATATTATTAAAATAAAACGAAAGGATATTCTAAAATTCATCTTCTGAATAATCTGTAGTATGCTAAGTAGACTCTTCAGAAGGGGAGGTGTCGAAATATTTTACAGAAGTTTCTGTGCCTCTAGCTAGGGGCAAGAATATTAGCTTCTTCAATGGTAATTTACGTAAGCTAGAAATGAAGGGATCTAAATAACATTAAAACCCGCAAAGAAATCTTCCATTGTTTACGACCTACTGCATTTTATTGAGAAATCGTCTCGATACCTTTTGATGAATTTGTTGCACGGTTCTTGAGCGTCTACCGAGATTTGTCCAACCGGCAATAATGAGGAAGCTATTATTTCTGTGCCATGAATAAGTAGTTTGTGCACTGAAGTTGGTATATATAACTAGGAATACAATTCGACGAATTTACAAGCTGTTTGTGAGCAATAATCCACGAAATTGATCAAATGAATGTTAAGAAATGACTTGTAATATGACGTGGAATCGTTTGATCAAATCTTCTTCTACGCTCCTTATGAAAGCAGAAATAGTTGCGTTTTCAAAGAATCGACGAGCTGTATTGTAAACATTTGTGCTTCCAAATCCGAGCTTTGATTTATCGACGAGAAGTCCTAATTGTAAACGAAATCTTTTTTGTAAATTTTGTTTTGCAAATTTGATTTTTTTCTCCTCGTCAGGCGTGCACACTTGCTATTCCTTTATATCCCGTTTGTATGCCAAATGCAAGGTACACTCAAAAGATCTTATACAGGCATGTGACGGGGACATCCCGAATTGTAAATGATTTTCATTCACTTTTGGTTTGAAAATAGTTTGACTGATATAGGTATTAGTTGCCTGATATAGGTACCAACGTTGAGTTGACAAATTACTAGTAATGACATTAAAAATTTTACAATCAATCATCGTTAAAGCTAGTTTGTAATTAACGCCTACTTATTTTCTATCAATGATTGTTTTCAAAGGAATAAGTTTACTCTTCTGACCTGTAATATAATCCATTTCACTGACAGTAGCTTCCGTATTTTCGTACAAAAAATGGATTCTGATGAGCCTTAAAAATCGAGGAGAAGAAGATATCGAATTTTTCAATATAACGATTTCTGACTTTTTCGCAACACTTAAGTTCTACTGGCACTAGAGAAGTGAAAAAGCTATTTGAACCTAATTTCTACCATCCTGAACGCTAAATTTTTGTTTATAAGTACTTTGACCAGATGTACTATCACATCCCCACTTGAAAATCAAATTTAGATTGCTAATGTTCTCGGAAGACAGATTCTTAATAATTTCTATTTGCATTAATAAAATACGTTCACCAGTATGATCTAGCAAAGATTGGAGTTGACAAGATAATTCTTCTAATTACAATAGAATACACAAAATTATTATCTATAAAGATAAGAAAATGTATTTCTATTGTATCGATAATAGAGAATTCTTTTTTTTTTTTTTTTTTTTTTTTTACTAATCTTACTTATCAAATTCCTTTATGCTTATGATTATAATACGTATTTGTAATATAATACATAATAATCTATCACAAAACTGAATAATCTAAAAATTTCAAAAATGTTTGCCAGCTAAATTACTGTGAAAAATAATAAATGTCATAGTTTTTGAAGCGACTAAAAAAGTGATATTTTTACTTGTGGTTGCAAAAACCTGCACTAAATGCAGAATGGCAGTTTATGGCAGCTGGTTTTTTCACGATTCATTAGACAATAGTTCAGGCTATTGTTTCCATTATATGTCGTTGCGGAACACCGTGGAACTTATAAACTTTTCGATGTTTGAAAGCAAAAAAATAATATATTTTTAAAATTTTTTTATCAAAAATAATCATGAAATTATTAATTTTTATGTACTTAATATAATTTTTGTAACATGCGCAAAAAAGTACACACTATCATCGTGTGAATCCATTTTAAAGCATTAAAATCGGATGATATGAAAAAATGTAGCACGTGTTTAGAAGAACCATTGTTTTGCTCTTTTTGTTCGCCTTATAGATAATCCTCCAAGCGTCACTTTTGAAATGATACAGATTGCCAACGCAAAACGAAAACCTTTTTATAAATATAGATTCTGACCCTCCAAACATTATTCTAGCCACCTGCATAGTCAAAATTTCCTAAATTGTAACTTTATTTTTCGACTTTTGGCCAGCTTTTTGGGATTTTGCCCCACTGTGCAACGGAGAGAATATTCACAGAAATTTGTTGGTGTAAGTTTTGTATAAGGATCGACCGAAACAGGTCTTAAGACCGAAAACGAAAACGAATTTAGGTAATCTTCCTATTTTCGGTCGAAAATGAAAATGTCCCAATTTAAAAAAAAATAATGAATACATACATAAATCAGTGGCGTGGCGTCCGGTCATCGCTGGATGCGGCGATGACCAAACAATATTTTAAAACTCTTAATAAGCTTTTAAAACTCTACGATCCAGTTTTAGCAGAACATTTGGAGTTCATGTATAAGTGAAGGTAAGATTTAAAGTTTCTTTTTTGAACATTCAACCATTGAATTTTAGAGTTAATAATTTTTCACCACAAACTTAAATAATTGCGATGACCACCGAAAATTTTCACGCCACGCCACTGACATAAATATACACAATTATTAATTAATTATACGTGTGGCCTAAGTTGGCCTCTGTGCCTCTGACCAAAACTTTTTATTTTCATGTAAAATAAAATGTAATTCATTCATCCACAACACAGAATGATTTTCTAATTATACGAATTTCATCTCATTAAAAAATGTTTTATGTATACACACCTCGATTTATCTTTTATAATGACTTTTGTAAAGGATCATCTGTTATACTAGAATTCCCCAAAGAGCATTCGAAACACTTCTGCGGTTTCAAACTGAAAAATTTTCTATTACTATTAAGTCTGCAGCTTTGAATGAGCATCTTAAGGCTGTTCTAAAATCCAAAAGGGCAACTTTATGACATAATAATACATACTGGACAATTGTACCATAAATATAATAAATAAAGACACAATATTGCTTATTGGTACACAAAACACGAACTTTAATAAGCTAAAAATTAACTTCTACGTTTCGAGCTGTTTCTACAGCCGTCTTCAGGAAAATATGAACATATTTTCCTGACATATAGCATATTATATAACATAATATATATAACATATTTTCCTGAAGACGGCTGTAGAAACAGCTCGAAACGTAGAAGTTAATTTTTAGCTTATCAAAGTTCGTGTTTTGTGTACCAATCAGCAATATTGTGTCTTTATTTCTGACATAAGTTTTAATTTATTTTTGATCGGAAATGCATGAATCTAGATGGTGTTATTGTCAGAAACTATGTCATCGAGCTGTTTTTTCCGTTTTTTTGCAAACGCGATAGATCTTTCAGAAAAGAGTGTCAAAGGGGGCGTTTTGAACAGAATTTTCGCGTAAAAGGAGAAAGAGCAATCAAGAAAGGGCGAAAAACGTGTTTGTCACGTGATCAAAATCGCCCGTAACTCGATAAATAATGGATAGATCCAAAATTGGGAAACACAGTTCCATTCCAAATCGCTTCCCTGGTCAGGCTTTCCAATTTTATATCTTTCCGTTAAAAAATGAATTTGTAAATGCGTCAGAATGTTTTGCGCTTGTTGAGCAGAGCAGTTGAGAACAGCCTTAAAAACTTTGCAAACAAAGCTAAACAACGTGAAAACATGCTATTTCTCAAAGATGGAATGCAGAAGACCAGCATTGTAACGTTATTTTTCAACGGGTGGAATAGTCAAAATTTTAGAAGAAAGCTATGCTTGCATTTAGAGGTAGCAACGAAAATTTGTATGAACATGACAATGGAATCATTTAAAGCTAGACCACACGTACTTGAGTAAAACCATTCAAAATGAGGCCCTTCATCTAATTGCGCATAATGTCAAAAGGCACATATTAGATGACGGAAAAAAAAATCAAAATATCACTCAATTATATTAGACTAAGACCTTTCACCCGCTACACTGGTCGCTGGTCGATTTCTCAAAATGATTCGGGATTGCGAGTCGGGAATTCGGTTCAAAAGCCCACTTTCATTGTATTTTCTGGAAGATCTTTTGCCTTTACCGGAAAAAGGAAAACGTCATTAGATGCCATATTTTCCGAATAAGAAAATCTGCCAATTTCATGCGTTTTCGAACAAAGATAAATTCAGAAATGCATCAGGAAGTAGTAGTTCCTTTGGATTTTAGAACAGCCTTAAGGGTGTTCTCAAATCCAAAAGGGCAACTTTCTGACATGTTTTAATTTATTTTTGTTCGAAAATGCATGAAACTAGCTGGTGTTGTTATTCAGAAACTACGTAATTGAGCTTTTGAACCGAATTTCCGCGCGAAGGAAGAAAAAGCACTCAACAGCAGGCGAAAAACTTGTTTGTCACGCGATCAAAATAATTGATTGACCAAAAAAGGGAAAAAACAGTTCAATTCCAAATCGCTCCCATGAAGGCTGTTCTTAACTGCTCTACTCAACAAGCGCAAAACGTTCTGACACATTTACAAATTTATTTTTAAACGGAAAACTATAAAATTGGAAATCCTGACCATGGAAGTGATTTGGAATTGAACTGTTTTTTCCATTTTTGGATCAATCAATTACCTATTGAGTTATAAACAATTGTGATCACGTGACAAACACGTTTTTCGCCCGCTCTTGAGTGGTTACTCTTCTTTCGCGCGGAAATTCGGTTTAAAACGCCCATTTGACACTCTTTTCTGAAAGATCTACTGCGTTTGCACAAAAAGGAAAAAACAGCTCAATGACATAGTTTCTGAACAACAACACCAGCTAGTTTCATGCATTTTCGAACAAAAATAAATTAAAACTTATGTCAGAAAGTTGCCCTTTTGGATTTGAGAACACTCTTAGCTGTTGTATCCATTGAATTACGCTTTTACACATTTTCTTTTAGCAGCAACCATTCAAAATTATTTAATTGAAAAGAAAATAATTTTCTTTCTTTTTCGGTTACTTATTTTTTCAAAAGTTGAAGTCAGTTCCACTTTTAATTATTACTTCTTTTATCTTGCGGAAGATCTTTTATCTCTCCTCAACACACTTCGACTTTTTGGAACACTCTTAAAAGACCTTTTTTTTTTTATAAAGAAATTTCGAAATTATTTTTAATCCTTTTAGCGGTTGCAATTATTGAGCTTTAAAAAAGTTCTTGAAACAAAATTAAGAAAAAAATTTCAATCAAAACTTTTGAAATTCGTTAGTTTTATAAATTTCAACTTCCTTTGGTTTCAGTAGGGAAGACTTTATAAGTTTCAAAAAATGACAGTTGCTCTATGTTTATATCTGTGTCAGAATTTAATTTTACTACTCTGTGAGAGAAGAAAAAAAAAGAAGAAAGTAAAGGCAAAGGCTTCTTAAGGCTGTTCTCAACTGCTCTGCTCAAAAAGCGCAAAACGTTCTGACATATTTACAAATTCATTTTTTAACGGAAAGATATAAAAATGGAAAGATTGACCAGGGAAGCGATTTAGAATCGAACTGTGTTTTCCATTTTTGATCAATCAATTACCCATTGAGTTATACGCGATTTTGATCATGTGACAAACACGCTTTTCACCCATTCTTGACCAGTTCTCCGGACTCCGTTTTTATGCAAACGCAATAGATCTTTCAGAAAATAGTGTCAAAGTGGAGGTTTTGAACCGAATTTCCGCGCGAAAGTAGAATAAGCACTCAAGAAAAGGCGAAAAACGTGTTCGTCATGTGATCAAAATCGCGTATAACTCAAAAGGTAATTTATGGATCCAAAAATGGAGAACATACAGTTCGATTCCAAATCGCTTCCATGGACAGGCTTTCCAATTTTATATCTTTCCGTTAAAAGATGAATTTGTAAATGTGTCAAAACATTTTGCGCTTGTTGTGCAGAGCAGTTGAGAACAGCCTTAAGGTGTGCTTCTCAAATCCCCTACTCAACAACGCGAAAGTTTAAGACACAATTTCTGATTCATTTTTAAATATAAAGGCATAAAATTGGCAGGCCTGATTATGTGGAAGCGGTTTGGAATCGAAATAAGTCTTCCAATTTTTTTTTTTTTTTAAATAAGCAAATTACTTATCGAGTTATAAGCGATTATGGTCACGTGACGATCGGTTTTTCTCCTCCCTCGCGATAGTTCATCCTAACACAGAGAGAAACATTAAAGTCATCAGATTTTGTGAAATTGAATTTTTCTTTTTTCTGTCTTAGTTATCTGCATTAATATGTATATTATACTTTTCTTAATAAAATTAACATTAACGAGTTATGTTTACTATAATTGCCCCCCCCCCCCGCACATTTCAATACAGTTATTTTTAAAAATTAAAATAAGTTTAAGATTAAGAATAAGACGTTACTCTTTTGAGGGAGGAGGGGTGTAAGGATCCTGGCAGTTCTATAATCAGTATTATCTTTTAAAATACTTTTAATGAAGAAAGTATTTCTTTATTTTCAATTACTATTTTTTCTAAAACTTATATCTTTAAGAAGTCAACTCCGATTTTGATTAGAAAATAATTTTAAAATGCTTGCGAAAGATCTTTTATCTTTTCCAAACACATTCTGTTTGATTCTTTGAAGCAAGCTTGTAAGATTTCCCCCCCCCCTTTTAAATCCTTCTTCGATTCCAAACATTACATTAAAAATGATTGGAATTTTGCGGAAACTTTTAATTGAAGACTGAATCGCATGTAAAATTCGAATTAAAAAAATTCATTTTAAGGACAGTTAGTTAAATAGAGTGAAATTCAAAACACTACTTTACACATTTTAGAAGTATATTAAAATTATTGAATTAAATAATGAGTAAATTAATACTTACTCCAACATTATCTGTACAAAATAAAATAAAAAAAGCACATTACAATGAATAAACACTTGTTTGCACATTATTTTAATTTCTATTCACATCACAAATTGCTTCCGGGTCCAAAGAAACCTTCTTGGTAATCGGAAAGTTATCTAAATTTTGGAGACATATCCACACTCCACAACATAATATCAATACACTGGCGTCCAAAACTTAAGCAACGATCATAAAATGCTAATGTTCAAGCACGCGAGTACGCAAATAAAAAATATATAATTCAAATAGGTACTATCCTTATATTGCAGCTAGTCGATGTTACATCTCCATTAAGTCACACATGATCATAAGTGTCAAAGTCACTAAGGTGAAACAAAGTATGGGATCTTTCATTCACTTCATTATTAATCTCAGATGATCGCCATATGGTATTATGGTGACTCCTTTGAAAAGTCAATGTGACTGTTGCTTTGTGATGAGCCCCGAGGTGACATTACAGTGAAGTCACCCTGTGATTCTCATGTGACTGTCATTTGAAGACTCAATTCTGAAGTCATCGTGAGTATTGCATTATGCTGAGTCACCAAATAATGTTACAATGAAGTCACATGGTGACTTTCAAATGCCCGCGACACTTGTGTGAAGCCACTATTGCGTTCCAGATGATTTCAAAAGTCACCAGATGATTTCATTTTCTGTCACTTGGGAATTCGTCAGAAAACAGCTATCATGATGGCTTTACAATGGAGTCCCCAAAAGACGGTCACACGAGAGTTACAAGGTAACTTTATTGTAATGTCACCTGGTGACGCGTCAAAAAGCAGCAGCCACATACATCTCAGTGCAGTGACCAAATCAGAGTAAGAATGAGACGAATGAAAGGTAGTGACTACGACACTTGTGACCATTTGTGACTTCAAGGCCAGTTCACATCGACTGGCCGCGTTCTTATGGTAGTACCTATTTTCTACATTTTCTGTTGCATAGAATTTTCTTTTAAGTACTCACGCATTCAGAAATTAGCATATTGTGATTGTTGCTTAAGTTTTGCACACTAGTGTATTTTTAATATACCCATCGTTACGTGTTTATAAGAATATCTGAGAAATAAGTATCCTTCACATCCAAACATTAAGTTCACAACTTTCAAAATATCCCTTGTAAATATCTGTGATCCGTATAAAGTTGTAAATAACTTATATACATAATTTTTAATTTATTATAAAAGAAGAACGAAAAATCATGCGTACAACATAGATTATGAAACACTTTCCAGCACATTCAGAATACTAATAAGAGAGCATCATAGATTACTAAAGTGAAAAAGGATGTCTAAATGGGCAATTTGGAAAACGCATAACGCATTTGAAAACTCGATTATTAGTATGACCATGAATATTATTTTAATTTATTATTTAGCAGTTGAAATATATGATTTTTTTTGTGCTCTTCCCTGTATAGGATCGACAGATATGTATGCATACTACATTGTACGCTAAAAGTTAGTTCAGTTAAATACACTGGTTATCAAAAATTAAGGAAAAGTCACAAAATGCCAATTTTTAAATACAGGAATACTCAAAAGGAAGTAATATAATTCGAATAATTACTATTCCTGCAGAACAGCTAGTCCATATAGCATCTCATTCAGGTCACACATGGTTACAAGAGTCACAGTCACTACAGCGAAGCAAAAAATAGGAAATTCCATACGTCTCTTTTATGAGTCTCAAATGACTACTATATGTGACTCCACTGACAGGTCACTGTGACTGCTGCTTTGTGGCGAGTCATCAGGTGACTTTGCAATGTCGTTTCATTGAGACTCTCGTGTGACTCTCATCTGGAGACTCAATTTTAAAGTCATTGTGAACGTTGCATTATGATAAATCACCAAATAATGTCAAATTAAAGTCACATGGTAACTTTTCACCACTTTTCACAGTGGTGACTTCACAGTAGGGTCTCTGTCACCGTTTGACAAAGTCATGTGACAGAAAGTCACCATGTGACTTTAATGTGACATTATTTGTGATTTATCATAATGCAACGTGCACAATGACTTTGAAATTGAATCTCCAGGTGAGAGTCACACGAGAGTCTCAATGAAACAACATTGCAAAGTCACCTGGTGACTCGCCACAAAGCAGCAGTCACAGTGACCTGTCAGTGGAGTCACATATAGTAGTCATTTGAGACTCATAAAAGAGACGTATGGAATTTCCTATTTTTTGTTTCGCCGTAGTGACTGTGACTCTTGGGACCATGTGTGACCTGAATGAGATGTTATATGGACTAGCTGTTCTGCTGAGATGGTAATTATTCAAATTATATTACTTCCTTTTGAGTATTCGCGTATTTAAAAATTAGCATTTTGTGACATTTCCTTAATTTTTGATAACCAGTGTATATAGCCCAGTTGAAAATTTGCACTCGACCATTTCCGCCCATTAACGGATATTATTGAGAATTTTTGTTCAACCCTTATAGGATCTATAGAATTATTACACATTCTATAGATCTTATACAGGTTACCAAGTTATATTTAAAAAACTGTTCAGGCTGTTCTTAACTGCTCTGCTCAACAAGCGCAAAACGTTTTGACACATTTACAAATTCATTTTTTAACGGAAAGATAAAAAATTGGAAAGCCTTGGCCAGGGAAGCGATTTGGAATCGAACTGTGTTTTCCATTTTTTTTTTATCAATACATTACCTATTGAGTTAGAAGCGATTTGGATCACGGGACAAATATGTTTTTCGACCTTCGCTGACTGTTTTTTCTGCTTTTTTCAGGAACTTCGTTTCTAAACGTCCACTTTGACACTCTTTTCTGAAAGGTTTATCGCGTTTGCAAAAAAAAAAAAAAAAAACGGAAAAAACAGCTCAATGGCATAGTTTCTGAACAACAACACCTGCTAGTTTCATGCATTTCCGAACAAAAATAAATTAAAACTTATGTCATAAAGTTACCCTTTTGGATTTGAGAACAGCATTAAATTTAAAAACGCATGCTACAACTGAAAACGCATTTCCAGCAATTATTGTTTCGAAGGCTTCAATAGTTCAATGATTGCTCATTTTCTTCTATACCAAATTCTCCCTGTCAATAAACGATAAGTTCTATGCACACATTATTTTATGGTAAGAAATTTGTAGTACACCTAAGTGATGTATATCAATCTCAATGTGTTTAAAATGCTATAATAGCATTAAAATACACCGTAAACGATTTTTCCCCACAGACCGTCACGTAACGGAATTCTGTTGATGGTGCCTGTGAATGAACCGAAAATGATACCCACTTCATTTTCAATACCGAACATGCCATAGTGAACCCCAATAACATATATCAATTTCATGACAATAGGACTTTATTTACGCGAGTTAGAGCATGCACAGACAAACCAAATTCATAAATACTTTTCAACTATGTTGGAGAGTGTTAAAAAATATGTTAGTTGTATATATTTAAAATATTATTCACTGTTTCTTATGTACATTTGGTCATAATTCATACAAAGTTACAAATAATTTATTTTTATTATTATTTATTATTTAAAAGTATTTTTTTAATATTCATGGTACCTTATATAATTTGTGTCTGATTAATATTAAGTTTAAAATAATTTGTATTTAAAAAAAATAATTTATAATCATAAAAAATTATATATTTTTTAAATTATATTCAGGTACTCTTATATACACTATATTGCCATGAATGACCGGCAACTTTCAATTTTAGACACTTTGTCGAATATTTAAAAATATACTTGACAGATTCTTCTGGAATTTCAGGATTGAAAAGAACAGGTATTACCTCATATTTAGCAATGTAAAATAAACAGACATTGTGCAATATGTGTATTCTTTTGTGTAAGAATAGCACGTATATTAATAGAGATATAGCGATTTATTTAAAAAAATTAAAAAGTTCTTGCATGTTTTTTGCTTATAACATGCAGTGTTTTCAACCAAATTTAACGCCGGTTTCAGAAAAAATGACAAAATACAGTAGAAACAATATAGTGTAATTGGAATATAAATATATTAAATATTTTAGGAAATATGAGCAGTTGTATGAAATATTTTTTATCTGCGCATGCGCGAACGATAACAAGGATCATTTTACATAATTTAATAGTCAACTCTATAGAGCAACTTATTAAAAAAAATATAGTCAAATATCGTAAAAATTCAGAAAGATATCGGCGTTAAAGTGAGCAAATTTTTAGTTGTTCTCTAAAACCAGCTGAATGATAAGGGATTTTACACAAATTGTCATTTTTTATTAACTGACTTTCAGAAAAACGTTAGTATGTAGTGAGTATCAACGTTAGTATTTAGTGAGTAGATTTGGAAAAAATGCTTCGATTTTGATACTTCTTTTGATCATGGTATAGTCTCGTTCTGGTGGTTATCCAAGAAGAACTAAAGCATCAATAAAAAATGAAAATTAAAAAAAATTAAAAATTAAAAATGACAATTTGTGGAAAATCCCTTATCATTCAGCTGCTTTTAGAGAACTACTAAAAATTTGCTCACTCTAACGCCGATATCTATATTCCAACTGCACTATATTATTTCTACTATATTTTGTCAATTTTTCTGAAATCGGAGTTAAATTTGGTTGAAAACCCTGCATATTATAAGCAGAAAACATGGAAGAATTTTTTAATTTTTTTAAATAAATCGCTATATCTCTATTAATATACATGCTATTCTTACACAAAAGAATACACATATTGCACAATGTCTGGTTATTTATATTTGGTAGCGATTGATCATTTCGTGCATTTTATTTTACAGGGTGATCCCCAAGTATTATTTTTTTTCTTTGATTTTTTGCTGGTCCCCTAATTACCCCCCTTTTCAAATCGACATTGCTAAATATGAGGTCATACCTGTTCTTTTCAATCCTGAAATTCCAGAAGAATCTGTCAAGTATATTTCTAAATATTCGACAAAATGTCTAAAATTGAAAGTTGCCGCTCATTAATGGCAATATAGTGTATATTATGTATCACTCATATAAAAATATAAACAATTTGCATTTTTTTTTTTTTTACATTATTATTTTTAAATAATGGCTTTTAAAATTATTATTTAAAAAATTTATCTTCTATATATCTTTTAAATAACATTGACGGCATCTCATATAAATTATGTGTGATTAATATAAAGTTCTTAATATACGCCTTTACCTTTTATAATTTATTATTTTAAAAATATGTTTGATTTTACACTTTTACGGTATCTTATTTAAATTATATTTGATTCATATAAAGCTGTAAATAATTTATATATTCTTTTAATAGTTTTTAACTAAAAAAATATTTATGTATATTTTAAATAATACTCATAGAAACTTGTGTAAATTGTTTAAATACATTATTAAACAATAAAGTTTAAAATATTTAAAAATTTATATGAATCACACATTTAAAAATTGTACTTATTTAAATTTTTAAATTTTATTCACAACATTTTATGTAAATTATGTGAGATTTATATAAATTGTGAATAAATGATGTATTTTTTTCATAATTTATTATTTTAAAAACATATTTATGTATTGTTAAATAAGATTCACAGTATTTCATTTAAATTATGTGTGGTACTTATAAAGATATAAATATTTTTAAAGGTTTTTTTTCTTTCTATAATTTATTAGTTAGAATGTTTAAATTTATATATTTTAATAATATTCACGGGAACTTATCTGTTATGTTTCTACATAAAGTTGTAAATAATTTATATCTATTTTTTTATTTTTTATTTAAAAAATGTATTTATTTATCTAAATTTTAAATGATATTCACAGAATCATATGTAAATTGTATGTTATTCATATAAAGTTTTAAATAACTTTGTAATTTTTTTAAATAAATTATACTTTAAAGCTTATATTTATACCTGTAGATTTTAGATAATAATAATAATAGAATTTTGTGTGAATTAAGTACAATTCATGTAAAAATCTTAATAATTTATAGCTTTTGATTAATGTATGATTTAAAATATATATTTATATATTTTTAATACTATTCACAGCATTTTATGTAAATTATGTTTCATCCTTTTGATCCATACAAAATTGTAAATAACTTACCCTCTTATAATTCATTATCTAAAATATAACTGTTTATTTATTTATTTTTAATATGAACATTATCATACGCACATTATAATACAAATGTGTGGTTCATATAAAGTAATAAATGATTTGTATTTTATTAAAATTTATAATTTACATGTATAATTTATTATATATATATTTTAAATAATATTCACAGAATCTTCTGTAAATTATGTGTGATTCATGGAAAATTCTAGATTATTTACATCAATTTACAAATTATTATTTAAAAAATTAATTTGTTTAGTTTTTAAATAATATTCGAAGTAACGTCATTCGAAGTCACGAAGAAGTCGTGATACATATGTAGGTGGAAATAATGTATATTATTTCATAATTTAATATTTAAAAAATATGCTTATTTATGTATTTTTTAAATAATTTTAATATTATCTTATCTGAATTATGGCTGATATTTATAAAATTATAAATAAATATTGTCTTTTTTATGATTTATTATTTAAATACAATGCGTTTTTTATACAATGCAATATAAAATACATTGCAAATGCAATTTTTTTTAAACAAATATTATTCACCGTATGTCATGCAAATTGTTGGTGATTCACATAAAGTAGAAAATATGTAAAACATTGATATTTAAAAAATGTATCATTTATTTATTTTTTTAAGTTGATTTTATATGTTTAAAATAATATTCACGGTAGCATATGCAAATTATGTTTGGTTCATATAAAGCAAATAATTGGTATTTTTTTATATAATTTATTATTTAAAAATATGTATGTTATTTTATATTTTCAAATAATATTTGAATATCCTAGCATATGCTAATAATGTGTGATTCATAAAAAGTTAATTTTTTTTTAATTACAATTTGAAAACATGTATATATGTATATATTGTTAAAATGATATCCTCGGTGTCTTAAATAAATCATGTTTAATTCATAGTTATAAACAATTTTATATTTCTCATAATTTTTTATTTAAAAAATATATGCATTCATATATTATTAAAATAAAATTCACACAATCTTACGTAAATTATGTGTGTGATTCATATGAAGCTTAAATATATTTTTTTTTTGCGATTTCTTATTTAAAACAAATAATAATTTATGTTTTTTTTTTTTTAATAATACCCCCCTGTTATCTTATGTAATTTATGTGTGACACATATAAAGTTATAAATAATTAAATTTTCTATTAATAAAAAATTGTGCACATTTTTTTAATGTATTTTTAAATAACATTCCTACATCATATACAAATTATGTATCATAAATTTTAAGTTCTAAAAAATTATGTTTTTCTATAATTCATGATAAAGGAAAATATTCATGTATAATATATATTGTTAAAACACAGTATCATGCAAATTAACTGTGATTTATAGAACATTTTAAGTAATTTATATATTTTTATAATTTAATAGTTAATATAATTTAATAGAGTATTACCATCTAAAATTCATATTCACTCAAATAAAATTTTTTGTCACATATTAAAATAAAACTTATTTGAACATAAATTATCTCTATCTGCTGCACATAAATAACTTTATTTTGTAATAAACCAACATTAATTTGTAAAACAACATTATTCTGTCAATTTTAAATCGAAAAAAAAATATTTCTTCCGTTTCGATTGCATTTTTTCTCGGAAAAAAAGGAGAAAAATTAATTTTTAAATTTAAATTATCTCTTTAAAATTCGTAATATTCCATCTACTTAAAAAAAAACGTTTAAAAAATAGAATTAATTTAATTTTGTTTTATATTAAAGTCGTTGTATAAAAAAAGATTAAAATCGAATTTCAGGAAACTTTTAATAGAAGCGTATGTAAATGTTGGATTTAAACGAAATGTCTTTTTGAAAATTTAAGCATGTGTAACATCGCGTTTTCCAAACACAAACACATGTAGGAATTCAGCAAATATTTCCGAGCAGTACAATAGCCTTTCGTTGAAAAGGATGCAAGGAGAGGGTAATGAAGTTTATCTATCTCCTTAAGGAATGTCCAGGGATGTGTGAAAACACAAATTTCTACATCTTGGAGAAATCGCCGGTGACTAACCAATGGCAGTAGACCTCGCAAGGCCCTTAGCTGGGGTAAGAGAAAAGAAAAAGAGTTAGTGAGTTCTAGCGAAGAAGGCTGGACACTTAAACTCGTATTTTGGAGAGTGATGTTGTAACGTCTTAAGGCTGTTCTCAACTGCTCTGCTCAACAAGCGCAAAATGTTCTGATACATATACAAATTCATTTTTGAACGGAAAGGTTTAAAATTGGAAAGCCTGACCATGGAAGGGATTTCGAAGCGAACTGTATTTTCCATTTTTTGATCAATCAATTACCGATTGAGTTAGAAGCGATTTTGATCACGTGACAAACACGTTTTTCGCCCTTTCTGGATTCCTCTTTCTCCTTTCGCGAGGATATTCAGTTCAAAACGCCCACTTTGACACTATTTTCTGAAAGATCTATTGCGTTTGCAAAAAAAAACCGGAAAAAACAGCTCGATGACATAGTTTCTGAACAATAACACCAGCTAGATTCATGCATTTCCGAACAAAAATTAATTAAAACTTATGTCATAAAGTGGCCCTTCTGGATTTGAGAACAGCCTTAATGGTGTATATGTAGTCAGGGCTTAATTTCTAACAAAAAAAGTACCGGAGCCCTAATATTCTGCGGTACCGGTACAACAACCGATCGTCCCCCCTCCCCCCTGCAACTCCAATTTGCATATTAATATTTCGTACATTATTTGCAAAATTTAAAGCAAATTTTTTTCTTTAGCAAAATAAAAATTTTGAATATATCTATCAGCATATACTTAGCTATCAACTATTCCACTTTTTAGTTATCACTCCTTTTGAATAGTAATCTTTGCTTAATTTTAAAGTTGATTAATTGTCTATTCTGCAATTAAATATGATAAGGATTATGATTAGGAAATAGTGACGTATAGGATTTAACGTATAGGTTATGGTAAAAAAAAAAATGCAAAAGCTTGGAGGTGGAGTGGAAAGAAAAAGGTAATTTAGGCTTCAGTTTTTCTGAAGCGCTACTACACTGGGCTCCGGAGCCCTGTATTTATGAGCTCCGGTGAATTCCGACCAATATTTACTAAAAACAGAGAAGTACCGGAGCCGGGCTCCGGTGAGCTCCGGCGCAAATTAAGCCCTGTATGGAGTACGATAGTATACACTGACGTGGAGTGTTATTTTTACCGCAGAACTTGCTAAGCAACGTGAGAGAGAGTGTCTCACACGTCATTGTATAGTTTTTATTTATATGTTACATTAAGGCTGTTCTAAAATCCAAAAGAGTAACTTTGTGACATAAGTTTTAATTTATTTTTGTTCGGAAATGCATGGAACTAGATGGTTATTGTTATTCAGAAACTATGTAATCGAGCTGTTTTTTTTTCGATTTTTTACAAACGCAGTAGATCTTTCAGAAAATAGTGTCAAAGAGGACGTTTTGAACCAAATTTACATGCGAAGGAGTAATAATCACTCAAGAATGGGTGAAAACGTGTTTGTCACGTGATCAAAATCGCTTGTAACTCAACAGGTAATTTATGGATAATAAAATGGAAAACACAGATCGATTCCAAATCGCTTCCATGGTCAGGCCTTCCAATTTCATATCTTTTCGTTAAAAGATGAATTTGTAAATGTGTCAAAACGTTTTGCTCTTGTTTTGAGCAGAGCAGTTGAGAACAGCTTTAACTAAATTGTTCTAATAAAGAACTCAGCATATCATGTGTATGTTTGAAGTTTATTTATGTGCGAGTTGAGAAGATGAAAACATCGGCCAATTCACCACACATGATTTATCAATTGGAGTGAAATTCTAAAAATCCGAACTCGACACATATAAGAAATTAAATAAAGAAACAGTGGATAATTTTATGATGAATTCATTAAAATTTACTATTTTTATTAGTTTTATTATTATTTTTAATGTTTTGGAGTACCTAAGAAAGAGTTGAGAGGGGAGGGGGGTGAATATGTTCCTATAATATTGATACTTTCTATTAGTGTATTTGATACGCAGAAAAGGGACAATGCTAAAAGCTGGATAAAAATGGTTTTAAAATATTTATTGTTGATTATTTTTGTAAAAATCTTATTGATATCCCATCCTTTCTAAAAAGTTGTGACAAAATAATAATAAGAAGAAGAAGCAGAAGAAGACAATAACAACGATGACATCGACAACAACAACAATAAATGTTTACTTATTCGATGCAGAATAATGACATATTATTCATATACTGACGTATAATATAAAAAATATCACTTCTTATAGCAGTAGCCGATTCTTAATCTATCATCTTTAATAATATTTGCCAAAAAGTTGTGATAAAATAATAATAATAATAATAAATGTTTACTTATCCGGTACAGAATAATGCGATACTATTCACGTGCTGACGTATTAATATGAAAGTATCATTTCTTATAGCTGTCAATAGCTGATTCCTAATCCTAAACCGTTTTTGTCTATTTTATTATTTTATTTATTTATTTTGTACTTCCATTGCAGAAATGCTTCAACTGTTGTTTTTCATCATCTTAGTATCATTTAGTTGTTTTTGCAAAAACTACGAAACTGAAATTGCAATAGGGGCCCTGGGTTCTATAAAACATATTTCATGGTCTTACAAATGAAGCAAACAAACAAACAAAAAAGAAACATTTTTTATAACAAAAGCGTTAAGAGATATGATACTTTGAATTTTATTGCTTATAAGCGTTTCTACGCCGGAAAATTGTGAAATTTTATAAAGTTCAAAATATCAAAACTTAAGTAACTTATTTAACAAAGCTTAACGTAAAACTTTTTTCGTAGCAAAAAGATTTTGCTGCTGTTGTCTTTTCACTTGACAGAGCATGAAGAATGCATTTCTAAGTACAGTTTATAAGACTCATATACAATATCAAAATTTAAATTTAGGAACTTTAAGGGGGAAAAAACAACTATTTTGAAGTAAATTTATTTTCACATTATGAAGAACAACATTTGAAACGTTTTGGCATTTAGAACGACACGTCTAAAACTAACGATTTGAGAATTAGTTATTGGGGTAATAGTGGGACCCCCTTTTTTAATAAATTTAGAAATCCACAAAACCACTTTTTAACTGTAGTAAGAGTGGAAGCACGACCCAAATAAAGGTCTTGAATATTTTTTGTAGCATGTTCAACACACACTCCTTTTTTTAAAACTCCCATAACCAGTGTTGTAGTCGTAAAAAAAGCAGATAATATACGCTATAAGCAGAGGGTATACGCTAATGAACGTTCATGACAAAGAGTGATGAGCGTCCATGGGCTAGGTAGCTTTATTTGAGACACAGGGGGTATACGGAGCTTCTTTAAAAAATCCAGAAGGTATACGGCGTATACTTCCGTATACCCTCCAACACACCCCTGCTCATAACAAAACATGACGAAAATGAAACTTTTCATTTTCCATTTTGAATATTAACCTTCCACACAAACTAATTTGAAAAGCCTATTTTTATCGTTATGTTCACTCACGACACATGTAGATAAATTGCACTTAAAGGTGTATTCCGATCCAAACTGCTTATTTTCTGATTCCTTTTAAAATTCATTTTTGCTCTCAAACGCATCAAACTTGGAAATTCTCTTATTTAGAAACTATATAATGTGTGGTGCTTCTTAATTTTTTGATAAATGCAGAAAATACTGTAAAAAACGCTGTCAAAGTTTGCGTTTTGAACCGAATTTTCCGAAGCGGACGATCTGGGAATGAAAAAAATGGTCATACTGAGAAAATAATTGTTTAGAAATCAAATTCTAATTAATTGAGCTGAAAATGAAATCACACGGCATGTTAAACATGTCTTCAGAAATCACCCCAGCAAGTTTCATGTTTTTACTTTTAAAAATGAGTCTGAAAATGTCTCAGAAAATTTCGAGCTGTTGAGGGTGAAAAAATATTTTTTCGAATACACCCTTAATAATGGGGTTGTAAAAGAAACATCAGCACAGTCAAAATTGCAAGTTTCTGCCATGTATGAAATAGGGCAGGGACTATTGCAATCACACAATATATATATATTATTCCCAAATTGCAGTTTAGGAAATTAATTAAGATTGTGTGATTATTTTTTTTATCCAAACTTATTTGTTGTCCATTATATTGACAGTATTTTATTTAAATTATATGTGATTCACATAAAATAAAAACAACAACAATATTATTATTATTATTATTATTATTATTATTACTATAAGTAATATTTTTTTATATTTTTGTATTTAAGGCTGTTCTTAACTGCTCTGCTCAACAAGCGCGAAACGTTTTGACACATTTAGAAATTCATTCTTTAAGGAAAGATATAAAATTGGAAAGCCTGTCCAGGGAAGAGATTTGGAATCGAACTGTGTTTTCCATTTTTTGATCAAGAAATTACCTATTGAATTATAGGCGATTTGGATCACGTGATAAACGCGTTTTTCACCCATTCTTGACCAGTTATTCTCCAGTCGCTTGGAAATTCGGTTCAAAACGCCCACTTTGACACTCTTTTCTGAAAGATCTATCGAGTTTGCAAAAAAAAAAAAACGGAAAAAACAGCTCGATGACATAATTTCTGTACAATAACACCAGCTAGTTTCATGCATTTCCGAACAAAAATAAATGAAAAATTATGTCACAAAGATGCCCTTTTGGATTTGAGAACAGCCTTAATAAAAATATTTATAATATTAAGTAATAATTTAAATTTCTTTGTGTCGTCGTCTAATTTTGTCTTCAAACTTAATAATAATAATGATTATTATTATTATTATTATTATTATTATTATTATTGTTATTATTGTTATTGTTATTATTATTTGTAGTAGTATAAGTTTTATTTTTTGGAGGGGAAGTAGAATTTCATTCAAAGTTTTTGAAAATCATTCTTTTTATAAATTGCAAACTACTGTAGTTCAGTATTCAAAGATCAAAGCAATACATGGCACTTGAATCTTGCACAAAAATCTGGAGTTCGAGTATTCATAAATTAAGCAAAAAATAGCTTTTCATACCTTTCATTAATAAAACCCATTTTAATAATGGATGATGTTTGTTGCACCTATAATAATTATACTTCCTTACACATGTTTGTTGACAAAAAATTAACATTATTTTCAAATTATTAATCAAAGATTATACATTTATTTATTTATGTACTCCTTTCTTTTCTAAAGCTTAATTAAAAAAAATTATAATTTTACTTTTGAATTTAAAAATATGTATGTAGTTTCTTAATTTTGCAAAATATATTTTATGCCTCTTGAAAAAACTCGGTATGATTCTTTTGAAGAACACCCTAATGAGATCATTTTTTGAAACGAAATTTCGTAATTATTTTTAATCCTTTTTTCGACTGCAATTATTGCGTCAAAAAAGATTACATAACGGAACGGAATTTGCCAAAAATTTAATTGAAGAGTTTATTAAAAGTGGAATTAAAAAAAGAATTTATCTTAAAAGAGTTCAGGTGTAATTTATCAAATAAGACGACATTATACAGATTCCAAAGCACATTTAATTTAAATTGTTATGAATATTTTTTTTTTATAAAATAGTGTTATAAATAAAATTTAATCCATTTCTAAAGATCAAAGTGCACTCCATGACTTTTTGTGACGTTACAGTATCACACGTTCATCACTGTGACACTTGTGACTTGCAGTAAAATCACGATCATTGAATTATTTTCTCCTGTTTAATTTGCTCGTTAATTAAAAAAAAGAAAACAAGAACGTAAAAACATGCGCCAAGCATATATTATGACACATTTTCCAACACACTCAGAATATTTGTAAAACGCATAACGCATATGAAAACACAATTTCATAGTCCAAGAGCCAACAGCACAAAAACCTATGTTATCAAGTATAAGAAAAAAAACCCTTTATTTTATGGAAGAGTAGAAGTAAGGGAATCGGATGATCCATGTTTGCAGGCAGTGAAGTGGTGCATAAGCCAAAAATGAATACACCAAGTGGTTGACTCGTAGGTTTATCATTGGGTTTGTCCTACAAACAAAGATATGAAAACATGGAGGACTGGGAGGAGGAAAACCCAATGATAAACCTACGAGTCAACCAGTATTAATTTTGGACTTATGCACCACTTCACTTCCGGCAGACATGGATCATTAGATTCCCCTACTTCTACTCTTCCATAAAATAAAGGTTTTTTTTCTTATACTTGATAACATAGGTTTTTGTGCTGTTGGCTCTTGGACTATGAAATTGTGTTTTCATATGCGTTATGCGTTTTACAAATATTCTGAGTGTGTTGGAAAATGTGTCATAATATATGCTTGGCGCATGTTTTTACGTTCTTGTTTTCTTTTTTTTTTAATTAACGAGCAAATTAAACGAAGAAAATAATTCAATGATCGTGATTTTATTTATTTATTTATTTTATTATTATAATTATTATTTTTTCATCCCTGTGTATGACCTATAGATTTATCATGTAATACATAGTATACTAAAATTTAGTTCAGCTAGGAAACGCAGCACAGTTGAAAATTCCGCTTCAGCAATTTCTACCAATGAACGGAAATTGTACTTCAGATGTTTTGTGTAGCGCTGTATATGATCTACAGAATATATACACACTATAAGTAATAAGCAAATAAAATTTAAACATGCGTACAGAAAATGCACACTTCCATCCATTATTGTTCATCTGTAACCGAATAATTTTGTGTGCCCCTGTATATGAACGATGAATTCTAAGCACGCCATATTCTATAGTAAGTAGTATCTTGCAGTATCCCCAAGAGATATATATATTATATCAATTTAAATATGGTTGAAAGCATGAATAAAATACACTGCAAACAACTTTTACCCCATAAACCTTAATGTGACGGAATTCTTTTGAGTGTCCCTGTACATGAACGATGATGCTATCCATATCATATTCTATAGTACACATTTTGTAGTGCACTTCAGAGATATATATAAATTTCAATGTGCTTGAAACTGTGAAACACTATTAAATACCACCGCAAACGATTTTCCCCCACAGGCCGTAATGTAAAGGAAATCTTTTGAATGTTCCTGTAAAGGAACTATAACTGCTACACGCTTCATTTTCAATACCAAACATGCCATAGTGAATATTAATAACATAACATATATCAATTTCATGGCAATCCGACTATATTTAGTTAGAGCACAGAGAGACAGACAAACCGAATTCATAAACTCTTTTTAACTATATTGGAAAGGGTTAAAGTTGTTCTCAAATCCAAAAGGGCAACTTTCTGACATAAGTTTTAATTATATTTTTTTTTTTTTCGAAAATGCATGAAACTAGCTGGTGTTGTTGTTCAGAAACAATGTCATTGAGCTGTTTTTTTTTTCATTTTTTTTGCAAACGCAATAGATCTTTCAGAAAAGAGTGTCAAAATGAGCGTTGTGAACCGAATTTCCGTGCGAAGGAAGAAAGAGCACTCAAGAGCGGGCGAAAAACGTGTTTGTTACGTGATCAAATTCGCTTATAACTCAACAGGTAATTCATTGATCAAAAAATGGAAAAAACAGTTCAATTCCAAATCGCTTCCATGGCCTGGCTTTCCAGTTTTATACCTTTCCGTTAAAAAATTAATTTGTAAATGTGTCAAAACGTTTTACCCTTGTTGAGTAGAGCAGTTAAGAACAGCCTTAAAGAAAGATAAAAAACATTTTTGGTTTCTGAATAAAGATAAATCTGAATGAATATATATATATATATATATATATATATATATATATATATTGTTTGTTTGTTTTGTTTTTTTTTATTCACAATAAAGTGAAAACTATTTTTATGGTAATCTAAATAATTTCGCTAGACAACAATTATTTAAGGTAGTTTACAAATATGAATTTGCTACTTTCTGGCACATTCAGAAAATTATATTTATCGCAATAGTCACAGTTCTTGCATCTATCTAAGTTACGCAATTTACAAATTATCAAACAATGTTTTTCATTTTTCTAAGAAAGCAACGAATTACTGAAAAAATTTAGTCAAAATTCACGTTTTGAATCAGTTTTTAGGACACAATAATGAAAGAATGATGTTCATCGAATAGCAATCTTCAATAACTCAAGACGGAGACATACTAAATTTACACAGGAAAATAAATATGATAATAATAATAATAATAATAATAATAATAATAATAGTCTATTACTATCTTGTTACTGATTGATTACTCATTGATACTGTGTGTATCAATCGAATTGGGCCCCTCCTATTTAATTATTTATTTTTACTTATTTATTTAACCCTTTCGAGGGCGGTATCCTTAAAAAAGGACACCTAATTTTAATTCCAAATCCGCCAAATGGCACCAAGAATATTTAATTAAAATTTTCCTTTTATAATGTACATGAAAATAAGTAAGTTCATATTTTCTAATAACTTCGTTTATAAATTCTGGTGTCAGTCTATTATTTCATCAGTTTATAAACAGAATTGCTCCGCTCCGAAAAGGGTTATGTTTTTTAGAATAGGCATCCTAGGTTAAATTCCCTCCTAGCTTCAAATTTAGGGGAAATGACACAGAAAAGAAAAAAAATTCTCCAAAGTGTTTATTTGAGGGCCTACTTCACCACGCGACACTTGCTCGCTAAAGTTAATCCTATGGAAGAGTTCTTTTAAAATATCTCGTTTACATTTCAACATTTATAAATATTTTTACCTTCTTCTATCTTTAGAAGAAGAAGAAAGTATTGGATTCATGAAAATTTTCAACGGATTTACACGTTTTAGGGGTCAGAGATCCCTTAAAATATGTTTTTACAAAATGTCTGCTTGTGACTCTGTCTGTATGTGATACAAATTTTGTGTGGCCGCTCTATCTGAAGAACAAATGCGCGGAATTTAAGGCTGTTCTCAAATCAAAAAGGGCAACTTTATGAGAAAAGTTTTAATTTATTTTTGTTCGGAAATGCATGAAACCAGCTGGTGCTGTTGTTCAGAAACTATGTCATTAAGCTATTTTTTCCATTTTTTTTTTTTTTTTTTTTTTTTTTTTTTGCAAACGCAAAAGATCTTTCAGAAAAGAGTGTCAAAGTGGGCGTTTTAAACTGAATTTCCGCGCGAAGGGGGAAAGAGCACTCAAGAGCGGGCGAAAAGCGTGTTTGTTACGTGATCAAATTCGCTTATAACTCAATAGGTAATGGATGGATCAAAAATTGGAAAAAACAGCTCAATTCCAAATCTTTTCCATAGTCAGATTTTGCAATTTTATATCTTTCCGTTAAAAAATGAATTTGTAAATATGTCAAAACGTTTTGTGCTTGTTGAGCAGAGCAGTTAAAAACAGCCTTAATAAAAATGTATATTCAGTTTGTCCGTGACGTAAATTGGAGCTGATTATGTTTTGGTGTAAATTGCCCAACAGGTGGCGCTGCTATGCGAGATTTTTCACCATTTCTGCAATAACTTTTCCTCAAGAACTAATGCACGAATTTTCATCTAACTTCAGATTCAGTTAGACGTTGAAGCTAGTTGTTGCTGATTAGATTTTAGTGTAAATCATACAACAGGTGGCGCTACTATGCTGCGCATTTTGCAGAATTTACACGATTTTAGCGATAGTCATAACTGAATAACTAATGCACGGAATTTCATATCTTTAGAGTCTTCATGATGGGCATGGCTTGTAATTTAATTTTGCCACTGTGATAGCGAATTTTCAAGTATTAACAAGTATGAGATAGAAGAAAGTTTTGGGATTGGCCGATAGTTTTTTTTTTTTTTTTTTTTTTTTTTTTTTGCATCGGATCGCAGATTTATGAAACCAGATCCTATAGTGTAAGTAGCGGGTGTTTTCGCGGAAGTGAATTAGCATCTTAATGTGGAATATTTTATTCCTATTCTAAATAAATACTGCATGTAGGATATTTTGCAGACTTCTAAAAACCATTCATTATTTGCTGATATTATGAAATTTGATTGCCTTTTTTTTTTTTTTTTCCTTTCAATCGCGATCCAAATATTGCATGATCAAATACATAATGCGATCTATTTTTCCTTCCTGTTCGAGCATTGTTGTATTGTCATTGTCTTCATTTTAAATTGGGAAAATCAAAAGAAGTCATGTGTATATATATATAGATATATTTTCCCGCTAATAATATTTACGCAGCTGTTATTATCTTATAAAACACGTCATGAGACATGCGAACTATACGAAACTGGAATTCTAAAAACCGATTTTCCGGTTTGAGACAACTGGTTCATTCACTATGAAACTAATCGGGCACGTTCCCGAAAACCAATGGTAGCAAAAGAAACTGTGTTTATAAAAGCTTCTTTAAATTTAGGAAATATATTGATGTTTTTGAGGTTTTTAAAGATAAATAACGTTTCTGTGAATCACATGTAATTCAGAAGACGTTGTTGTAGATTTTTGTATAGTCGTGGAAAAAATAAAGAATAAACACCGCTACTAACTCATTAACAAATAATCGTAGAAAAAAGTTACTGGTGACGAATGATTGAAATAGTCTACTTTTAAATGATGTATATAAAATTTGCTTAGGGGGCCATCTACCTATTAAAACGAACCCAACCTTTTTTTTTTTTTTTTCAATGGCAATACCCAATTTTAACAAGATATTTCAAATCTTCTGTTCAAACTATGCCTAGACACCCAATTTCAAGTCATTTGAATGATAAGTTTTTGAATTATAAGCATTCAAAATTGAGTGCTTCTAATGTTAAATTACATTTTCATATTTTTATTGATATCTCCTGAAATTATACCCCTAATGTGCTAATTTTTTGTGTAGTAATAATACTAAAATAACCAAACATAAATACGTTGAATTCGCAATTTTTATAATTTTATGATATGAAATATGAAATTAATATTCGAAAAAAAATTATGAATTGCAACCTACAATTTTTTTGATGGATTTAGATTTATTAAGTCCTGCTTTATGGAAATCCATAATTTCACATTTTTCTTCCAAGTAGTTTTCAAATTATGCTTTAAAAAACGGCAAAATGATGGTTTAAGGGGCCGTTTATGATAGAAGTGACTGGTATTTTTAAATTTCTTCTGCTATCCTGTAATCTAGCAGCCTTCAATGACTGCTTGAGTGGCGCTGAAGATGCCTTGATCAAGAAGGAGGCTCTCTCGGTCAGCAATCCAGTACTAAACTTCAATTTGGATACATCCCCTAAAATACGCTCGTTTTAAAATAATTAATTTCTCGGAAACTTATCGTACGAACTACACAAAAAAAGGAAAAAAAAATAGGCTAATTGCAGGGTGTAGAGAGTTCATTTATGCTGTCAGAATTGCGTGCTGCTATTGAAAAAAAAAAAAAAAAAGTTATGGTTCGTTTTAATAATATGTAGATGGCTCCCTAAGAAAATTTTAAATGCATCATTTAAAAGTAGACTTTATTACCAATCGTGTGGTACCAGTCACTTTCTTCTACGATAATTTTTTGCAGAGTTAGTAAGGGGTGTTTACTTTTTCTTTTTCCACGACTGTACGTGGTTATATTATATTTTCGAGGATTAAGAAAATTTGCCTTTTTCTTTACGCTGTGGCTGCTAATCGAATTTTTTTATTTTCTGCTTTACCCTAAGATAATCCGGCCCTGAGTAGCCTTGAAAGAAAAAGCGTTTTTATACACTGTAAAAAAAGACAGATGTTTTTTAATCTACAAAAATGTACTGCAGTAGAGCGCCGATTATCGAAACTCCAATTAACCGAACTTCCAATTATCCGAACAGCCTATTTCTCTCAAAAAAATTTTTAAACCGAACTTTCATTTATCGGAACAGCCCATTTCTCTCATAATTTTTTTGTAATGGTCATGAGATTGTGGATGAGATTTAAGATGAAAAAAAAAAAAAGGAAGAAAGAAATGAAAACGAATGCTCTGAAAAGGGCCCAGGTCCATCCCTTAACGAAGCCTTTTAATATTTGGAATCAGCTATGAAATGGCTCGAAAGGCAACTCTGACCCTATTCAACTAACGTATTTAAGAAGAATTCGAGATATGGCAGCATTGGAAAGAACGTCTTCTTTGAAGCAAGCAACAAGCGAAAGCTTTTTTGCTTAAATTATAATTTCTGGAGTTCAGAAAATGATAAACAGAGAAAAAGAAAATTTTAAATGATAGAAAAGTAAACAAAAAAAAAAAAAACAGTTTTTAAAAATGCTAGCACTAACTGGTGCTGCCAGTCAAAAGCCTAGATAACGTGTGAAGTTTTTAGTATAGTCAGGTGCATCCATAAATTGTTTGTCCATTTATTCGAACTTTTGCTTATCCGAACTACAATCGATCCCGACTTGTTCGGATAATCGGCGCTCTACTGTATATAATCAAGAAGGAAAATATACAATAACCTCTTCCGAGTCACAGAATATTTTGAAAAGCGTTCCTTTACCTTTAAGAACCTCAGAAAAGTATTTATTTTCGAAATTTAAAGAAGAATTTATAAAAATAAATTGTTATTAGCAGCCCGTCCTTTTCGGAAACGTTTCTGGGTAGCGTTTACAGTACAAATAATCAGTTTTCTCGAATCGGAATATCACATTTTGGAGGCTATCCATTCTCAGGCAAATATTTTGAACAGCATTAAGGCTGTTCTCAAATCCAAGAGGGCAACTTTCTGACATAAGTTTTAATTTATTTTTATTCGGAAATGCATGAAAATAGCAGGTGGTGTTGTTCAGAAACTATGTCATCGCGCTATTTTTTCCGGTTTTTTTTTTTGCAAACGCATAGATCTTTCGGAAAATAGTGTCAAAGTAGGCGTTTTGAACCGGATATCCGCACGAAAGAAGAGAGAGCAATCAAGAAAAGGCGAAAAACGTGTTTGTCACGTGATCCAAATCGCTTCTAACTCGATAGGTAATTGATTGATTAAAAAATGGAAATCTCAGTTCGATTCCAAATCGGTTCCAGTGTCAGACTTTCCAATTTTATACCTTTCCGTTAAAAAATGAATTTGCAAATGTGTCAAAACTTTTGCGTTTGTTGAGCAGAGCAGTTAAGAACAAACGTTAATATGAAAATTGACATTATTTTGTTACAAATGCATCACAAATTCAGTTGTGCAGCTGAAAATGTTTCCTTAAGCATTGATGGCATCCGAGAAACCGATTTTCCGGGTACAGAGAACTGATGAATGCATTGTTAAACCTACTAGGAAACGTTTTCGAAAATGACGGTCAGCTAATAAAAATTTATTTTTATAAATTCTTCTTTAAATTTCGAAAATAAATTGTTTTCTTACATTTCTAAAGATAAAGGAACGCTTTTCGGCTTGTTGGGTAATTTGGAGGTTATCGTACATTTCGGTTCGAAGTTATATTACATTTTCGTAGATTGAGAAACATTTATCTTTTTTTTACCTGACTGCCAAGAAGGGTTATGTGTTTCATGCGTATCTGGGTATGTGGATTTCTTTATACCCCCGAAACACCCCGACGGCTGGATGATTTTAATGAATGATGTCTCTATCGATTCGTCTTAACCGTCCGATGGTTATAGGTTAGGTTTTGGTTTCATAAATTCAAAATGGCGGCCGTACAATACAAAATGGCGCTAGAGACGAAAAAAAAAATTTTGCGCACTGTATTCAGTGACATATCATTGGATAGATCTTTCAAAATGAAGACGATGTTTCATTGACTATTTTACAGTCAGAAGCTCCGTTTAAATATTACACAACTTGGAAGTTGTGTAGGTAGGATCTCTCGCTTTACTGCAACTCTAGCCTTCATAGCCATCGATAGGCCTCATCAAAACAGTGTTTATAGATAAGAACTAACAATTAAACACAACTTAAAAGTCATCGATACAAGTAAATAAAAAAAATAGGTAAGTAGTATAAAAAAATAGTTTCACATTGATGATAAATAATTAATTAGTTCGCGCAGTCGGGTTTTTGATTTTTTAAATTTAATTGCAGTGTAGATTTACAGTGGAGGAGGATGCACTTGCTAAGACATAAACCTGTCTCATGTGGAATTTCCTTCCTGTCTTTTTCGATTACGTCTTAGTAGGTTTTACAATATTTTCATGGGCGGTCTTCTTGATTCATTTTCTAAAGAAAAAAAGAAAAGTTTTGACGGATGAACTGGGCGCCTGCATTGACACTTCCCAGACTCATCTTATCTCCGACTCCGATCTACAAAAACCCTTTCTACCTTTTCTTCTGCGACTGGATTTTCTAGAAAATTGGGCATGATTGGACCTCCAGGGAGAAACGGGAGAAATCGTTCTTTTGTTAGGGTTGCACTAACAAAGTTACATGCTTCGGAGAAATTCTAAGGATGGAATTGGATTTTAGAATTTTTATTCAATGTGTCAGCCGCCCCAGAGAATTGTGCCAATTTTCTTTGAAAGAAATTCGGTATTGCCAGGGGTTTTTTTCCTCCTCTCAAAGTGTCGATTTTGCCAATTTTGACCAATTTACTTTCAATGATAAATGAAAGACTATTCAATACTATAATGTTTCAATAGCAATTTTATATTTTTTAATAGCAATTTTAGTCTGCAAATTTGCATTTACTTTAGAATGTCCTCAAATTCACAGGAACTACTTTCTGACACATTTTTTAAGGCTGTTCTCAAATCGAAAGGGGCAACTTTATGACATAAGTTTAAATTCATTTTTCTTCGGAAACACACGAAACTGGCAGGTGTTGTTATTCAAAAACTATATAATCAAAAGACGTTTTCCGTTTTTTTTTTTTTTTTTTTTTTGTAAATGCAATAGCTCTTTTAAAAAATACTGTCAAAGCGTGCGTTTCGAACCGAATTTCCGCGCGAAAGAAGAATAATAACTCAAGGAAGGGGGAAAAAGTCTTTGTCACGTGATCAAAATCGCTTATAACTCCATAGGCAATTTATGTATCAAAAAATGGAAAAATCATTTCGATTCCAAATCGCTTCCATAGTCAGGTCTACCAATTTTATACCTTTACGTTTAAAATGTCTTCGTCGTTGTGTCAGAAAACTTGAGAACAGCTTTAAGGCTGCTAGTCACTCAGCTTCCGAATTCCCCTCGGTAATGTAAGGTCTATGGGCGTTTGATGCATTCTTATATTCAAAATATCTCCTCGGGAAATTAATATTTTTAACTTCTTTTTCCTGTGTTCTCTTCTTAAAATATGTCACTTTTTTTCTTAGTTCTCAAAATATTTCTTAAATCTACGCTTAATTTTATATGAAGTGTTGAAACTTTACTCCCAGTTCGTCAGTTTTTAAAACCAAAAATATTAAATTAAGCATGGATTTTAGAAATATTTTGGAAAACTAAGAAAAAAAGTGACATCCTTTTAAGAAGAGAACACAGGAAAAAGAAGTTAAAAATATTAATTTCCCGAGGAGATATTTTGAATATAAGAATGCATCAAACGCCCATAGACCTTACATTACCGAGGGGAATTCGGAAGAAGAGTGACTAGCAGCCTTAATCAGGGCGCCCAACTTAGACAGTGGGGGGCCCTGGGGCAAACATTATTCGGGGGGGGGGGGGGAGTCTTCCATCTTTTGAAAATTTTCATGAATTATGCTGAAGTGAACTAAACTTCATACTTATTGTATGTATACATAAATTTCATACCAAGTACTATTCATATCTAGATACAGAATAGCACAAGAAAGATAACTTTAAGAAACTATAGAATATGTACTTTTTTTTCGGTTATAGGAATATAAGGATAATGTGAGCCGTTAAAATGTAAATACAGTTCTTTCAGACACACATTTAAGCGATTCCATCATATGAAAGGCAAGTGTTGGTATGCATTAGCAACAAATTTCAATACTTGTTAGGTTACTGCATTTCTCATGATGCCCTAAAGTACTTTGGTATGAAATTTCTTATTTTGACAAATTCTTGTAAACAGAAAGCAACAGATAACAGATGTGGGATATTACAGTAATATTTTAATTTAATTTATGTATTTACAAAATCGTTATGAAATCAGTAAGGAAGAAATTAAATATCATAAAAGGAAAAACACTTTAAAGTAGAATCTGGTCACTTTTGGCCACTTTTTTATCATTTAGTTCCAATTTAGCGAAACCTTTTATATGCCCTTCGGGAAGCCCGGGGTGGCTGCCCCGCATGGCCCTGCATTAATCAGGCTCTGGCCTTAATTCATTTTTGTTCGGAAAAGCATGAAATGAGCAGGTGCTGTTATTCAGAAGATTTGTAATCGAAAGACAGTTTCTTTTTTTTGTGTTGTTGTAAAGGCCGCAGATCTTTCAGAAAATACTGTCAAAATGGATGTTTTGAAGCGAATTTCCGAATGCGACACGGGAGAAAGGAGAAAAAACCTGTCGTCACGTGATCACATTTTCTTATATCTCGATAAGTAATTAATTCATCAAAAAATGGAAAATACATTTCTATTCCAAATTTCTTCTCTAATCAGGCCCGAGAATTTTACGCCTTTATGTTTAAAAATGAATCAGAAAATATGTCAGAAAGCTTTACGTTGTGGATATATCACAAAGATTCACGTTGTGGAGCGAGAAATTTAAGACTATTAAGAGTAATCATATTAAATCTCCACCTAAAATAAAAAAATATGGGCGACGTACTGCCCGTGTACATTGCATTTTTATGTTACGCCCGTATTTTTATATTGCGACAACTGTCCGTACTTTTAAAGGTTACAGATTTTGAATATACCTGCCTTTACGTCTTGTATCATGTTTACAGGTCATAAATTGAGGTATGATAATGATTCACATTTTTATTACTAGCCGCGCCATTTTGTAGAAAATTTAACCTTATTCAAAGCAAAACAACAACAATAACAACGACAATAATAAAAATAATTTTTTTCAGAGAAAAATAAAACTTTGAAGAGCTTTTATCTATAAATGCAACGTTTAAATATGACACTGTTTTTATCCGTGAAGAGGTGAGAAATAATATAATCATCATCAAAGGGCCGAAACTAGGGGGGGGGGGAGAGGGGGCATTTGCCCCGGGCGCCAGAACGAAGGGGCGCCAAATGAAGAATTATACTTTTGGAATGGATCATTTTCTTCTGATGGACTGATGGCTTCTATTATTATGAAACAGCCATTATAAATGAAGTGTTAGGTGAAGATGAAAGAGCAGTCGTAAAAAGTTAGAACTCTGATTTTCTGGTCAGAATGGGGAAAAAAACGGCCATAATTTTTTTGGTTAAGCGGGACTCGGATAACCGAGACTCTACTGCATATTTCATTTTTTAAATGACCTTTAGAATATTTTTGTTGGTGTTCAGAGGACGGTCATGACCCCCGTGACCTCCCCCTTGGATCTGCCATTGTAAATTACGTAGTTCAGTATTACATATTTTAAATTTTAAAATTAGTTGTCTATTAGAAAATTAGTAAAATTCTCTTTGAAAATATACTTTGCGGAAGAGGGCGGGGGAGCGCAAAATCCATGTTTGCCCCGGGTGCAAAAAAGGCTAGTTTCGGCCCTGTATCATCATCATCATATTCATCAGGATCATCACTATTGTAGAAACTTGCTGTATTCAACCCCGGTGCTCGCTAACGCTGAAATGCATACGAAAAGACTTCGGTCTCATCGACGCTCCACCAGATTCTTATATTTTCTTTTGGTTCGTGCTTTGTTTAGTAAAATTTAAAGTTATGTTTTTCCACTTTCGAGGATAGTTTAATAGGAGTTGTGATATCCTGTAAGTACTCCTGCTTTGACTTGACATGAAGCTGAAAAACAACGTTTATTTTAACACCTTGAAGGGCGGTGGTTCATTTTTGGACCACTTAATTTTAATTCCTAAATACCAAAATAGCACCAAATATTGGAATGAAAATTTTCCTTTTATCAAGTTACGCTAAGAAAAGCTTTTACTTATTTTCAAATAAATTTGTTTTTAAATTCCGGTGTCTTTCAATAATTTCTGCATCTTACGTATAGAAATGATTTGCCCTTGAAAGGGTTAAGGGGCTACATCACACAAGCGAAAACACCCGTTCGCTAATATTAATCCTATGGAAGAATTTGTTATAGATATTTCGTTTGCATTTCAATATTTTTAAACGATTTTTTTCTTTGCATTGGCTAGCTGAGATCGATCTGTACAAAGGATCGTTTTTTTTTTTACTTTTTCGATTTTGTTTAGAGGTTTTTTTTTTTTAATGGTACTTTTACTTTCGGAACCGGTTTTGAAAGTGAAAGTATTCTCATTAAAAAAAAATCAGCAAAGAAAATCCAAAAAGTAAACGGTCTTCGTGCAGATCGACCTCAGAAGTCCAATGCAAGGGGGAAAAAAAAAATAATAATAAAATTAAATTAAAAATAGTGAAATGCAAGCGGGCTATCTTTAAAAATATCTTCCATCATAGGATTAACATTAGCGAACGGGTGTTTTCGCGTGAGTGACGTAGCCCTTTCAAATCAAAGCTTTTTAATTTCTGTCAGATTACAGATTCCCGTAGTCATTTCTATTCGTAAGTGCTCAAAACTTACAGTTACACTTATAGTTTGGATAAGAATGAATCGAATCGCGTTTCTCATTTTCTTATAAAATCAAAGAACCTTCCACAACATGGTGTCAAAGTCGGCACTTTAATTCGATTTTTGGTACACAAGAATGAGAGAAAAGTCATCATGAAAAAGTAATCAATTGCAATCCAATGACATTTACAGGAAAATAAAAATAAAAACTTTATTCGATTTCGAGCTCTTAGTGCATGTTAATTTCACGCTGCTGGGCAACATATAACAATGATATGTTCCCGCACCATGTTGGTTAAATCAAAGTAAAATTGCGTAATGTGTTATTTCTGTTTGTATAAATATTTTTTATAAAATATAATTATGAGTGTAAAATTATAATGTTTATATATTTAAGTAAAATAAGAGTGTAAGTTCATACAAAAATTATTAAGTTGATTTTAAATATTAAATATATATTTTAAAAAAATGGTTGTATTGTAAAATGAATGTATAATGTTGAATAGAGTTCGGATCTCAGATAACAACAATAGCCAGACGCCATGGTGTCGTTTTATGACAAGCCAATGGAAAGTGGTGTATAATTAGAAATCGTAAAATAATAAAAACTTTGGAATAAATTTATGGCCATAATAAAAGTGTTGGGATAAATGTATGGCTTTTCAGACCACCCAAACTTTAAGGCAGATAATAATATTAAAGTATATGTAAGGGGCCATTTGCAGACTGTTAGCTAATAGGCCTATCGAAGGATAATGCAAAATCTTCTCACATCCAATAAGAGTAGACTAGACAAATAGTTCCACCCACTGCAGGAGTTGGTGCGCCAGAAGAATAAGGTTTGAAAAAGAGAGTCTGAAAAAAGATGTAGAGGACGCAGGAGCTCTCCTGAAAGCCCGTGCAATGAATCCCGAAAGCCCTAGTAATGCCCAGGCGAGATGGACATATCGGAGTGAGCCTAAGCAAGCCTAATTGAGGATGTCTTCCTGATGTACATATCGGAGTGAGCCTAAGCAAGCCTAATTGAGGATGTCTTCCTGATGTACATATCGGAGTGAGCCTAAGCAAGCCTAATTGAGGATGTCTTCCTGATGTTAAAATAAAGTGGATTGTTCTACAGAGGTCCGTAGCTATGCATCCTGCCATCCCGATATCGCCGCTCTGATACGAAGCGAATTCCTGATGACATAAGGATATGATCCTTAGCAACGCGACAACTCTGAATTTGATGAATAAAGGCCACCATCCCGTATATGAAAAAAAAGGTACTACCTTAAACTTTTTCTTTTACCACTTAAAATCATATGAAAAATTATAAATATCCTTTTCTGATATTTTATGGTAGAGAGTAATCTGAGATCCGACAAAACCAATAATTAAATAAAATTAAGGTAATTTAAAAATGAAAGAGAATTATTCTTTTAGCAAAAAGAAAAATATATAATAATTAGAGTAAATGAAAATATTGTCTTTTTTTTAAAGATTAAATATACACAAAATAATGAGAAGCAAACAAAAGTATTGCTTTCTTTTTTTTGAATTAATATTATGTATTTCTGTATATAGTTGTGTTCAATGTAAATAAAATATTTAATCAAGTTTTAAAAAGTTTCTGTAATTATTTAATTGATAATGTTTAAGGTATGTCAATTTATTTTTACAGCTTAAATTTTAGTTTAATTCATAAGTGGAAGAGTTCGTCTAAATAATTCACAACGCAAACTCTTAATTTTATTCGTAATTATTTAAATTTAATAATTACATTTTGACGCGAATTATAATTTTATTTTATTAATGCTTCGCGTTGCTCTTCTACTAGAATTATGTAATTACGATCACTTATGTTATTTGAATTTATCTAAGGTATATAAAATTATATACCAATTTACTATGAGGTTGCTTGGATGATTTGGACCAATTAACAATTTTGGATGTAAATTAAATAGAAAATAAACAGGTGTAATTATCTGTCCAGCACACGCATTTATGGATAAAAATGACTTGGTAACGTGTCTGAAAATGTCGTTCTGTGAAGAAAAAATAAATGAAAATAAAATAAAACAGACCCAATAAATCCCCATCTAGAACGCTGAAACAAATTTTATCCGATAAATGATGTTGCTCTCCTTTGAAGTAATAAATTAATTTAATACATTTATCTAATTTGAATTTGCTCGAATTTAGCTTGAGGAAAGATCTCTTTGATCTCTTCTAAATTTGTTTCGAAGACTTTGAATCTTTTCGCTTTCTCTTCCCTATCATGGTTATGGGTAATAAATTGGAGCATGGTCGTAAAAGCATAGAATATTAACGATCGAACGATTCTTGGAGTGGAGATGAAAAAGTATCGTGTAAAGATAAAATCTCTAGATTGAATAATGGATGGCACAATGTTTTATTTTGTTCAAAAACGCATTTAAAGATAATATAGGATAGCTCTGGTGGTTTCGTTAATATCTACTTAGATTTATTTATTTATTTATTTATTTTTTGTGAGAAATTGTTCTATTATTAGATAAAATTCAAAATATAATACTGTGGTAACTCCATGATCGCCTGCTCAAATTGTATTTATTTTTTTAATTGATTTTTGTTTTGAATTTTTGCTCTGAGTTAGTTGTGAGTGTTATTTTGATTATAAATTTATTTCCCTTCTCCGAAAAGAACAGATAGATGCATTAGCTGGCATCTGGCATAACATAGTAGATCCTGCAACGAAATAAAAAAGTATTTTATAAAGATGACATCTCTTGATTGAAAAAAATAATGGAACGATGTTTTATTTTGGTTTTATATGTATATATATAACCATTATAATTACAATTCATCACCTTTTTCCTTTTACTAAAAATAAAATGAATAAATTGATGATATATATATATAATATGATAGATCTAGGGGTGTTAATAATATTTGTATATCCTTAAGCTTTTTATTTTATTTTTTTAATTGAGAATTTGTTCTGTTATTAGATAAAATTTAAAATATAAAAATTTTGTGAATTCACGATCATCTTCTCAAACTTTATTTATTTTTTTAAATCGATTTTTATTTTTCAATTTTTGCACTGAGTTAGTTATGAGTGTTATTTTGATTTTAAATTTCTTTCCCTTCTCGAAAAAGCATAGGTGGATACATTAACGGGCGTGGTAACGATCAAACGATTCTTAAAAGTAAAAAAAAAAAAAAGTTTCTTATAAAGATACAATCTCTTGATTGAAAAAAGAATGTAACAATGTTTTATTTTGGTTTAAAAAAAAAGGGTAATACATGATATATATGATGGCGTTATTAATATTTGTGTCTCTTTGAGTTGTCTCTTTTGCTTTTTTAATTCAGAATTTGTTTTATTATTAGGTGAAATTTAAAATATAATATTATGATAACTCCTCCATCATCTGCTAAAATTTTATTTTATTATTATTTTTTTTTAATGGATTTTTGTTTTCAATATTTTCTCTGAGTTAGTTGTGAGTGTTATTTCGATTATATCGATAGAACGATTCTTCAAAATAAAAAAAAGTATCTTATAAAGATACAATCTCTTGGTTGAAAAAAGAATGGAACAACGTTTTATTTTGGTAAAAAAAAAAAAAAACTTTTAAGATTAATATATGATAACTTTGGTGGTTTTATTAATCTCTCTTTATGTTTTTTCTTTTATTTTTTTATCGAGAATTTGTCCTATTATTAGAGAAAATTTAAGTTGTGAGTGTTATTTTGATTATAAATTTATTTCCCTTCTCGAAAAAATACAGAATTATTAACGATGGAAGATTCTTAAAAATAAAAAAGTATCTTATAAAGATACAGAGCAGAAAAAAGAATGGAACAATATTTTATTTTGAAAAAAGGAAAAAAAAAAAAAAAAAAGACGTTTAAGATAATATATGATTGCTCTGGTGGTTTTGTTAATGCTTCGATCTACTTAAGTTTTTTTTTTTTTTCTTTCTTTTTTTTTTTTGGTAGTTATTTTATTTTACGAAAGAAAAAAATTGGGTCTGTTATTATGAAGGTCTTAAAATATAATATTATGGTATAGTGATGGGCGATTTCGATTTTTTAATCGATTTAATCGATACTATGACCAACTCGATTTAATCGATGCTATGAATTTTTTAATTGATGTCTCTAAGACAATAGTAATATCATTTTCATTTTCCTTCAAAAATTGAAGATAAAGTAGTTGGATGTGCCAATCCCAAAACTTTCATCTGCCTCATAAATGTTAAAACTTCAAAATTCGCTATCACAGTGTCAAATTTAAATGATAACCTATGCGCATCATGAGGATTAAAAAAGGATAGGTTCGTTGAAGTATGTGCATTTTAAAAGAAAATATAAGCATTGCATTTTCCTAACAAATCATTGAATTTCGGCCCACACCCTCTTAGGCTAATGTCAGACGAACGTCTTTTTGCACTCTTTTTTCGCTCTTACGCCGTCCCTACACCTTCGCTAGCATGTGTAGGGACGGTGTAAGAGCGAAAAAAAAGCGTGCAAAAAGACGTTCGTCTGATATTAGCCTAGATGTCCGCAACGAAAAATCCCAATTCAAAGAGCTTAAAAGCTGCAGCTGTTGGGCAGTATACACCCAAGCCTAATAAGGATCTATTTATCTGAAAGTGTAACAGAATATGAAATTTGATTAAATTCCGTGCATTAGTTTTGAGATATGGCTATCACGAATATCAAGGAAAAGAACAGTATAGCAGCACAGCCTGTTACATGATTAACACGAAAAACTCAGGAACAACTTATGTCAATGGCACATAATATTAAGTTTGATGAAATTCCGGTCATTACTTCTTGAGATATTATCACTAATATCGTGTAAATTCTGAAAAACAGTGTTAAATTCAGGGACTGGTACGGGTGGACAGCCCCTCCCCCCCCCCCCCCCGGAACATTGAAATGTCCCTGATGAAGATTTGAGATTTTATGCTTAATTGGACAAGAGTCCAATTCCCCCCTCCCCCCGAAACTCTAAAATGTCCCTCTTCAGAACCATAGAAATCCCTCCCGAAGAAAAATGTCTGAAATCAACACTGCTAAAAAAAAGCAACATGGCAGCGCAACCTGTTATATCATTTACACTAAAACCTAATCATGAACAACTTATGACAGAATATTAAGTTTGATGAAATTCCGTTCATTAGTTCTTGAGATATGATCCCTAAAATCGTTTAAATCCAGAAAAACGTGTTAAATTTCGGGGGTAGCCCGGAGGGACATCCCCCTCCCCCCCGTGCAACATTCAAATGTCCCCCCAGAAGGTTTGAGATTTTATACTTAATGTACAAAAGTCCAATCCCCTTCCCCTCTGAACTGTCCCTCTCTGAATCCGCAGAAATCCCTCCCGGAGAAAATTGTCTGAATTCAACACTGCTGATAAAATCTGCATAACAACGCCCCCTGTTGGGTGATTTACACCGAAATCTAATATGCAACAATTTATGCCAACGTCTAACTGAATGTGAAGTTTGATGAAAATCCGTGCATTAGTTTTTGAGATAGAGCTATTGCGAAAATCGGGGAAAATGCAGCATAGCAGCGCCACCTGCCGGTAGATTTACATCAAAAAGTAATCAGCACCAATTTATATGAAAGTCTAATTGAATTTAAAGTTTCAACAGATTCCATGCATTAGTTCTTGAAATAGACCGCCCACAATTTTTTTGTCAGAGACAAACAAATAGACAGACTGACAGACAGACAATGTATAAAAATAGTCAAATCGTATTCCAGACAAGATCTTCTAAAACTATAAATACTTCAAAACCGGAAGTCGAAATTTTTCACGAATCCAACGCTTTCTTTTTCTAAAGACAAAAGAAAGCAAGAAAAAATTAACGCATCGATTCTGCCCGTAAATTAAGATCAGAAATGGCGAATCGATTCAGTTTAGATTCGATGCCGATGTCGATCTTTAGATGCGGTGAGAATCTCTATTTTTTGATTTACTTCAATTCTTTAGATTCGGGCGAATCGATTCAGTTTAGATTCGATGCCGATTTTTAGATGCGGGTGAAATTGTTATTTTTTGATTTACTTCAATTCAAATCGCATCGCGCATGATCCACGATTCGGGTTGAATAGATTACTCCAATTTTACTGTTTTAGTGGCAGAATTGCTGTAAAATTTTGTATAAGAGCGTTTTTTTTTTTTTTTTTTTTTTTTTTTTTTTCTAGGTTCAGTGTTGAATGGCGGGTTCTTTCTTGACTGCTCCGATCGGGATGGAGGGGGGCGGGAGATTTTAGAGTTCCGTAAGGGCGGATGCACATTTGTCCATTAAAAAGCATAAAATCTCAAAACATTCGGGAGGGACATTCCAATGTTCCCCCGGGTCACCTCCTGAATTCAATACTAGGTTAAATCGTTATACTTTCGTTTAGAAGCCTAGTTATTTGGGTTTCTAGTTTATTATGTTGTATTTTTCAAGTTCGTCCCTTCTAATCCTTTCCGCACCCCCCCCCCCCCCTCTTCCTCGCCAATCTTAATTTACAGGGCCGTTCAAAATATGCATGCTATTTTAAAAATGCCCAATTCTCGTTCTATTTTGTTATAAATCCACATTTTGAAACATTGAACAAAGATACATTTGAGGTCACCTCTTCCACCGTTTGAGACTTACCTGTCCTCTGGGGGGCATATTTATTGTTTCTTCCAAACCATCTCGTGTAATATATTGTTGGAAAGCTTTTAATGTCCTCTTTTATTTTCTGTCCCTCCCCCCCCCCCCCCCCAACAACTTACACGCTCTTGGCACTTTTTAGCTCACAGGCTATCAAAGCCTGAGATCTAATGTGCCCGTCGGTTTTGTATGTATGTATGAACGTACGTAACGCGATAACTCTTGATAGAAATATCCGATTTGCTTCAATTTTTTTTCTATGTTCATTCTGCTAAGGCGCTTCCTGATTAGTTTTGGGGGTTCATTGGTTAAGTATAAAGGGAAAACGGAGGCTAATCCCCCCCCCCCCCCCTTAGCTTAGATAAATGGGTTTTTCATGCGGAATTATCAGATTTTCTTCAAATTTTGGTATACCGGTTAATTCTGATAAGACGCTTCCCTGATTAAATTTGGAGGTTCATTTTTTAAGTATAAAGGGAGGAACAGGGGCTAACCCCCCCCCCCCCTTAATTTAGATAGATGGGTTTTTCTATCTGATTTGCTTCAAATTTGGTAACTAGTTTATTCTGATATAGAGCTTCCCTGATGAGATTTGGAGGCTTATTGTTTAAGTATAGAGGTATGACGGGGGGGGGGGGGGCTGATTCCCCCTTAATTTATTTTTCGAAAGGCATTCTTTGAAGTAAGAGTATAAAATACAATTAGTATGAATAGACTGTGAGCTTAATGCCATCAGTTTAACTCGATACTTTTCTTTTTTATTTGTTATTGTTTTAGTGAGGGCACTCTGCATGTCAGCGAATGAGTCAATAACTGTTTATAGTTTTTAGATTACAGCTGGGAAAAAAAAAAAAAAAAAAAAAAAACATAATCAAGGAATATACTTTTATTTATTTGTTAACCAGAGAAAAGTATGTTATTTCATTGTTAATGGCTTTAGGATGAGAACATTTTTTTTTTTTTCTTAACAGCTGAAAATTTGGTAAACATTAAAAAGAAAGATATTTATAAACTGTAAATGAGATAAGGAGATATATATTTTTAAAAGGGAAAGAAATTTTATTTCAAATGAAAATCAAATTTCAAAGTAATTCCTTAATAGGCGCAAAGGCCAACATAGTGAAAAAGATTCCAAGCCGGGACTCGAACCCGGGCCATCAGTATAGCGCACTGACGTTCTACCGACTAAACCACTTGGAACGATACCCAGCAAGGAAAATTTCTCACTATTATATGTTGGCAAGGCTACAAACGCAGCACAAGATGGAATATTTACTGTGAGCCACCAACCTGGGGCAAACACGGGATATAATTAAATCCAGCATCGATAGAAACTATATTAATACATGGAAATTATTCCAGAGGGAAACATTCGCCTTGGATACAATATTTCAAATGAAAATCAAATTTCAAAGTAATTGCTTAATAGGCGCAAAGGCCAACATAGTGAAAAATTTTAGTTAAATATATTATTAAAAGGAGAATTTTGATTATTAATTGGGGGATAATTAGTATGTGATGATTGGTTAATTACATTCATCACAGCTATTTTAAAAGAAGATTTGCCTTTTTAATAAATTTAGAGCCTTCATAATTTCGCTCATCTGCGCATTTTTAAGAAGAATGACGTTTATAGGAAGTAAGTCCCCATCTGTTTGGTTGAAGGAAATAAGATATAGAGTAGAAAGAACATCTTTTCCGGATGAAAAAAAAAATCATTTCTTTCTTTTTTTTTTTTTTATCTGACCGAGATCTGTTTTAAAGATAAATTTAAATATAATATGAATTATCAAAATTACATCTTAAAAATAATAATTTTGAAAGTTAAAAAACCTTATTATTTGACTCAAAGGTCTGTAGTAGCTTACTTCTGGGCCGCTAACATTGTCTAGGGCCCCCATAAATGGAGGTGAGGGGTGAGAGATAGTTGTTACGGCCCTGTTGATTCGCTACGTTTTGGAATTACTATTTTTCAGCTTATCTGTGTGAATCTGTGAACATCGAAGTATCGATTCTAGAATTTGGGAATCGATTCTTATTGCGATCGATTCTGTTTTATACGATGTCGATTTTAATCGATTCTCAAATTTTCCAGAATCGCCCATCATTATATGGTAGCTGTATTATCTTCTTCTTAAATTTAATTTATTTATTAATTAAATTTTATAGTAAATTTTTCCATTGGGGTAATTTTATTTGAATTAGAAATTTACTTTTTTCCTTGTATGAATTTTATGGCTAGTAAATTGAAGCATGATCGAAAATGCATAAAATATTAACGATGGAACGATTTATGGATATAAAACAGAATCTTATAAAAATAAAATCTCTATGCTGTAAAAAAAAAAAAAAAAAAAAAAAAAAAAAAAAAAAAAAAAAAGATGGAACAATGATTTTTCTTTCTTTTTTTTTTTGTTCTAGTAGTTTTGCAAACATGCGTTTAAAGTTTATTCTTGTTTTATTTTTTAAAAGTTATTTACTTTTAGGCAATGTGAAATTTTTTTCTAATATTAGATTGATCGTCTGCTTCAATTTTGTTTATTATTATTATTATTATTGACTTTTACTTTCCTTTTTTGCTCCCAGATAGTTCAATACTTTATTTAAATCCAAAATTTATATCTAGATAAGGATGTATGCATTTATTATGTAGTAAAAGAATATTTTTTATTTATCGATTTTCTCCCAAGAAAAGAATATAGCATTGTTTTGTATTTAGGATTTGATTTAAAAATAAAACAAGTTATTTTATAAATTTTTTATAGACGCATTTTTTTTTATATTATTATATTTCAGTTTGAAATATTAGTTTGCAAATAAAAACATGCAGAGGAATCAGACGTGAAAATATGATTGTTCTTTTCTATAGTCTAGAAAATTTGCATTTAAAATTTATTATCATTTTGAAATTTGAAAGATGATCTCACTTCCTTCTTCTCTCCGATTACTAAATACCATGATAACCCATGGAAAAAGTTAATTAAATGTTGACTCATTACTTAATTTAAATATCAGATGATGACCATTACCTATAGACAGAAACCTTATAAAATCAAGTCGAAATGTAAATATCGAACTAGTTGGATGTGCCAATACCAAAATTTTCTATTTCATACATTTTTTTTTTTTTTTTTTTTTTTTTTTTTTTTTTAATTACACTTCAAGTTTTCTGTCAATATATGTTTCAAAACCCTGGGGGAGGGGATCAGAAAGAAGACATCATATACAGACTTTGTTACGTTTCCGAAAATTATTTTTCTTGAATAAAACGTGATACATTTCAAAATGTTCTCTTGTGTAAAACTTTCGAAATTTGCCGTCTTTTTAAAAATGCTTAAAATTGTACGGAAATAATATTTGAAATCGCTCCACGTCTGCATTTGACGTCTTTCTTTCGGGTGGTGAAAACCGTTTTTCGATAATTTAAATAAGTGATGCGTCATCAACTAGTTAAATATCGCCATACATTAGTACAGAATTTGGCGATCGAAGAAGATCGCGCACGCATGATGCTCTAAGGGTACTTAATTGTAATTTGACGAGCATGATGATCTTTTTATGTTTATTTTAAGTATTGTTTAACCCTTTCACGGGCAAAGAACTTGTATTCGTAAAATGCTGAAATGATTGAATGACACCAAAATTTACATACATATTTATTTTAAAACAGATAAACGTGTTTTTTTTTTTTTTTTTTTCACATATACTTAATAAAAGGAATTTTTTCTTTTAAAAATTTTGGTGTCAATGTGGCATTTAGGGATTAAAATTAAGTTGTTCAGAAAATGAACCACAGCTTTTCAAGGGGTTAAAATATCATAAAATTTGATAAAATTTCAAACTTTTCAAGGTTATATCAACTAATTAAATATGAAAATTAATTCTAATACTAGTTTGATCATCTGCTTAAATTTTGTTTCTTCTTCTTATTATTATTTTTTTATTTGACTTTAATTTTTATTCTTTTGCTTCGAGATAGTTCAATGTTTTATTTTAATCCAAAATTTTTATCCAGATAAAATAATGGATGTATACATTTATTCTATTGCGGAAAAAAATAATTTTTTTTTATCAATTTTCTTCCAAGAAAAAAATATAGCACTCGTTTTCTATTTAGAAATTGATTTACTTAAATATTGATTGACTTAAAAAATTGATTGACTTAAAATTAAAGGCGAACTTTTTTTTTTTTCTTTTTTTTTTTTTTTTTTTAACGCACTACGGCCGTCTATTTTCTGATGGTGTAAACCTTTCTTCGATAATTATGTTAAATAACGAATAAGCACCTAGTTGAGAAAAACATCTTAACTTTTAATTTTAAGAAAAATTTTAAGACTTTTATCATTATTATTATTTTACGTCGCGGAGTGAATGGGGCTATCTTTTTCTTTTCTTTTTTCAACAAGTAAAATAATTTCTCGAACATTGTAGAACAGATGCTCAGACTACTACATTGAAAGACATTAATTTAATAAATTTGGCTGTTGGTAAAGAAAAAGAATCTCCTTTGAATACATTTTGAGATCTGGCATCCTTGCTGAAACTGGTTTCTCTAAACCATTACCGAAAACTACTTTCTTGAAAATCGTTCAAGGCGGCATGGAAAATAAAATAACGTGTTTTGTAACTAACTGAGTCAGTTAACGCAATCGCATTTTCAAAAGGGGAAATAAAAATCCTGACCTTCCCTATCAAAACCGATAAAAAAAAGATCTATCTCCACGATGATTGGCCCCCATTTTCATAATCCCACATTAGTTAGATTGACAATTATAAACTACTACTTTTATTTTATTTTATTCCATTTATTGTTTTCACTTCGCTTCGTTTTTTTTTTTTTTTTTTCTTCATTCCGGAAACTAGCTTTGTAACATTCACATTCGCTCTTCACATGACCGCCAGAGGGCTTTTGAACAAAAAAGATGATCCGTGCATGGCTGCGCCAGGTACGCGAAAACATCTTCACCGCGACCACCACATTTGGCGAGTGATCGCATGCTAATAATTCTACCAAATTTGGCGGGATGAGGAAACGATTATAAAAAGTTTTTTTTTATTATTGTTTAGTTAAAACAGTGTGAATAGGTACCATCTGAGAGAGAAAAGTAATTAAAGAATGAATAAATATGGAAATATCTTTAAGCAGTTTATTCTCACTTTTGAAATGATGTTTAATTTTAAAGGAGTAATGTAATTTATTCTTCATGGTTTAAATTTTAAATGAGTACAATTAATTTTAGCAATTTAAACGAATTTGAATTGAATTGAATTCAAAAAACTAAATGAATACAATGAAATTACAATTAGTTTTTTTATTCGATTAATTCTTATACGGTTTTTGGTTTTTTTCCCTTCTAGCTTTTTATTTAAGGGTGTGTGGTCAATGTTAGCAAAACTTGGTCAATTTTATTACATTTAGTGATGCAAAGAAAAATATTATTACTTTTTTAATTTTATTGATTTCAAAGTTATGTTTATTTTGAATGTCATACAAAAACAACACCAAGTGTAATTTATTGAGATGCCAAGTTTTACAGTAATCCTTTCGTTATATCGCTCATTCGATTCTGTTACTCTTTTTTCAAGTCTGGATGTGTCGGAAAATAATCCGTTTGAATTTGAGAAGAGAAAGGTGGTTCTCAAATCTCCTAGTCCTACTCAACAAACTCGAAACTTTCTGACACATTTGCAGACTCATTGTTAAACGTAAAGGCATAAAATGGGCAGGCTATGGAAGCGATTTGGAACCGAAATAAGTTTTCCATTTTTGATCAATAAATTATTGCTGATCGAGTTATAAGAGGTTTTGGTCACGTGACAACATGTTTTTCTCCGTTCTCTGGCTGCTTTTTCGCTTTTCGTCCAGAAATTTGGTCCAAAACGCCCACGTTGATAGTTGTTTCTGGAAGATCTTTTACGTTTACCAAAAAATGGAAAACGTCTTTCGATGACATAGCTTCTGAATAACAACACCCTGCCCATTTCACGAGTTTCAGAACAAAAATGAATTAAAAAATGTGTCATAAAGCTGCCCGTGGATTGGAAGAAAAATGACTGATTTTCTGCTTTGGTGTGAATTTGCCTTTGTATACTTTATACAGTAATAAAATCAGACCCTGCTGAAATACGTGAATAATGACTTTTTCACATCATTGCATTAATGATCGTGAATGCATAAAATATTCTCATTTGTCTTGAAAAAGGTCTTCGTTGCAGGGTTGGGTTTTTTCCGGCAAAAACCAGTTTCTGTCTGGGAAAAAAAAAAAACGGGAGAAACGGAAAAAAATTGAAAAACTGGAAGAAACCAACAGAATACAAAACAGATGCTCAAAATTAAAGTATATTTTATGTAAAAGAATTAAACTCAAAGTGTAATTACATTAAATCAAAATTGGAAAATTTAATTAATATTAAAAATATTATTTTTGGAAAATAAAATTTGTTTTTAATAACAAACTTCAGGTACAGCAGACATTTACAAGTGATGGATTTTATAACTTTAGAGAATTGCGCAACACAGTAAATAAAATACTAGCATTTAGGCATGCATATCTCTATTTTGGTCGTAAAAGACTAATGATCTAAAATATCTATGGGTATGTCGAAATGCTTTTAAGCTTTCCTGAAGTTCTGTAGGACTTGAAAGAAACTTTTTCATCTTTTGCATTCATCCATTCTAAGTTGAGAAACTGATTGTACCATCCTACTGCTAAAAAACTTTTCTGTTATACTATGCTGCATTGTAGTAAGGAAAAGAAGATTTTAATGAATTTTTTAAATATACAGTAATTGTTGTATATTACTTAGGGCTGTGCATATATAACGTTATCAACTTTTTGGGAATCTTGGACCCCCCCCCTCCCACCTTACGATATCATACGTTATCATACCTCGAACCCCCTCCCCCTTTACGATATCATAGTGTTATCATTCCTCGAACCCCCCCCCCCCCCCCCCGGTAATGTATCATTATCAATGTATAATTTTTTTTTAGATTTTTGCAATTTTTTTTTTCTTTTGCTTGGAGTGATATACAAATATGGTTGCATTTATTTTTCGCATACTTTATTGATAATGAAGAGAAGTCAATAAAATGTCACTTTATATATGAAATAACTTTATATAAAATAACTCTTAAACGAAATAGTTACTATTTAAAGTATTCAATAATATATTTTTGTTACACAATGCATTCAACGTAATAATTAATGTCTTCTTGCAACTATCCCGCAGCAGATAGAGCAGACAAAAATTTTTATCAACAAAACAGGTGGACAACATTATTTCTATTTTATTTAGTAGTAAACACAAGTACCATTTCAAACATGCTTCGCATATGGTTTGTCGAACTGCGGATTATATATGCATACAGAAGAATAAGAATTCCAAAGGTTGGGGTTTTCCATATTTTGGAATTAAGTAATTTTAAAATCATTTAATGATTTTTAGAAATAATTTTGTATTTTCATAAAAGTAGATAAGAGACTAAAAAAAATATTAATTGTGGCATGTGTTTATGATAATTGTAAAAGATAATCCTAATGAACATACTATTTTAATGTAAAGACCAAGTTACAAATAAAAAGAGAAAATTTTGGTTGGATCAGACATGATAACGATATCATAAGTCAAACCCCTCTCCCCCTAGAGATATCTTACGATATCATGTGCCAGACCCCCCCCCTCCCCCCTAAAATGATAACGTTATATATGCATAGCCCCTTACCTTAATAAATTTGATGTAAATTAAAAGCACTGTCTTTTATTTAAACGAGTTTCATTCTACCGTTGGTAACTGATCCGTCCTATTCACTACCAGTTTCAAAAGTTTAAATAATTTAAAAAATATGCTGGTTAAAATGAAATGGTTAATTGATTTTGGATAAAATTTCTTTTTTGATTTAGCCAATGGTTTGAAGATCTTTAGACAGGTGTCGTGTGTGATCTTGGCTAAAAATCTGATGTAATTATTAATTTAGCCTATATAATTAATTAAATTTGTATAGGTCTAAGGCAGTGGTTCCTAACGTGGGGCGTCACCGAGGGGCAATTTGGCCTTTTAGGGGGTCGCTATCAATTTGATTTGTCTCTTTTTTTTTTGGGGGGGGGTGAAGAAATGTTGTACTCTAAAAATAAACAGAGTGCAAAAAAAATCATTTTTTTTTTTAATTTAATAAAAAAAAATTCCCAAACAAAGATATTTAAAATAGGCTTATACCAGAATAATTATACGAATAATCTTTTAGAAATGTTTGACAACTTTTAACAGTATTGAATATTTTTATGATTTCTCTGGTTATCAGAGTATTTTGTAATTTACTCTTTAGATTATTTATTGAATGCACTTTCTACTTTTATTCGCTCTACTATATACATCACACGACGAATCTTTTACACGTGAAACTGTATATATAAATCTGACTGTTTTGAACATATTTAACTTAAAAGATATATGAAATAAACGAGGTACTACTAACTTTATAAATTTTTAAATTGTAAATACCACTAGAGAAAATGGGTAGAATAGTAAAAATTTATGACTCTACTGCAGGCATCCGACGGAGTAAATTACACGATGACATATACATTTTAAACTTTAAAATCAGATAATATATGGAAGAAAAATAACGATAACGGGAACTGGAAAAGAGAGAAAATGTGTTGCAATGGGGAATAATGCCTACTTAAAGATGATAATTTTGAACTAACTTTATAAAGTGTATTGTGTTTTGTGTATTGTGTTTTTGTGTACTGTGTTATCCATAGAAAGAAAATATACTGTCCAAAGCTTTTCCATGAGTTGTAAATGTGTGAATGTTATCAATTTTAATGCTCATTCCAAGTCTCTCGTCAAGATACTTTGTGAAGAAAAAAACATATAACCTTTATCTTTAACAATGAGGAAAGTTGGAAAAGTACAAAACTCTTTTTGGCACAAAGACGAAGATATATATATATATATATATATTATAAAGCGGTAAGCTCTAAAAGTTCCGCTCGAATGTTTTCAGAAACTACCCGGTGGATTTTTTTCCAAATTGTATCATTCGATAGGAAATATTCCCGGTGTGGTTTATGAGAAAATATACAGGGATAGCTATGATTTTTGATAATAAATTTCGTATTTTACTGCTATTTTGAACGAAAAGGTTGCCAGTGATTATCTTTTGGCGAAAGGTTTGTTGATTAAAGAATTAAGATGGCTATATCTGTTAGAAAATACCTCGCGAATAAATGAAAAAAATACTGATATTTAATTTAAAAAACAGCAACAAAAAAGTTTTAATAAGACATAATATTATAAAACGAAAATATTTAATTTAAACATGGGATAAATATTTGTAATGCTTAAAGTATAAATTATTGTGAAATTTTACAATTGGTACAATATTTGGCGAATTATCGCTTGCGATAGGTTAAAAAAATGAATCTGAAAATTTGATTTGACAATTTTGAATGACAATTTTTTTTTTCTTTTTAGCTCTTATTGCTTGCGCCAGGTTAATAAAAACGTGTCTGAAAACTTGATGAAATAAAATCTAGGTTACATTCTTTAGTCTTTCTTTCTTTCTTTTCTTTTCTTTTTTTTTTTTTTTTTTTTTTTTTTTTTGTCAATTTAATTATTATTTTTATATAATTCTCCCATCATATGATTTACAGAAAAAACTAGAAGTATTTGTAAAAATGGCTGTATTAGTGAGTTACATGCTATTTATTTATTACCTTCGTCGCCAAACAATGCAATTTTAAACCAAATAAGACAGAAGTGTGAAATAAGCCGAGAGAAGAGCAATTCAGAGTACATTTTTATATTCAAGCGTAAATTATATAAAAAGCAGTTAAAATTATAATTATGTAGTCAATCATTTAAATTTTAGTGTAAATGTGTTCCATATACACACATTTTCTAAAATAATTTACTTTCAAAGATTTAAAATATTTTTTACCATACTATGGAATACCATTACTATGGACACATGCGTTTTGTTTTCCTCAAGCATGTGATTTTTATATCCTCGAACTCAGATCATTACTTATTAATTGAATATTGTGTATTATGTTACTTTTTTTAACATGCCGAACATATTGTCGATTTCACTTATAGGAATATTCACTGCTTTAAAAGTTAGTATATAAGAATATTGTTAAGAAGATTTCTGCAATTATACGTTATTACTATTAAAAAAAAAAAAAAAAAAAAAAAAAAAAAAAAAACTAAATAAACATTTTGCAATAAATATTGCTTGCTAATTTGTCATTTCTTTTTAGCTTTTTCTGCATAACTTTCTTTTGCTTAACCATTGTTTAAAAAAATGTTTTATTGAACATATTGGACTAATATTACGGAATCGTGGCACCCGCCAATTAGCATATTAGATGGCGTATCAAAATTCAAAAGATTAGACAGATTTTGAAATAAGCGATTACTAAATGGTGGCAAATGGAATAATGGCCGTGGACTTATCATTTCAGCCTAGATAGGATTAAATTACCTGGAATTTCGATCAGTATAAAGCGAATTGTCCTGACGCACACTCTAGCAGCTAAACACAGCAACAAATTAAGAGTTATTTTCATAATCTGGGTTATTTACACAACAGACGGAAGATTAATTTACTCTTAAATATTAAGAAAATAGAAGGCTTTTTTGTTTGTCCGTGTTATTATGCTCTTTAGAAAAATGCAAAATATATCTTCGGTTCAGGTATTCACCAAAATGCATATTGCTAAAATTTTTGTATAACTAACTTTATTTATCATTGTCAGATCTTAACCCTGGTACACGTGTAACAATATTGTTGCATCAGTTTTAATGTTTGACGTGAACCCTCACAATGACGTCGATTACGGATGATTATAAAGATTTTATTGGATGCATGAGGTTTATTTTTCTACAAGATTAAGTCATAGAGTTTTTTCTTGGGTTAACGGTTACATGATTTCAGCTGGTCTACAAAATGAAAAGACAGTGAAAATGATGTCATTTTAGATTTAATTAGGCAATTCATCTTTAAAACCACACATTTTTATGTTTCACTTTTCTTTTAAATATGAAAGTTAAACAATTTTCATTGTCTGCAAATAATTTATTACTTTTTTGGCGGTATTTACTCTGCTAGAATCCAAAGAGGGAAAACAGTAGTAGCACAAGAGGATGTATAATAAGAAATATAACTAACATCCAGTGAGATTGTATTTAAGCTACCAGAATCACATATTGCGCGAGCTGAGAGGCCAGGTGATCAAGGAAAAACAAACGAAAATATACCACCGGAGCATTATTAAAGTTCAATGGTAAATCTCTGCAATCATTGTAATGCATCTCTAAATTAATATTGTCAGATATGAGGACATTTTAATTCCTACTGTCATAACGGCCTCATTTCCCTATCAAAAGTGCACAGTGAATAATCAACTAAAAGAACTGCTTCTTAATAGCTAAATTTTGTCCAACGCATAAGGTAATATAATATCGCAATGGCGTTTGCATCCTTTCAGCAACGCGGAAGAACATTCAAGCTAAAAATGCTGACCAGCACAGCGGGCATAGCCTGCTAGTAAATATATAAAAAAGCGTCTTTGCATATATTGAATTGTGTTAAAAATACATTTGTAACACAAGATTCCCTTCTTTGATAAGTTAAAAAATGTGAAATGAATAGTTATTGTTAAGGCTGTATTACGCATCCGCCATCTGAATAGAATTCACTTTTTAAGGTTGTTCTCAAATCAAAAAGGTCAACTTTATGACATAAGTTTTAATTAATTTTTGTTCGGAAATGCAGGAAAGTAGCAGGTGTTGTTGCTCAGAAACTATGTCATTGAACTGTGATTTCCGTTTTTTTTTTTGCAAACGTAATAGATCTTTCATAAAATAGTGCCAAAGTGGGCGTTTTGAACTGAATTTCCGCGCGAAAGAAGAACAATCATCCAAGGGAGGGTGAAAAACGTCTTTGTCACATAATCAAAATCGCTTATAACTCAATACGTAACTGATTGATCAAAAAATGGAAAACACAGTTCGATTCCAAATCGCTTCCCTAGTCAGGCCTTCCAATTTTATACCTTTGCGTTAAAAAATGAATTTGATGAATTTGTAAATGTGTCTAAACGTTTTGCGCTTGTTGAGCAGAGCAGTTGAGAACAGCCTTAAGTAAAAAGATACAGAATTTACAGAGTGAGGGGGGGGGGGGGGGAGTGATGGTGATTTTAAGAATGCTTTGGTGGGGCGTGAGCAATAAAAGGTTGGGAATCACTGGTCTAAGGGAATTGATTTAATTAAGGTTATAGGAAAAAGACATTTATTGTATCTTACAAAGTTTAAAGTTATATGGTAAATTCTTAAAGAATAAAAGTTTCTTTCTATTTCTTCTATTTCTTCCACTTGGAAGAAACCTATTTCTTCTGGCGGTTTTTTCCATGGTGTTTTCGCTGGTTTTTTCCACTGTGGCAGAAACTTGTCAACCCTGCTTCGTTGAAGCTGAAACATGTAGACCAGGGTTGGCGAACCTATGGCACGCGTGCCGTAACTGGCACGCGGGAAGATATTTTTGGCACGCCGTTTATTGAAGTTCTAAATCAAAATTCATTAAAATTCCTAAAATTCTGCACCTCTTTATTCTTTTTTTATTAATACACGAGCTTCATTGAAAATAGCTTTTGATTTCGATAATAGGTACTTGTGTACTTGTTATATCACTGAACTTCCCCCTTAGAAATATTTGACCTTTCCCTACTCCCCATTTCCTCGATTTCGTTAGGATGGCACCTATGATTCGCGTAGAAAGAGAGAAATCTAGCAAATCAAATTATTCTTTGCTGAAATATTTCTGCATAATTTAACGCGTTTTGACCTGTACATGAGGCTTTATTTAACTTTTGCTAGAATTTGATAATTGATTTTTAATTTGTTAAAATGGCAAAAGTATTAATAAAACTAATAAAGCATGACTTTTTCATAAGTTATGAAAAAAATAATAATAATTTGATTGCTAAAACATTTGTAAAATGAAAAAAAAAACTATAATTATATTTTTCTATGGTTATTTAGATAATGCGTATGTTGGTATTACCCGCAGGTATGTTAGCTATATTTATAATAATCTAATAATGATATATAATTTGGACACTATTATTTATTATTATTAGAATTAAACTAACTTATAAATCACTATTAAATTAATTTGCTATTTTTTTGCGGGAATGAGACGTCGGGGTGGGGGTTAAAAGCCATGTTCAGTTGAATTTTTTTTGGGAAAAATATTGACACGCGGATTAAAAAAGTTCGCCGACGCTTGCAAAATTTTTTATTGTTACATTTAACACCTTTTAGCAATTAATGAAGTATATATATTATTTCTAATGAATTTGTTATAATGAAGAGGATAATGAGCCAAGACCTGATTACCGCATATGGCAACTAAGACTCGGCCAGGACCAAGATAAGCATAGGACCCAAAATAAGTCAAATGAGTTCAAAAATATTTTTTTAATGCAGTTTTCTGTACCAATTTGCTCAAAAATAACACAGAGTTTTGATTAAGGCTGTTCTTAACTGCTTTGCTCAACAAGCGCAAAACGTTTTGACATATTTACAAATTCATTTTTTATCGGAAAGCTATAAATTTGGAAAGCCTGGCCATGGAAGTGATTTGGAATTGAGCTGTTTTTTCCATTTTTTGATCCATCCATTACCTATTGAATTATAAGCGTTTTCGATCACGTGACAAACCCGTTTTTCGCCCGCTCTTGAGTGCTCTTTCTCCCTTCGCGCGGAAATTCGGTTCAAAACGCCCACTTTGACGATATTTTCTGAAAGATCTATTGCATTTGCAAAAAAAAATGGAAAAAACAGCTCAATGACATAGTTTCTGGACAACAACACCAGCTAGTTTCATGCATTTTCGAACAAAAATAAATTAAAACTTATGTCAGAAAGTTGCCCTTTTAGATTTGTGAACACCCTCACTCTCAGAAATAAAACTCTCAATTTTGACGATTCAGCAGTCCTCGAGCTATATTTCGTTGTTTTTGACAATCATTTCGTAGCAAAATCAGGTGACTTTTAACGACACGTAAATTCTCAAATATTTGACGAAGGTGTTTCTTCACTCACGGCCAGACTCAATGCATTTTAAGGAAACCGTACCTCCTCAAATCCTGCGACTTTAGCAAGCAAATATTTGCTTGTGTATGTTATTCCTGTCATAATTTATTTAAAAAATTTATGTTATTCCTGTCATAATTTATTTAAAAAATTGCACTTTTTAGCGCTTTTCAGAAAATGCTGAAACACAGGTAGTTATTGTTTCTGCATTAGTTATTTTTTTAGCTGTTAAAGTTTTTAAGAATGTTTATTATTATTTATATTATTATTATTATTATTATTATTATTATTATTATTTTACTTTGCTCGCTATGGTTTAATTCGAAAAGAATAAATTTCCTGTGTTTTACAAAATCGTTCAAAAAGAAAATTTGGTCAATAAAGTTTCAAAATTCCAAGATCTCTTTTTCATTTAAGAAATATATTCATATAACTATCAAATTAAATATGCATAATTGATCCCTCTCCCTTCTCTTCTGTAAACAGTAAAGTGTTAAAATCTTAACCAACTACTCAAATCGATAAAATCTCCCCCATATGTACTTTAAAATTCGCTATTTCTGAGCAACAAATTAACCAGACCATATTTTAATCATTCATCGAGCAAAGAAAATTTTCCTAATAAATTATATTAATCAAGCCATATTATAATTATTCATATTAACCACAGGAAATAATAATAATAAATTAGTCTTACTAATTAAAACTTGCAAAAATTATAAGTATAACACCATCGATAAAATTACAACCAACCTTATAAAAATATAAATATACAGTAGAATCCATTACATGCATGTAAAATCGATTCTGTTCGAAGACTCAATAGCGTAATAGCTAGAGTGACCGTCTCCCACACCGGAGGTCGTGAGTTCGAATCAACCCGAAGACCGAAGCTATTATTTTTTCTCCTGTCGATACAAGAGCTTCCAAACTGTTCAATAGGTGGCACCACCAGCCCTCTGATTGCACTTTTCAAATAAGCACTTTTGACGAAATTGTTATCCTCAAACAAGCGAAGAAAGTAATTTTCTCAATATGACGAAATATTCGCTCGGAGCATATCCCAGGAAATGGTTTCGTCAAAAATGAAGAAAATTTCGTGAAATCTGAGTATCCATTTCTGAGAGTGTTTAAGGCTGTTCTTAACAGCTCTGCTCAACAAGCCCAAAACGTTTTGACACATTTACAAATTCATTTTTAACGGAAAGGTATAAAATTGGAAAGCCTGGCCATGGAAGCGATTTGGAATTGAATTGTTTTTTCCATTTTTGGATCCATCCATTACCTATGAGTTTTAAGTGTTTTCGATCACGCGACAAACACGTTTTTCGCCCGCTCTTGATTTCTCTTTCTTCCTTCGGTTCAAAACGCCCACTTTGTCACTCTTTTCTGAAAGATCTATTGCGTTTGCAAAAAAAAATGGAAAAAACAGCTTAATGACATCGTTTCTGAACAACAACACCAGCTAGTTTCATGCATTTTCGAACAAAAATAAATTAAAACTTATGTCAGAAAGTTGCCCTTTTGGATTTGAGAACACCCTTAAGAGGTTACTTCAGTCAAATGAAAAGACCCGTTCGCTAATGCTAATCCTATGGAAGAAATTTATAAAGATATCTCGGTTGCATTTCAATATTTTTAAATGATTTTTTTTGCATTAGATAGCTGAGATCGATCTGTATGCAAGCCGTTTCTTACTTTTTCGATTTTCATTACAGATTTTTTTTTATGAGCATGTTTTCAATTTCGAAACCGGTTCCGAAAATGAAAGCGTCCCCATTAAAAATATCTGTAAACAAAATCGAAAAATTAAAAAACGGCCTTTGTACAGATCGATCTCAGCTATCCAATGCAAAAAAAATCATTTAAAAATATTAAAATGAAACCGAGATATCGTTATAAATTTCTTCCATAGGATTAGCATTAGCGAACGGGTCTTTTCATTTGACTGAAGTAGCCTCTTAACTGGCAACTGTATAGCAGTATCTAATGATAAAAATCATTTGTTATATGCGCGATTTTAAACAGTCCCTTTCTACGTTCTGGTGCATTCTTCTCTAGTGTCGGAATTGCTCACCCATAGAATTAATTGAAAAAAAAATCCTTTAAAAGAAATCGAAATTAAAAAAATCCTTAAAAAAAAAAAAAAAAAAAAAAAAAAAACAGTTAAATAATGTATATGTAGAGCAGCCATACACAATCTGTGACCGGGCGATCTTTCAAGTGAGGTTCGAAACGCATAACTCTATTTGTAAAATTAATTCACTGTTTTATTTTTTTAATGTTTCGTTCATTTGATGAAACCCTATTCGTCTCATTCCTCTGTCTGCCTGTCTTTTCATCTGTCACAGAGCCCGTACTCAGAAACTACATATATTGGAGACTTGAAATTTTGCATACTTATAGCTGAACCTCTCACATCAAACGATAAATAATAAAATTTTGAAAAAGTCTTATATTTATCCCTCTGGGCTCTAACTTGTGTATGCTAAGCATTTTTTTCTAACCCAGCCCCTAATTAAGTTGGAGACTTCAAATTTTGCATACTTATAGCCGAACACTTGCTATCACACGACAAATCATAAAAATTTCAAAAAGTCTTATATTATTTACCCCTCTGGTTTCTAACTTATGTATTTTAAGCAATTTTTCTAACCTCCCCCCTTTTACGTGATATATCATTGCACAGGCCTTTAACCACTCTTTCATATTATGCACCATAGCCTTACATATTTTAGTTCGTTTTTTTACGGCCAGGGCGCGCTTACCTATCTCGGGTGCTATGAGCCGGCCGATCCCCTCGACTAATATAGCTACGGAGTTTCGTTTGGATAGAGGTTTGTTTGGAATAGAATGCGCCCCCTGGTTGCGAAATGTGGAACTAACAGATTTTGAAAAATGAAAAAGTGTTTTGAAAGGAATATTAAACGAAACCCTCTGTGCGATCTGTGATCACACTTACCCACTTGTTTCTATATTTTCATGGGGAAGACAAAATCTCTCCTGATTGTCGAACGCCGACACGGTCCTAACTTTAAGGCTGTTCTCAAATCCAAAGGGTCAACTTTCTGACATAAGTTTTAATTCATTTTTGTTTGGAAACGCATGAAACTATATGGTGTTGTTATTCAGAAACTATCTTATCGAACTGTTTTTTCCGTTTTCTTGTAAACGCAATAGATCTTTCAGAAAATACTTTCAAAGTTGGCATTTTGAACTGAACTTCCGAACGAAAGAAGAAAATCCAGTCAGTAGGGGGAGAAAAATGCCGTGTCACTATATCAAAATCACTTCTAACTTCTAACTCAATAGGTAATTTATTTATCCAAAAAATTGAAAACACAGTTCGATTCCAAATCGCTTCCATGGTTAGGCTTTCCAATATTATAATTTTCCGTTAAAAAATGAATTTGTAAATGTGTCAGAACGTTTTGCGATTGTTGAGCCGAGCAGTTGAGAACAGCCTTAAAAGTCTTTTGCGAAATATCTTCACAGCGTCGGCAGCAGGTAACTTCCATTGTTAGACAAAAAAGGAAATAATGGGGATTACTATATCTTTACTGATGCCATTTCCAGATTACAATTAAAAAATATATAAATTTGTTTCAATGTGAACAGGATGACGTTACGTTAAAAAAAGCACGTATTTTCTCTCATAAAAAATTGCCACATTTCAATATTTTTTTCATTCCGCTGATCCTGAGTTTGAGAGGGTAATGTCAGTGGGAGGGCATAATGCTTCAGTCAGTGCGCAGCTGATCTTCATATGACGATGCGCCGTGCGGTCAGTGAAAATGACATCATAGTAACAAGAAAACAAATATTTACTTTTGTAAATCTACATATTTTACTATGAATGTGTCTAAAACTATAAATTTCTGGATTTTGACGGAACTGAGATTAGAACCTAAAGTCAAGAGTGCGCGTGTCACATGCAATGCTGGCAAACGCAACATCAAGTTTGAAAATATATTTATTAATAACCTATTGCAAGTTAAAATATTTTTTAATGTATATATATATATATATATATATACATTCCCTATATATATAAAATTCTAATGAAATGAATTTATGTAACGATTCTATGAAACGACTGATTCTGATTACGTTTCACGGCGATTTCTCCTAAAATATGAAATATAAATATATTGCGATGAAATTAACACCAAAAATCCGTATTGATCCACAGATCTCAAAACTGGTATTAGAATTTTAAAATTAGAATTAGTTTTCGCAATATTAATTTTTTTCTAATTTTAAATACTTTTTATCTCAAACAACTCAAATTTTAATCATAACAGATATTTTTTTTCGTATTTTAGAAAAGGTTATTTTAAATTAACGAGTTTGGCCTCCCTTAAATGTATGCTAAGAAATGCATCATGTACTTATTCAGAATTCAATCTGTATTTCATTATCATTTTATTTAAAACAAAACTTTCATTTAAAATTGAAACCTTTAAAATAAATGGCTTTTACTTCATTCTTTTTTTTAAACGAAACGGAAAAAAAATATTAGACACAGATGTCATATACGCACCGAGGTACCTAATTGACGCCAAAATGGCGTTATTTTGCCTGACATGGTAACCCGGCTATTGTTGCTTATTTATTAATAAATGTTTATTTGAATTTATTTTCTTTTTATTTACAAAAAATGTTATAAATTGTTTTGTTCTATAGTTATTAATTAATTTTTTTTTATTTATTGTTATTTCACTTTAAAAATAACAGAAAATAATTTAAAAATACATATGTAACAGGTATTTGAAAACGAGGTTTTCGCCAAATTGTCGTAAAAAAAAAAATCACGCCAAACCCGGTGCGTATGTGACAATGCAACAAATCATGAGATTTAATTTCCACTTCAAAGCAACGTCTTAATGTTATTACTTCTCCCGTCTACCAATTTCGCCAAATTATATAAATAGCCAAATTATTCAAACTTACATATATTTTTTTTTAATTTTAAATAACAAAAGAACAAATAAATTAGTATAACATTAATAAAAAATCAAAAACGTCGAAATAAAAATCCCTTGATGGCGTGAACAATGTGTAACTTCCTTAAAGTCAAGTGAATGTGACATTTACGATCAACCATTATTGGCATTTAATCTTATAGTTTGGCGACAGATTTTTGGTCGATGAGATAACCAAGTAGCACCGTTTTAATTTACCACTCGAAAAATAAAAAAATGCTAACTGGCGAGATAAAAAAAAAAAAGCTATTGGCGAGATTTTCACCCGGCTAACATAAAAGTACCAGGAATTATTTGTGATCATGGCAACTTTTATGTAGTTTTATTCGAAAAAATAATTTTGATTCTTTAATCAAAATGGAAACCTTTCTTATGAAAAGCGAAGGAATCAGCCCGTTGTTTATGGCAGTTACATGACTTGGACTATTATAATATAAACGAAATAATGGGGATAGAATAATATTAGGCGATTTATCACACCTGTGACTGGCTAACATTAAAGTACCAAAATGGCCGCCTGGAATATAAAAAGCGAACGGATCCGCCTGGAGCTGTTGATGATAGTCACATGACTTAGGCTATTATTATAGAGATTGTTTTCAATTTTAAAAACAGCGCAAAGAATAATATTTCTTAACGATTAAAAATTTATTTTCACGTGACTATTAAAAACAGAAAAAAAAACTTTAAAATTACTATTAAATGAGTACGTGTAAAAGGCAGGAAAATATTGAAAATTATGTCCTGAAAATTGTATTTACACGTGAATATTAAAAGGGAAAGGAAACTTTAAAATAATAAATACATTAATATGCGTTTAACCCTTTCACGGACAAGGCAATTCTATTCGTAAATCTTGAAATCAGTGAATGGCACCAGAATTTACAAACAAATTTCGAAATACAAAAATGCTTTTGTTCACTTACTTAATAAAAGGGAAATTTTCATCCGAATATTCTGATGCTAATGTGGCATTTAAGAATTAAAATTAAGTGGTCCAAAAATGAACCACCGCCCTTGAAGGGGTTAAAGCAGCAAATTTTAGTAATTGTATTATATCAATCGTTTTATAACGCTGTTATAAATACCGAGAGACAAAGACTCTATTTAGTTAATACATTTTATTTTAGCTTCTTTTCAAATGTTTAACTGGTCTTCTTTAACCAAACACGAAAACAATCATTGGATGTCTTAACAGCAACTGATTCTACCTTAAATTTTTGCAATCAAAAGGAATTGAATGGAAACCCGTTTACAGGGAGATCGCTACAGGTTTTTTAGTATAATTCAATCTTCTCTAATCTTTTTAAAAACGAGCAGATTAGCGTGCTTTTAGATTCTACAGTGTCTGAACGGGGGTTGGCGAGCGTAGCTTGCAGGGAGCAGAGCCCCCTAGTATATATATATATATATATACACACACACACATATATATATAATATAAAATCCTAATGAAACGAATTTATGAAACGGATATATGAAACACTGAAATGTAACGAATCTTTGAAACGACTGATTAAACATCTGTTTATGTTTCACGGCGGTTTCTCCTAACATATGGAATACTTTGCGATGAAATTAACACAGAAATCCGTATTGATAGCCAGATCTCAAAACTGGTATTAGAATTTTTAAATTCGAATTAGGTTTCGAAATATTAATTTTTTTCTAATTTTAAATACTTTTTTTAATGATGGCAACTCAAATTTTAATCATAACAGATATTTTTTTCATATTTCAGAAAAGGTTATTATTTTCTAATTTGGCGACCAGTTTGGCCTCCCTTAAAGGTATGATAAGACATGTATGATGTTACTTTTATTCATAATTCAATTTACTTGAACAATCTTTCGCCAAATCGAAAGATTCAGATACAGAAATCAAGAACTCGGTATTTTTATGTTAGCGAGACGCAGGTGATAAATCGCCAAACATTTATGCTGTCGCATTTTTTTTATATTTCATTAATTTCATTTAAAAAATAATCCTTTCATTCATTTTATTTAAAATAAAAAACTTTCATTTAAAATTGATGGCTTTCACTTCTTTCTTTTTTTTTTAAACAAAACGAAAAGAAAAATATTAGGCACAGATGTCATATACGCACCGGGGTACCTAATTGACGCCAAAATGGCATTATTTTGATTGACATAGTAACCCGGCTATTGTTGTTTATTTAATAATAAATGTTTATTTACTTTTATTTCTTTTTTTAAATTATATAAACTTATTTGGTACTTTTCGGTTATCCGGGCCCCAGCGTTATATAAACATATATACAATCATATATATGCACATACAAATTTGTATACACACATATATGTGTATATATATACATATGTATGTATATATGCATATATATGTACATATATATACGTGTATATATAACGCTGGCGCCCGGCTAACCGAAAAGTACCAACTATTTTGTTCTATAGTCATCAATTATTTTTTTTTGTTATTTCCTTTTGAGAATAATAGAAAATAATTAAAAAAATACGGTACTACTTAGTTATTCCGTCGACCAATTTCGCCAAATTATATAAATCGCCAAACCACTCGCCAAATTATATAAATTTACATAATTTTTATTTTAAATAACGAAAGAACAAATAAATTAGTATAACATTAATAAATATACAAATAAAACGTCGAAATAAAAATCACTTAATGGCGTAAACACGCGTAACTTGCTTAAAGTCAAGTGAATGTGACAACCATTCTTGGCATTTAATCTTATAGTTTGGCGATAGATTTTTGGTCGACGGGATAACTAAGTAGTACCAAAAATACATTCGAAAACGAGGTTTTCGCCAAATTTTCGTAAAAAAAAAAAAAAAAAAAAAAAAAAAACGCCAAACCTATAGTGCGTATATGACATCCGGTCAAATATTATATAATACAACAGACCATGACATTTAATTTCAATTTCAAATCAATGTTTTAATTTACCACTCGAAAAAAAAAAATGTTAACTGGCAAGTTGAAAAAAAGCTATTGGCAAGATTTGCACCCGGCTAGCGTAACATTACCAAGAATTCTTTGCGACCATGGCAAATTTTATGTAGTTTTATTCGAAAAAGAAATTTTGATTTTTTAATCAAAATGGAAAACTTTCGGTACAGATGTCATATACGGAACCATATTGGCGCGATTTTTTTCTGACTCCAATGTCATATACGCAACGGGCAATTAATTGGCGCCAAAGTATCGTTATTTTGCTTGATATGGTAAGCCGGATGTTGTTGTTTATGTTGTTGATGCTTTCCACAAACTGGCATCCGAAAACAAATCGCGCCAATGACATCTGTGCCAAACTTTCATATGAAAGGCGAAGGGATCAGACCGTATTGATTTATGGCAGTTGATGGCTTGAACTATTATAATATAGATGACACGATGGCGATAGAATAATATTTGACGACTTATCACCTGTGCCTGGCGTTAGCCAGGTACTATTAAAGTACCAAAATGGCACCTAGAGTATAAAAAGCGAAGTGGTCCGCCCGGAACTGCTGATGATAGTCACATGACTTAGGCTATTGTTATAGAGATTGTTTTAAAATACCGGGGGGACAAAGACTCTGTATACTTAATTAATTTTATTTTAGCTTCTTTTCTAATGTTTAACTGATCCTCTTTAATCAAAAACGAAAACAACCATTGGATGTCTTAACAGCAACTGATTCGGCCTTAAATTTTTGCAATCAAAAGGAATTGAATGGAAACCCGTTTACAGGGAGATCTGCACAGCTTTTTTCAGTATAATTCAATCTTTTCTAATATTTTTTAAACCCATCAGATTAGCGTGTTTTTAGATTCTGCGGTGTCTGAAAGGGGGTTTGCGAGCGTAGTTTGCAGGGGGCAGAGCCCCCTAGTATATATATATATATATAATTGTGTCAATGTGACGCGATTGCCGCTGATTTTTCATTACGGAATACCAAAGTCCAAAGCCTCAATTGATAACTTCATAATTTCTGATCTTAATTACATGTTACTGATTATTTATAGAAATAATGTTTAATTTTTCAATAATTTGAAAAGTTGAAGTTAAGGCTGTTCTCAAATCCAAAAGGGTAACTTTATGACATAAGTTCTAATTTATTTTTGTTCGGAAATGCATGAAACTAGCAATTGTTGTTGTTCCGAAACAATGTAATCGAGCTGTTTTTTCCGGGTTTTTTTTTTTTTTCGTTTTTTTGTAAACGCGATTGATCTTTCAGAACAAAGTCTTGGAAGTGAAGCTCTATGTGGTAGATATCCTTTAGTAGACAGTCTTTCTTCTAAAAACTCAGACCACATCTCGTTAATAATGATAGTTTTATATTAATAATATTAAGGTGTTAAATAATAATAACAATTAAAGTGTTAGAGTTGCTTTCCCTACACTGTTGCTCTAGTTGTTACAAAAGTGGTTTTACAGGATTTAAAAAGTTTAATTTAAATCCGAGACAAAAATAAACTAAGAACCCGCGAACCCATGGCAACAAACTCTTAGAAAGTGAAGTTCTATGCGATAGATATCCTGTAGGCTAGGGGTGCACAAGAGCATAGGCGTAGCGTGACCAGAAATTTTGGGGGAGGGGCACCAAGGCCGTGGGAAGTAAAAACGGCGCCCCGAGCGAATTTTCAATTTTGCGCCCCCCGCCACCCCCCCCCCCCCCTCCAAGAAAAAAAAAATCTTTTTCTTCGTAATGGGTGTAATAAAATTGATAAAGTGCAGAAACATAAATAAATTCTATCGAATAATAATTTCGTGTTTATTTTGGAACTTCAAAAAGTTTAATTTTAATTTAGGAATTCAGAACAACTACATAACATATAAGAAAATTACACTTATTTGTCAGAGTGTTCATGATGTTTTGTGACAAGGAAAAAAATGATCAAGACAGAAAAAGAAATTCCCCGAAAAATGATCGGCGACCAAAAAATGAATAAATAAACAAATAAAAGTGTGGTTCCCATTATAAATTTCGCGCCCTGGGCGACCGCTCCTTTAGCCCTCTCTTTGCATGCCCCTGGGGGGGGGGGGCACACTACAGGTCTGCACGGACCGCAGTTCCCGCGAACAGCCCGGCGAGAGAATTAAAAGTTCCACCCGGGGCCGGCCCGTTTATATTTTCACAATTTACGACCAGGCCCGGCCCGTGAAAAAACCCAGTTCGGCTCGACACAATTTCTCAAAAAATTCCGATTTTTCTTAACATACAATTGCAGGGCTGCCACTTGCTACTAAAATGGTACTAAAAGCGACCATTTTAAGCATCCGGCGGCTATGGCGACTATTTTAGGCCGAAAACCATTAAAAAGCGACTATTTCAAGAAAACAGGCGACTTTTTTTGGATTTCATCGACTATTTTTACTGAAAATATTCGATCTTTTTCTTCAAAGCGCCTGTAGAGTCATTTTCCAAAACGTACTTTTTCAATGGTTGTTTGAGGAGATTCGCGATTTCTTCCGCGACGAATTCCAAAATTCGCGATTACACCCTATTCCTATTTCTTTCCGAGATCTTTTCATGCTATCGTTGAAGGAGATTTTGCGATTTTTTCCGCGATCCTTTGCCAAATTTCGCAATTTTTTCTACGGCAGATCGACGAAATTGATTTTTTTTCCCGGCACCACTTGTCCAAATTTGCGATATAAATTTTCCGCGACCGATTGATGGTAGTTACTATTTGTTTCAGAGATCTTTTGACGAAATTCCCGATTCTTTTCCAGATCGTTTGTCAAAATTCGTGATTTTCTTTTCACGACCTACTTACAAAATTCGTGATTTTTTGCGCGATCATTTGCTTAAATTCTCATTTTTTTTTGTCAAAATTTGCGTTTTTTACCCGCGACCCTTTCACGAAATTTGCGATTTTTTCCCTGTTATCGTTAGACGAAATTCGCAATTTTTTGTCCATTCTTTTGACGAAATTTCCGATGATTTTTCCACGACCGAATGACGAAAATCGCCATTTGTTTCCGCGACCTTTGGTAAAATTAAAGATATTTTTTACGGTTGTTTGAGGAGATTCGCGATTTTTTCCCCAATCGATTGAGGAAAATAGTTATTTCTTTTCACTATCTTTTGCTACGATCGTTGAAGGAGATTTTGCAATTTTTCCTATGACCTATTGCAAATTTCCCGCTTTTTTGGAACTTACATTTCTGTTTCTGTGATCCATTGCCAAATTTCCCATTTTTGTTATCGTTTCACGGAACTCACGATATTTTTTCCGCGATCCTTTGCCAAAATTCGCGAATTTTTCTGCGACAAACTGGCGATTTTTTTTCGCTAACACCACTTGTCGAAATTCGCGATATATATTTTTTCCGCGACCGATATATGGTATTCGCTGTTTGTTTCAGATATCTTTTGACGAAATTCGCGATTCTTTTCCACGATAGTTTGTAGAAATTCGTGATTTTCTTTTAAAAACTGACTTACGAAATTCTTGATCATTCGCGCAATCATTAAACAAATGATTGAGCGATTTTAAATTTTTTACGCGATTATTTGACCAAATTCGCGTCTTTTCAGGTGGGATTCTGTTCTGAATTTTCTGAAAATTTAAGGCATCCGGTTCCGAAAATTTTAAAAAAATCGGTCATCAGTCCGAAAATTCAGGCATAAAAAATATCGCGAATTTCGACAAACGGTCTCCGACAATTTCGACAATCGTTCACAGAAAAAAATCGCAAATTTCTTCAAAGGATTGCAGAAAAAAAGCTAATTTCTACAAGGGATCCCGAAAAAGCGCAATCTTCGTCTAGGGATCGCGAAAAAAACCACACATTTCACCATGGGATCGCAAATTTCATCAAAAGATCGCGTAAAAACGCGAATTTCGTCAAAGGACCAACGAAAAAACTCATAACTGCCGCCGGGAGATTCCCCCCCTTTCCCTCCTCTGCTGTAATCTTTCAGAAAATTTGCTGCGAGTTTCAGATTTTTTTTTTTTTTTTACTTAGAATCGCCCCTGCCGTCTTTATGTCCGCGACCATTTGACGAAATTCCCAATTTTTTTTCTCTTGGTCGTTAAACAAAATTCGTTATGTTTTGTGCATTCTTTTGACGAAATTTGCGATGATTTTTCCGTGACTGAATGACGAAAATCGCCATTTGTTTCCGCAACCTTTGATAAAATTCAAGATATTTTTCCATGGTCCTTTGAGGAGATTCGCGATTTCTTCGACGATGGATTAGCAAAATTCGCTTTTTTCCCCCACCGATCGTTTCATGAAATTTAGGATTTTCTTTACACGATCCTTTGCCAAATTTCGTGAATTTTTCTACGACCGATTGACGAAAATGATATTCGGTATTTGTTTCAGAGATTTTTTGACGAAATTCGCGATATTTTTCCACGATCTTTTGTTGAAATTCGTATTTTCTCTTGTCGACTGACTGAGGTAGTTCAAGGGCAAGGAGGCAAAAAGAAGAGAAAACATCATTTGGGGACAAAGGCAGGGGCGCTTTATGAGCCATGGCGCCCTGAGGGAGATTTTTTACTGTACCACTGAAAATGCTGTACTCATTTTTTTCTTTTAAAGGGTTTTACTAAAGCATTTTACTTTGTGCAGTTTCAGAGCCGAAACTAGCTATATTTTCACCCGGGGCAAACATGGATTTTGGCGTCCCCCTCCTTCCCCAGAAAGTAAATTTACAAAGAAAAATTTACGAAAGTTTCTATTAGCGGACTTATTTTAAAACTAGAATATAGCCCGTCAGAATGACGTGTTTGCATTTTCAAAAAAATTATATAGCATTGCATTATAAAAAGAATTGTGAAGTAATAAATTTTGTCTTGTCTGATTAATAGGGTCAGGTGGGGTAAAGTAAAAACAGCCCATTTTTCATTGAAATTTAATTGGCAAGAAAATTATTAATTGAATTGGTAAAATACTGATATAAAGTATGCAAATGAACTTCACTCACAAAATTTGAAGAAATATTTCACAAAAACATTCAAATTAGTACTAATAATGTTATTTTAAAACATATTGTCAATTAACTATTTTATCTGATGGTATGGGGTAAAATAAAAGACAATTCCAACAGAAAGTTTATTTGTTTTTATTAATTGCCAAAATAATAATTATATAACTTAAATTTTAAAAAGTTGAACAGAGAAAATCCCGATTTCTTTTAAACATGCATAAAAGAAACCTGTAATAAATTTTGATAATTAAAAATCATCTTTTATCACATAAGTAAATTGCAACTATTAATTACATTAACAATTTATTTTCCCAAATTCTGTTATTAAATTACAAATTTATTTTCCCTACAAAATACAAAATTTTATTTATTATAATAATGCATTGATATATATACATATACTATACATATATGTAATACACGGCATTACGTATTTCTGATATTCTAATTTCATTTTATAAGAAATATTCATTTTCCCCCAATGTCTTCAGAATTCAAAAAACATTTTAAAAAGAAAATTTCTTTTTTTTAACTACCGACAGATGGTGCAACAGAGCATATAAACGTTTGTTTTAATATTTTAAAAGTTCAAGACGAATGAATCAATTGTTTGTTTACTTTCATATAGGGATAGATAAAGCTACCAATCTAATTTTATCTCAAGTTATCGCAGCTGAATATTAGATAATTGAATGTAATCTCTTATAAATATTAATTTATTTTGAATAATCTGTCTAAAAATGTAACTTTTGCGAATAGTGGAAAAGAAAGCACGTTTTACTCAACGTTTTAAGATTGAAAATCAAATCAACATTCACTCGTGTGTCGTGATGCCACATGTACAACACAAATTCCAAATCCAGAAGCAATTGAATGACTCTTTGAACGAATCATTAAAAAATACGGTCGACATCCGATTTTGCTCTTAAAATATTTGTAAAACCATAATAAAGCTTTTAAATAATTTGAAATACGTTTGTTTTTAGAAAGGAAACGTTAATCTGGTACAAAATAATTCACGGGAATGAATCACCGAATATAGCTATATTCACTGAACACCATAAAGTGTTCGTCAGTGCATTGGTCAGAAAATAGATAGCCTTGAAAAACAGAGGTAATTTTTCGCGATATTTTTAACCGTGTATACTGAATTCAAACTGTAAATAAATGTAAACAAAAGTGAAAAACGTATTTCAAAATATTAATATGCTTTTGCAAAATATTTTAAGAGCATTTAATGAATAGCTGAAAGAGTCATTCATTTGTTTTTGGATTTGTAATTTGTGCTTATGAATGGCAACGGTAATCGCTTGTATACATCGGAACCCTGATATTGGTATCTGGTTATTTTTAAATTAGATCTTAAAGCGTTATAATTGTATACTTTTTGAAGGTTTGAGAAAAATTGAAGAAGAATATGTTACACAACAAATAGACAGATTAAATAAGGCAGTCGGCAAATACGGCATCGGAATACTTAAGCCTAACGTGGCCGCGTTTGGATTATCAGGAAACGGATGAGTTCAACCCCGGAAGCGTTATACATTTTGTGTCATTCTATGTATAATTTTAAATGTGTAACAGTAAAAAACGTAATATTGAAATATATAACCAGCTTTGTCAAATATTTATTCATTAAAATCTGTGAAAAAAATCGAAAGGAAGCGGAAATAATTCTGCTTTATACTGGTTTCCGTCTTGGCAGATATAACTGTTGGTATTCTTTCTGTATGCAGTTTTTTTTCATTTAAGACAGGACTCTATTATAGACAGATTTCATTTTTCCAGATTTTACTATTGTTGTAGCATTACAAATTATTACAATTGAGGTACCTTAATGTCATAGTGATATGAGTCATATCGTTTTAGGAACTAAAAAACAGGATTTACTGTACGCATAAAAATGAATTCCAGCATTGTAAAATATCTTCCTGTACTATCTACACCAGTTTTGTGGAATTGTGACTTATGTCACTCTTCTTATGTATAGATTGTTATGTCTACATACTTTCCTCAACCTAATGCTAATTTGCAAATGTACGTGTGACTTAAAACAAATTTTGTGAATTTTCGACCACTTCGTTTTTATTGTCCCAGTCAGTCACCTCACCTCGCCCCCTCTAAGGCCAAATATGGTGATATGCATGTAAAAAAGTAATTATAAGAAAAAGAATGGGGTTATTCATTTGCTGTCTTGTATATTGTAGGCGAAACTTTTTATCTATTTGGCAATTTTAATGCACTTTACTCAGCTTTTCTTTTTGATTTTTCGGCTAAACAAATTTTTTTACACAAATTGCACACGCATATATATTGTATAAAACGGCAAACCAAATTTTTATCTGGCGCCCTCTTAGCGTGGCGCCCAGGGCACACGCCCCCTCTGCCACCCTTTAGTTCCGGCCCTGACTCCTTCTCCCGTTTGTTTTTATTGCCCCGGGCAGCCACCCGACTTCGCCCATATCAAGACGGGAAAAATGAAAGCTCAATGCTTCTCAGGGAAAGAGAGAAAAAAAATCTGAACAGCCTTCATGGAATCTTTTTATCAGAAGAGTTCCAGTCAAAGAAAATCTTCATTTGGCGCTTCCTACACCTTTCGGTACATTTTGAATTGGAGAAAGAAAATAGCCCAAGAGAAAACAGCTCTTTTTTCTAATTCATTTGCAGACTTCTATTATAGATTAAATTTTTTATATAGTTGTAAATGTTAATGCATTTGGTTCAGTTTTCCGTTTTGATTTTCCGGCTGTGAGACATTTTTATGCAAATTTAATATAAATACATACATATTTTTGCATGTAAAGACCAAAAGAAAAATCTTCATTTGGCGCCCCCTACGCTTTCTGTTCTGGCGCCCGGGTTGTAGAAGATTAGGGGGGCACATTGCCCCCCCCCCCCGACGCTACGCCTATGCACAAGAGGCTACTTCAGTCAGGCGAAAAGACCCGTTCGCGAATGCTAATCCTATGGAAGAAATTTATAAAGATATCTCGGTTGCATTTCAATATTTTTAAATGATTTCTTTTGCATTGGATAGCTGAGATCGAACTGTATGCAGACCGTTTTTTACTTTTTCGATTTTCATCACAGATTTTTTTTTATGAGGATGTTTTCACTTTTGAAACCGGTTCCGAAAATGAAAGCGTCCCCATAAAAAATATCTGTAAACAAAATCGAAAAAGTGAAAAATAACCTTTGTACAGATCGATCTCAGCTGTCTAATGCAAAAAAAAAAAAAAATCATTTAAAAATATTGAAATGCAGCCGAGATACCTTTATGAATTTCTTCCATAGGATTAGCGTTAGCGAACGGGTCTTTTCACCTGACTGAAGTAGCCTCTTAATAGAAGGGCCACTTACAAAAATTTTTGGGTTGTCGAGGGACACTTCAGTAACACAGAGAGAATTTTGTTTCGGGGAGGTCATCTGTGGCCTATAATCAGATAAAAAATATGGTTTCAGAGGGTGTGGGAGTTTTACCCCTCTAGCTTCCCTTACCCCCTCTATATATCAACAGTTTACGTTTGTATATATAACAGAGATATAGCAAGGATTATTTAGAAAGAGTGATAATATTTCTTGATTTTATTCGTGGAATTACATTTTGTTTTATTAAAAGCGCTAAAAAACAAAGGCATGAAAGTGGCTAGTGCCGAAAAAAATGTGAACTTTATGAACTAAGCGGGGACGAGGGGAGCCTATCAACAAAATTTGCGATTTTTCCGCGCCTGATCGGCAAAGTTCGTAATTTTTCGGCAGTCGGTCAACAAAATTCATTATATTTTCGCGCCTGATCAAAGAAATTCACTATTTTTCTGCTTCCAATAGTCGAAATAAATTTGCGATTTTTCCGCGCCTGATCGACAAAATTCGCAATTTTTCGGAAGTTGGTCGACAAAAGTCGCGATTTTTCCGCGCCTGACCGACAAAATTCGCGATTTTTTCGTGCCCGACCAATGATATTCGCGTTTTCTCGGTGCTCGAAATTCATGGTTTTCCTGCGTCCGATCAACGATAAACGCAAATCTTAACTGGCTGACGAAATTTGCATTTTTTTCCGCGGCAAATTGACGAAATTAGCGATTTTTTTTCCCGTGATAAACTGACGAAACTTGCGATTTCTTCGCAGCCGATCACCAGAATTTTCAATTTTTTCGCGCACCACATCGAGAAAATTTGCCATTTTTCCGTGCCTGATCTACTAAATTTGTGATTTTTCAGCGCCTGATCGACAACATTCGCGAATTTTTCTTGCCCGACCAACGAAGTTTGCGATTTTTCGGAGCCCGGTCGATAACACTTGCGATTTTGCCGTGCCCGATCGACGAAATTTCGGTTTTCCCCCGCCCGATCTACGAAATTCGCGATTCTTAACTGACTGTGACGAAATTTGCAATTTTTCCCGCGGCACATTGATGAAATGCGCAATAAACATACGATACACGCAATTTTTCCGCAGCCGATCAACGAAATTTGAGATATTTCCGCTCCTAATCGACAAAATACGCGATTTTTCACGCACCCGATCAACGAAATTCGTAATTTTTAACTCACTGACGAAATTTTCAATTCTTCCCCTTGGTAAATTGACGAAATTCGCGATTTTTTTCGCGACTAACGAAACTGCAAATTTGCAATTTTTCCGCGCATCATCAACGAAATTCACGATTTTTGCGGACCCGATAAACGAAATTTGCAATTTTTCCCGCCCTGATTGACAAAATTCGCGATTTTTCTGTGCCCGACCAACGAAATTCGAGACTTTTCCGACTCGATCGACAGTAGTAGGAAAATAAGAGTTCGGGGACAGCCGCAGGCGGTGCGGCGGTGCCGCACCGCCTCCGACACCCCTCTGCTCATCCTCCGACACCACACCCCCTGCGACACCGTCTCTGGTACCCCCTCCGACACCGCCCCCTAGCGGGAAAAATGGCGTTTTTACAGTATTTGTCACCTATAACATGAGAGTTGAACGTTAGATCGACTAGATTATCATACTTTAAGATGAAGATTAAATTTGCATTTGAATTTTGAACAACCTTTACCTTAATGAGTATATTAATTAAGCAAAATAATGGAAAATAACAACTTTAAAGGAAAAAGCTGATTTCTGTAGATTTTCTTTCAACTGCAAGATCAGAATATCAACTTAAATGGAGAAAGTTAAACATATATTTGAATTTTGGATGATTAACATCTTACTGACCATTATTAATTAAGCAAAACAATGAAAAATATCAATTTTTAATGAAAAAAGATGAATTTTTTCAAGTACAAGATCAGAATATACTCTTAAATGGGAAAAGTTAAACGCGTACATTTGAATTTTGAAGAATCTTTACCTTAATGAGCATTATTAATTAAGCAAAACAAGGAAAAATAACAATTTTAAAGGAAAAAAGCCGATTTCTGTAGATTATTTTCAACTACAAGATCAGAATATCAACTTAAATTGAGAAAGTTAAACATATATTTGAAATTTGAACAATCTTTACCTTAATGAGTATTATTAATTATGCAAAATAACAAAAAAATATAAATTTTAATGAAAAAAGCAGATTTATTTATTTATTTATTTTTTTTTTTCCAACCATAAAATGAGAATATCGTCTTAAAATGGAAATTTAAACATACATTTCAGTTTGAGAACAACCCTCACCTTAATTAATTTTGATTAACTGAACAAATAACAAAAGTTAATATGGAATAAAAAGATGATATACTAGTTTGAGATTTTAACAGACATTTAAACACTAGTTATGTAAGATTTAAAACCTTAGACAAATACGTCCTAAGACATATATTAATTAATCAAAATAAATTCAATTTTCAGCTTAATCAATAACTGAAAATTTATCATTAAAATATATATATATATATATATATATATATATATATTCATGATTGTACATATAAAAATAAGAGTTTACAAGCTAATTTTCTTAATTTTTAGAAGATTCAACAGAATATTTTCAACAAGTCTGGTATAAGAAAAAATAATTTCAACCCCTATTCACTATCGTCAAACGCTCACATTCCCTAAACTTGGGGGAACACAACAATAGAGTTTGACGTCACAAAAGCATATCGGGAAAATGTTTACATCCAAGAAAAATATCAATTTTTATGCTTCTTTTCAACTGTTAAATGAAAGATATAAACTTATATCTTTCAGTTTTGAACAATCATTACCTTAATGATTAGTAATAATTAGCAGAACAAAGGAAAATGTTTCTTTTTTAATGAAAAAACGCATTTAAACGAACTCGGTTAACATTTACACTACTTTGAGATTTTATCGTGCTTTTTAGACGTTAGTTATGTAATATTTAATTCGTTAGATGACGATACCCCAGGATATATTCAATCTAATTTCCTTAATTTTAGCAGATTCAACAGAATTTTTTCGATAGGGCTAGTAATAAGATAATAATTCAAGATCCCATTCACTGCATGCTACCCTTAGCATTCTTCAAACTTGGGAAGGGATCACAAACCTTCTCTGACGTCATATTCGAACCAATTTTTTAGTTCGTGTTTACTGCACCTGGTAAACTACAAAGTATAACAGAAAATGTTTCCGCTGAAGAAAAATATCAGTTTTTAGGTAAAAAGAGACTGAATTCTTTACAACTGTTACATGAAAGATGTAAACATTTATTTTAGTTTTGAACAATCATAACCTTAATGAATTTTTATAAGTGAAAAAATAACAAAGGAAAATATTATATTTTAATGAAAGAAGACAAATTTAAACGAATTTGATTGACTCTTACACTAGTTGGAAACTGTAAATGAGTAAAATTGTTTTATGAGTTCATTTAATCATTGACACATTCGAGATTTTGTACATATATCCAAATTTTGAATGAACAGCATCTTAATGAATATTAATAATTAAGTAAAACAATGGAAAATATCAATTTTTAAGGAAAAAGATCAGAATATCAGCATAAAAGAGAAAAGATAAGAGGATTTCAACTTAAAAGGGAAATTTAAACATTTATTTCAGTATTTGAAAAATCATTACCTTAATGAATTTTAATAATTGAACAAATAACTAGGGAAAATATTATTCTTTAATGATAAAAGACAAATTTAAACGAATTTGATTAACTTTTACACTAGTTTGAGATTTTATCCTCCTTTTAGATGCTACCTATGTAGAATTTTAACTTTTCAACGAGACACACTTGAAGAAATACTCATTACTAAAAATAAAATAATTTTAATCTTATCAATAACTGAAAATTACACATTTTAAAAATATTTTCATGAATGTGCATAAAAATACGAGCTTACAAACTAATATCCTTATTTTTATTACATTTAACTAAATTTTTCTACATTCAAGCTTAATTTTTATACACAAAGCATTATTTAATCAAATTCAGTACTTTCAGATTTAACGAAATTCACCGATTTTCACTTTTTAAACCAATCCTATGAGTTAAAAAACAAGAGCACCTCCTATAATTTTATAGCATTGGGTGAAACGAGTCGAATTAGCAGGACATTAAAACTTAAACATAATAAAAAAAAAGTTATTAAATAATTGCTTAGTGCATAACTTTCCCTCAAAATGAAAAAAAAATGAATTCTTGAAACCCCCAATCTTACTAAGTAAAAAATAAATAAATAAATAAATAAAAATAAAATAATTATTCGCCCTTGGACGGATTCGAACCGCCAACCCCATGGTTAACAGCCATATGCGCTATCCAATTGCGCTACAAGGGCATCGAAGATTTTTGAATTATTGCAATACTTATCTACATCAAACTCGATTCTTGCTCCTATATATTTTACCATTACATAATTTTAAAAACTGTTTTTTTCATTTATCAGAAAGTTATTAAATCACAGAACGATCACACATCAAGTTGTTTCAAATATGAATGCTATCTTTACAGTTTTCTAATGATACAGGGTATACATGAACACAAACTTTAATTTTCAAACATTTCATATTTCAAATAGTCTATATTTCAAACCAAAATATTTGAAATTTTCACACGTAAGAGCAAATATTACTTAGATCTTTTCACTATTACCTTTTAAAAAATAGCAGATAACTACTTTTGAATTAATTTTCCAAGAACTGTAACTGAAATTACATCAACTCCTTATAGAAAAGCCTGTTTTAACACAATTTCTTGAAATTCAACAACGAATTGACCTTTAGAGCAATACTTATCTACATCAAACTCGATTCTTGCTCCTATATATTTTAACATTACATAATTTTAACAAATTTACATCGAATTTGTAAGATTTTAACACTTTGATGACATACACCTCAAGAAATATTCATAATTAAACAAAAAATAATCTTATCAATAACTTGAAATTTCACATTTAAAACACATATTTTCGTGATTGCACACATAAAAATAACAGTTTACAAACCAATTTCCATAATTTATCACATTCGAACTTAATTTTTACACACAAAACATTATTTAATCATATTCTATAATTTATGATTCAGTGAAATTCGGGCTAGTCTAGGTTATTCTGCTCATATTATTAATCAAATTGTCTTATGTTTCACCTTGCATTTCGAAGATTTTCGAATTATCATCCATCAAGTTGCGTAAAACATAAATACTGTCTTTATAGTTTAATGATACATAGTATACATGACTAGCCTGAGTTATTTTATCCATATTATTAACCAAATTATCATATGTTTCATCTTACACATCGAAGATTTCTGAATTTTCATCCATCAAGTTGCTTAAAATATTAATACTACGTTTATAGTTCTAATGATGCATAGCGTACATGAATGCAATCTTTAATTTTAACATTTCATATTTCAAATAACCTATTTCAAAGCCAAACTATATGAATTTTTACTACAACGCTTATCACAGAACAATTTACGCTTCACACTTGTCTAATAATTATTAGATATGTATTCCTCAGAAATATTACTACCATATGAATAAGTAAAGAAAATGTAATATATATATATATATATATACAGGGTGTTCCGTTAAAGGGGTCCAATATTAATAGGGGTAATAGAGGAGATCACATGGAGCATAAATCAGTATATAAAGCCTGGTAGGATCTCAATAGTTTTCAAGTTACAGCAAATAGAATGAAAATTCGGAAAATTGTAAAAGAACCCCCATTGCTAAACTATCGATAATGCTACATAAAAACGAAGCACATATTTAGAAAGAGCAGAAAAAAACCTACAAAATGACATCAATTGTATTAAAATAGCAATATTTATTGACGAGTTACAAGCCCTGAAACAGTGAAAAAAGTACGAAATCCAATATACATCAAAATAGTTAATCGTTAATTCCAAAAAGACAACTCTAGATACAACAATGAAAATGTAGTAAAATTTGGTCCATTCCGAAAACTTTCGAAAAAGCTTACAATGAACCATATCGGTTTAATTGTGTGAGAGAAATTAATCAGTTTCTTAGTTACAACTCCGCTTTCTTTGACACTAGCAAAGGTTAAACTCCGCCCATCACGATTGGAAACACCGCCTTTTTAATTACTCTCAACTATACATTTTCGATCATGCTTCTTCTGAGATGCAACATTTTTAATTATTCAAGAGTTGAATGAACCAAAATAACTTTACAATAATAGTCTACATTTTAAAGTGGTCTTTTATTGGATATAAAGCTTAAGTTAAATTCTTTAAAATTAAACTGGTGGTGAAAATTCGGAAATAATTAAAAATATTGCGATTTATAACTATGCAAGAAGTTTCAGTACATGTTTTACATGGACAATTATTGTATGTATATGTGCATCATAATTTATGATAGGAAATAATAATAACAAATAGCATAATAATTTTATTAATTATAAATTTAAAAAAGACACTAACTTTTAAATTAATTCATACAAACTTTGTAATTTACAATTTGAGTACACCACAGTCTGTGACTTACAAAATACTGTGCCAAAAAGTGTTGAAAATAAAAGAAAAATGACAAATAAAGAATTACATTCCACGTACTTTATGACATATGTGAAGCATAGTCTTCTGGCCTGCGCTGCACAGTTCAATGTCGGAAGGCAGACGAACGGACATTATTATAATAGGTGTTCGAAGTTGCGCCCATTAACAGAATCGCACAGCCGACAGCTACGTCGTAAAGATTGGCGAACACGCCGAAAAACTCCGACGGAGTTGGGAATGTCTCCTGCAGCGACAACGATTCGCGCTAGTAAATCCTCCGGTGTATCCACAGGCGTTTCATACACCAGCGATTTAAGGTGTCCCCAAACAAAAAAGTCTACCGGATTGAGGTCTGGAGAGCGTGCAGGCCAAGCAACAGGTCCACTGCGTCCAATCCATTTCCCAGGATATGTTGAATTGAGGTGATTGCGAACACCTATGAAAAAATGTGCCGGTGCGCCATCGTGCATAAACCACATATTGTGGCGCAATGTTGCTGGCACATTTTGCAGTAACTGCGGTAAGATATCCCGTAGGAAAACCAAGTACGTACTGCCATTGAGTACATCTGGGAGTAAATATGGTCCTATGAGATAATCGCCGAGGACACCTGCCCATATGTTCACACTGAACTTTTGTTGTGCGTTCGACAGGAAAACAGTGTGCGGATTTGTATATGACCATGTGTGCATATTGTGCGTGTTTACCACGCCCTCTCTCGTAAATGTTGCTTCATCAGTAAATAAAATATTTTCCAGAAATTGTGGATTATTTTCTGTTACATTAAGCAACCAGCGTACGAATTCTGTCCGCTGAGCACAATCTGTTACTGATAACAGTTGTACCCGCTGCACATGAAAGGGGTGCATGTTTTCTGCACGCAGAACACGCCACACACTTTGGTGAGAAACACCGACTTCAGACGCAGCAGCTCGTGTACTCGTGGAGGGGTTATCTTTAAAAATATTCAGTACATCTTCTTCCATTGCAGGTGTTCGTACATGTCGAGGTTTCCCTGCATCAATGCTTGCTGTATTAAACGATCCAGTCTCCCGTAATCGTCTATCGATTTTTATGAAGAGTTTCGAACTTGGGCAACGTCTCCTTGGAAATTGCTCACGGTACATGCGCTGTGCTAGACATGCATTTCCATGAGCTTGCCCGTACATCAGATGCATGTCCGCATATTCTTCGTTAGAGTATTCCGGCATAATTATTATACATCAACTTACTACAATCCCACTTACAACAGCCTCCCTTTAACATAACGCCCACTGATGACTGCTGTTTTATTACACTTTTCTTCCTATACACATAGAAAATTTGCATAAAAAGTACTTCTTCTTCATCATCCTGAAAGTTCATGGAGGAAACGCAGCAGTCACGGAGTTTGCTTTAAGACAAGGCGAGAGCTGCACAATATGTCATTCACTTGACCAGACTGAATAATGAAAGGGTATTGATAGAGGTTGATCAGAAATGTATAATTGAAAGATATTAAAACGGGGTGTTTACAATCGTCATGGGCGGAGTTTCGCCCTTTCCGAGCGTGCAACAGTACAGAGTTGTAACTAGGGAACTGCTTGATTTCTCCCATACAATTAAACTGATATGGTTTATTGTCAGCTTCTATGAAAGCTTTCGGAATGGACCAAATTTTATAACATTTTCCTTGATGTAGGTAGAGTTGCATTTTCGGAATTAACGATTAACTATTTTGCTAAATATTTGATTTTGTATTTTTTCACTGTTTCAGAGCTTGTAACTCGCCATTAATTCTCAATATTCTAAAACAACTTATGTCATTTCGTAGGATTTTTTCTGCTCTTTCTAAATATGTGCTTCGTTTTTATGTAGCATTATCGATAGTTTAGCAATGAGGGGTTTTTTACAAATTTCCGATTTTTCATTCTATTTGCTGTAACTTGAAAATTATTGAGATCCGGCCAGGCATTATATACTGATTTATGCTCCGTGTGATCTCCTCTATTACCCCTATTAATATTGGACCCCTTTAACGGAACACCCTGTATATATATATATTAAATAACCTCATACACGAAAAGTATCACAGAAGGAAAATACTAATAATCAATTAAAATAATTAACTATTACATAAAATTCCATCTATTATATATAAAACTTCAACTGATGAATGAAAAATATGCAAATTAGCAAAATAAAATTTACAAAAGTAAGAAAAAAATACAAGTTATTGAAAATTTAATTAAAAAAAAAAAAAGGCTTTTGAAAATTGCAAGTTTAACTCCTACCTTAAATGTCATTGCCACTATCTCTTCGCAGAATATAATAATCTATGGTTTGCTATAACAGAATTTCTTGATAACATTTATTATACTACTGATTTGTACGCATGCGTGAGTTGTCACGTGATCAAAACGTTTGAGATTAATATAAATTTTCGAAAAGCAGCGCAGCATTTCTCATTTCAACTGTTAGACTTAAGGGAGAAGGTAACTTTAGTGCACAACTCTGATAAATTTCCAGATTTTAATTCAAGTGGGGAATCGATTTCTTTGTTAGTGAATAAAGTAAGTTTTAGTATATCATTGCAATATATAATAATAAAAATAAACAATGAATAAATTATTATTTATATATTAAACCTTTCCTAAGTATATAAATATATTTCTTTTATTGTACAGATGTTGCAGCAAGATGAATCAAAACAGCAGCAATCCTCTTTATCAGAAATGGATGATCTGAATGATTCGCTCTTGGCCCATGTAGAGTTAAAGAATAATAAATATGTAAGTACTTAGATATGAAATACTATAATTCATATATGAAACGTAATTAGAGTAAATTTAAAATCAAATATTTTATTGTTTATACTTTAACAAATGTTTTTTATCCATATCATTGAAGAGAATTCTAATTGTTTACATTTATTTCTCTCACAGATGCGTTCTATTTGCTACAAACAATTTTTAAGTAAATGGAATTTAAAAGAACATACACAGATCCATTCACATGAAAAACCCTATACTTGTGAAGATTGCCAAAAGCCGTTTTCAAGAAAATATGAATCAAAAATGCATACTACATCATATATAGTAGAGATGTGTCATTTGTTGAGGAACGACTCCAAAGGAACGATTCCGGCAGTGAAACTGAAGGAACGATTCCATTCTGTAAAAAGGAATCGGTCCTTTTTGGAACGGTTCCTCGGATTCGGTCCTTTTTGGAACGATTCCGAAAAGGAACGACTCCTCGGAATCGGTCCTTTTCGGAACGATTCCTCGGAATCGGTCCAAAATGTACCGACTCCGAAAAGGACCGATTCCTCGGAGTCGTTCCGAAAAGGACCGATTCCTCGGAGTCGGTCCACTTCGGAATCGTTCCAAAAAGGACCGAATCCGAGGAACCGTTCCAAAAAGGACCGAATCCGAGGAACCGTTCCGAAAAGGACCGATTCCTCGGGAATCGGTTCTTTTCTTGTAGACTGGCCAGTTTTAATAAATTAAAATACGCTATTTTATTTCAAAATAACAGATTTTGATTCTATTAAAGCTGACTTTATTGCCAAAATATCCTTCTAATGTGTGTGCCCCTCCCCCACCCCCCCTCCTCAAAAAAAAAGAAAAAAAAAGAAAAGTAAAGAAAGAAAGAAAAAAGAAATTGAAGTGCGGGGCGGAGTAGGGTGTTTAATAAACATTACTATTTCATCTTCTTGTGCTAAATTAATCTGAAAGAAATAATTAAAAAAAATATTTTACACGAATTGGATTTTTTACACCTGAGAGAAAAAGTGCCCGAGATGGGATTCGAACCCAGAAACTTTACGTGCTTTACCGATTGAGTACCTGGACCCCGAGGGTAATGGAACACCATGTGTACTTTAATACACTAATACATTTTCTAATTGGTAAATGTATCATACGAAATGAATTTTTTCTAAATGAATTCTTAAGGCTGTTCTCAAATCCAAAAGGATAAATTTGTGACAAATGTTTTAATTTATTTTTATTTGGAAATTCATGAAACGAACAGGTGTTGTTGTTCAGAAACTATGTAATCGAGCTGTTTTTTCCGTTTTTTTTTTTTTTTTTTTTTTTTTTTTTTTTTTTTTTTTTTTTTTGCAAACGCAATAGGCCTTTCAGAAAATAGTGTCAAAGTGGGCGTTTTGAACCGAATTTCCGCCCGAAAGAGGCATAATTTCTCAAAAATGGGTGAAAAACATGTTTGTCACGTGATCAAAATCGATTATAACTCAATAGGTAATTTACTGATCAAAAGATGAAAACACAGTTCGATTCCAAATCGCTTCCATGGTCAAACATTCCAATTTTATATCTTTCCGTTAAAAAATGAATTTGTAAATGTGTCAAAACGTTTTACGCTTGTTGAGCAGATCACTCAAGAACAGCCTTAAGAAAAACAAAGAAAATGCTTGTTTAATTACTAGTGAAAAATATTTTTTTAAATCTGACTAGAAACAGTTTTGAATAATGTAAGAAATATATCACTAGGCCATAAAAATTGCATTTTAATAGGATAATAATAACTGATTTTCAATTATTTTAATAATTGTAGAGTTACGCACTTTCATGCATATTTCAGTATTTCATGTTTTTTCCTCGAACATAATTTCAATTTGAGAATCCTCTTTGTCAAAATAAATATATGACCAGCTACGAGCGCTCGAGTACCACTTTATTTCCACAGTTTGGCGTCTTGTTTTTCTCTCCTGAAGAAGATGATTAAAAAAATCTCGAAACTCCCTAAGATTGTTGTTTTAATCAACTTACATTGAGGTTTATTACATAGAGTAAAATCTGTTAGAACAAGGAATTTTTGTAAAACGTTTCTTTCTTTCTTAAGATAATGAATATTTCAAAAAGCATAATGTCTAATAATAATAATAAGATAACAGTAACAGTGGTGGCTGGGATTGAAATAATTTAACCGCGGTTCGCTCTCTTAATGGCCGTTTTGAGTATAAAAACGGGAAAGAAAAATCACGTGCTACATATAGATTATCGGACTTTCTCCAACACTGCGACATATATAAAGCTGCATATTTTATGCTTGTTTCGGTTTAATAGATTTATGTTAACCCTCCACCTACCAGAGGGGTTCAATGGCCCCGACAGGTACATTTATAATGATATTTCTAATTTATTTTAAAAACTGAAATTTCTGTAAATATGATTTTTTTCTGGGATGTTCTATTCTTTTGAGTAGAACATTCCAGAAAAAGTCACATATTTACAAAATTTTCATTTTTTAAAATGTGAAAAATCAATTTGAATGTATCTATCGGGTCTGTTGCACCGGTCTGGTATGCGGAAGGTTAATATTGCATTTAAAAAGTTTTACAATATACGAATTTAATTATTGGTTTCCAAAGAATGCACGTTGTGATTTTGTACAGTTTTTTCAATTGTTATTTTACTTCTATTTCTTGCTAAATAATTAGAATTTAAATAACTGTGACTTTGTTTTAATTCAACGTAAAATAAAAGCAAAAAAAAATCGTTTATCGTAATAATTTCTTATAATAATTCAGATTTCTTGATCGTTATTGAAACTCGTAAATCCCGAAATCAATGCCACGATTAATGCCTGTTACTGTGGCGATGGATAATACATATCTGAGTTTAATTTCGATCAAATCGAGGCTCCCTTCATGCTAAACTAAATTTAATGTTTCAAGCCTAATACCAAATTTCCGTTTTTATTGAGGTAAAACTTACTGCAAATACGATACTAAATTTTATGTATTTTCCTTTCTTATTGTTATTCTTTTCACTTAGAAGATTTATTTATTTATTTTCTTTTTTTTTCTTAAATTACATAAAGTTTTCTGGAAAGTTCGAATTTAACAAAATGTTTTATCTATTTTAAATAGTTTTGACAATAAAAAGTTTAACTCCAAATAAAAAATAGTCAAATTCTCAAAAAATTAAGGTTGGTATTATCTATAACACGTTTGCAACAGATATATTTCATTCAACGGCCGAAACATCGTCAAAAGGATAGTTCTTTATATAGTACTACACTCTGTAATAATAATGGACATACTTTTAATTTGTTTAATTTAATTAAACCAATAAACCGTTTTTCAGTTAAAATGTTAGCAAATTTCAAATTTAAAGAAATAGAATCTTTGAAGTTTAGTGAAACACTATACCTTTGGCGGAGATAATATGTACTATATATGAATAAAATCATATATATTACTATATATATATATATATTATAATATTAATGCATATAATATTATCTTATAAATATCACTAGCCATAGCCCTGCTAATGAATCTGTTTACAAATCATCTGAAGGAACTTCTACCCTTTCGTGTAACACAAGTGTTCCATGACTTCATGAGTTATGAAGCTTCAAAGATCCCAATCCAAACAAACATATTAGCATTGCAATTCACCCACACCGAACTGAGGTTCTCTAGGATATAAGAGGAGAGAGGGTGACGGCGGATGAGGGTGTGAAATTAAAGAAATTCCTGTAGGTTCTCGTGAAATTGGAGATTCAAAAAGAGTTGTAAGTTTATTGAAATTCTACGTAGTTAACAGCAGTTCACAAATAGCGATGTTGGGGTAAAAGACAAGACATACATCAGTCACTCAGGAAAGACAGTGTGCAAAAACGTGCTTTACTTTTTAACTCTTTCCAATAAAGTTAGTGTTTATGAATGCGGTTTGTCTGTCCGTCAGACCGTCTGTTCACGGTATAAGGCAAGTCACACACTAAGGCGACACATAAGACATGTCGCTTGAATTCACTAGAAAAACTAGTTTAAAACAAGTTTGCAACAACTTCGTTCTTTGTTTCGACCGGTTTTTGCACTTCATGTTGCGCTTTGTATCGTTCTGTGGTCTCAGTGTGTAATATACCTAACTCCCGTAAATATACTCGGATTCCCATGCAATTGATATATGTTAATGATGTTTACCATGTGATGTTTGGTATTCAATATGAAGAGTGTAGCATTAATAGTTTATTTACAGGGGCACTCAAAAGTATTTCGTTACATTATGGTCAACGGGAAAAAATCGTTTGCAGCGCATTTTAATGACATTAAGCTATTTCAAATGCATTAAAATTGATATATATCACTGAATTGCACTACAAGATGATTGCTATAGAATAGGGTGTTTCACTTCTGAACCAGATCCTGAAGGCGGTGATAATAATGTTGATGAATTATGCGAAGTATCCTGTGTGCGTAAAGTTACGGAGCTGAGGAGAAAGACGATAAAGGGCATAAAGTTATTGAAAGTACGGACACTGGAACAAAAATGTAATCTACTTGAACTAATTACATATCCAAACCAGTAGGGCCATCCAAATGAAAAATGAGATTCAGAAGGAAAAATGAAATTAAGATTACCTAGAGGTAGATTTTGAAGAGGAATCTATGAGACTGAAAATTCCTAGACCCTGGTGACAAATATCAGAGCAATAATAAAATTTCCTATACAGGATGTCCACTCTCAACGATGTCCAATAGCTAATTCCTAAACCGTTAGTCATAGCCATATAGTGCCGATTACAAAAATGTTTTAAATGGGTGTAAAGAAGTATTTAAAAAGTGATTTGGGTCAATAGAATCATTTCTTGAAAAATTATGAAATTTAATTTTTTTATACGATCCCCCGGTCCTTCAAGTTATAGTTAGTAAAACTTTCCTATTACACTTACAAGTAAGACAAATAAAAGTCCTATTATTCTACGACTAAAACTGACCGAAGTAATGGCTGTTTCAACTTGGAGCATATTTTTTGCTGCGAAATAGGGGTCATTTACAAATTTACTAGAAATATAAATAATCTTCAGATATATAAAAAATATAGTTGATAGTAAAATTAACATTGCATTATAAATTTGAAATCTATAATCATTCTGAAATATTAATGCAAAATATACAGCTTGTACTAAACATATAACAGGAAAAAAATAATAGAATTTTTGTTAAATAAAATGTTGAAAAGCAAGAGCCTCGATTCTTTACACACTGAATCCAAAAATGGCCTTCATTTTTTATCACAAAGTACAGATTTTTTGCAAATCGTAAATTTGAAAGCTAAAAAGTGAAAAATTTTCGGAAATCTGATTCTGATAGTATAAAATAGATGTGATTGTTATTTCTTTATCTTTTGATAATTGATTTTTATGTATTTTTTACTATTGAATCCGAAAATGACCTTCATTTTTAACCATCACATCAGGATTTTTCGCAAATCGTAAATTTCAAAGTTTAAAAGTTCAAAGTTTTAATTGAACCTCTTCCTACGATTTTTCGCAAATCGTAAATTTTAAAGTTTAAAAGTTCAAAGTTTTAATTGAACCTCTTCCCTTCCGACATCATCGGATCCCCGAGCTGTTTAGCTGTAAGAATCCCAGTATAAGCCAAAAATTGAGTAAATTCTTGAATTAAATACAATTAAATTGAATAAAAGAAGTTTTACATCCATTTTATAGTATCAGATTTTCGCTATTTTTTAACTTTGAAATTTACCATTTACAAAAAAGTCTAACATGATGGTTAAATATGAAGGTAATTTTTACATTCAGTGCTAAAAAGTACATACAAATCAGTCGTAAAAGTTAAAAAATACAACCATCGACTCTATTTTATAGTATTAGCTATTTTTTCAATTTTGAAATTTACTATTTGCGAAAAATTCTGACATGGTGATTAAAAATGAAGATAATTTTCGGATTCAGCGCTAAAAAATACATAAAAATCATAATTTTAAAAATACATAATTTTAAAAATAAAAAAACACAACCATCGCAGTCTTGTGGTATCTAATCTAAAACTTTTTAGAAAACTTGTTGGCAGTAATCTATCCAAAATTTCTTGTGTTACCCTGTAAAATAAGTACATAATGGTAAGCACTGAAAATCATAATAATATTACATTGTCATGTGATTTACGTCAATATGTAAAATTTAACCTCGATCGCATATTTTAAAGTGAGTTGAATTTCGAGTACAAATTTTGAACTGGAAAGACATACATACGATCGTTTCAAGTTAACCCGTTACCCGCTGGTATTGCGTTCACGCAACGGTCAAAATAATTGCTCATGCTTACATTAATTACTTTGTCACCACTATTTTACAATTAAAAAAATTGCCTTATTTATTGGCAGAAATTTTGATATTTTAATAAAGCGGAAATTACCTTTCTGAATTTGTGGTGACAAGCGACTTTCAACAAGAAATTTGAAAATTCCTACTTATAGTTTTGACGGTTAATAGGTTAAATGAAAGCTTATAAAAATAGCATAGTTTTTGTTAAAAAAATCATGAAAAGAAATAGCTTCAAATCCTTACAAAAATCTGTCGTAATACGATTTCTTTCAAAGCGCAGCTACACATGAAATAAATCCTTCAAATACTTTAAGCACTTTGTTTACGACCCCTAGAAGCATGGCTAAACTCATGTGTATTCGGATGCAGAAAAGTGGCATAAGTCTTGCATTTCAAAGTTACGTATAACTTCATGAATTTTAGTGTTAGATGAATGGGACTTTTTTGTCTTTCTTTTAAGAGAACAGGAAATTTTTACTAAATATCTCTTATAGGACGGAGGACCGTATAAAAAATTAAATTTCGTAACTTTTTTAGAAATATTTTTATTGATCCAAACGACTTTCAGAATAATTTTTTACCTTATTTAAAACATTTTTGTAATTGGAACTATAGGTCTATGACTAACGGTTTAGGACTTAGCCACTGAACATCGTTGAGAGTAAAGACACACTGTATAAAATAATAATATAAATGGACGGTCATTTGACGACATATTTTCAAGAGAAACCAATGATTACACTGAAAATCGAATAGACCTTGCACCGCCCTTAAATTTCCAAGAGGAATTATGCTTTATACCATAAATCATAAAGTTAGAAATAACTGCAAATTAATTGCACACACTGATCAATGAAATGAGCTCTTAAAAACAAAATCATCTGTCCAAAACATTACAAAATTAAAGCGACTGGATGCCTAAGAAAATGGATGGGTACATAAGAAAATAAATTAGTAAAAAATATTATGGATTGCATGTGGTTCTCTTTATCTCGGAAGTGTTTTTTTCCCCTTGGAATCCTTTATTTTTCAAAATCGTTCTTTTTTTTCTCGGAATCGTTCCTTTTTCTCTGATTCGTTCCTTTTTTCGGAACGATTCCGAAAGGAATGACTCCAATGAACTCGTTCCTTTCGGTGAACGATTCCGGCTGGAACGATTCCTTAAAAGGAACGATGTTGCCCATCTCTAATATATAGTCTATCACCAGCTGAATGTAAACTATGTGAAGATATTCAAGAAATAACAAGACGTTTGAAGAATTTAACAATCAAGGAAGAGATTTGGACTATGTACTCAACCTATTTGCATAAGAGTTACCACAATATCCCAAAACTGAAATTTCGAAGGCACACAGTGGGTGTAAAGGAATTTTTGTTACCCATGATTCTCGTAACCACCATGAATTTGGATGTTATTCATAATGTATTCCTTAAATTGTTATAATAAATATTCTTTTATCTGCACTTATCGACGTGTTTATTTATATCTCCTAACATTTTAAACGAAAAACGCTTTCCCATCTTAAAAAATTTCATAAGAACAGATAAAAATTAACAGATGAATGAAAATAATATGCATGTTCACAAAGTTTTCTAGATATATTTACAAAAATGTTTACAAAATAAAAAATTTGCAAGAGTAAAAGACAAAATTCACAAAATTAAAAAAAAAATACAACATAACATTTTTTTCTTCTTACAAATGTGAGTTTTTAGAAAAGTAGGAAAAAAAATTACACTTAGATTTTTTTTTTTTCAAAAGTGAAAAAAAATATTTTTACAAAAATATTTTTACAAAAAAATATTTTTACAAAAATATTTTTACAAAAAAATATTTTTACAAAAAATATTTTTACAAAAAATTTTTTTACAAAAAATATTTTTACAAAAAAAAATTACAAAAGTAAAAAAAAAAATTATAACACAAAAAAATAATAAAAAAAAATTTACAAAATTTGTGAAAAAAAAATTGCAAAAAAGTTTGAAAAAAATTTACAAAAAAGTTTCAAAAATGATATTTTAAATATAGTGTATAATGGTTGAAAAATTTACAAAAAAGTTGTGAAAAAGTTTCAAAAAATGATATTTTAAATATAGTGTATAATGGTTGGCCAACCATTATACACTATATTTAAAATATCATTTTTTGAACCTTTTTCATAACTTTTTTGCCAACCATTATACACTATATTTAAAATATCATTTTTTGAAACTTTTTCATAACTTTTTTTAAACATTTTAGCAATTTTTTTTCACAAATTTTGTAAATTTCTTTTATTATTTTTTTTATGTTATAATTTTTTTTTTTTTTTTTTTACTTTTGTAATTTTTTTTTTTGTAAAAATATTTTTTGTAAAAAAATTTTTTGTAAAAAAATTTTTTGTAAAAAAATTTTTTGTAAAAATATTTTTTGTAAAAATATTTTTTTGTAAAAATATTTTTGTAAAAATATTTTTTTTCACTTTTGAAAAAAAAAAAATCTAAGTGTAATTTTTTTCTCTACTTTTCTAAAAACTCACATTTGTAAGAAGAAAAAAATGTTATGTTGTATTTTTTTTTTTTTTAATTTTGTGAATTTTGTCTTTTACTCTTGCAATTCTTTCATTTTGTAAACATTTTTGTAGATATATCTAGAAAACTTTGTGAACATGCATATTATTTTCATTCATCTGTTAATTTTTATCTGTTCTTATGAAATTTTTTAAGATGGGAAAGCGTTTTTCGTTTAAAATGTTAGGAGATATAAATAAACACGTCGATAAGTGCAGATAAAAGAATATTTATTATAACAATTTAAGGAATACATTATGAATAACATCCAAAATCATGGTGGTTACGAGAATCATGGGTAACAAAAATTCCTTTACACCCACTGTGTGCCTTCGAAATTTCAGTTTTGGGATATTGTGGTAACTCTTATGCAAATAGGTTGAGTACATAGTCTAAATCTCTTCCTTGATTGTTAAATTCTTCAAACGTCTGGTTATTTCTTGAATATCTTCACATAGTTTACATTCAGCTGGTGATAGACTATATGATGTAGTATGCATTTTTGATTCATATTTTCTTGAAAACGGCTTTTGGCAATCTTCACAAGTATAGGGTTTTTCATGTGTATGGATCTGTGTATGTTCTTTTAAATTCCATTTACTTAAAAATTGTTTGTAGCAAATAGAACACATCTGTGAGAGAAATAAATGTAAACAATTAGAATTCTCTTCAATGATATGGATAAAAAACATTTGTTAAAGTATAAACAATAAAATATTTGATTTTAAATTTACTCTAATTACGTTTCATATATGAATTATAGTATTTCATATCTAAGTACTTACATATTTATTATTCTTTAACTCTACATGTGCTAAGAGCGAATCATTGAGATCATCCATTTCTGATAAAGAGGATTGCTGCTGTTTTGATTCATTTTGCTGCAACATCTGTACATTGTACAATAAAAGAAATATATTAATATACTTAGGAAAGGTTTAATATATAAATAATAATTTATTCATTGTTTATTTTTATTATTATATATTGCAATGATATACTAAAACTTACTTTATTCACTAACAAAGAAATCGATTCCCCACTTGAATTTAAATCTGGAAATTTATCAGAGTTGTGCACTAAAGTTACCTTCTCCCTTAAGTCTAACAGTTGAAATGAGAAATGCTGCGCTGCTTTTCGAAAATTTATATTATTCTCAAACGTTTTGATCACGTGACAACTCACGCATGCGTACAAATCAGTAGTATAATAAATGTTATCAAGAAATTCTGTTATAGCAAACCATAGATTATTATATTCTGCGAAGAAATAATGGTAATGACATTTAAAGTAGGAGTTAAACTTGCAATTTTCAAAAGCCTTTTTTTTCTTAAATTAAATTTTCAATAACTTGTATTTTTTTCTTACTTTTGTAAATTTTATTTTGCTAATTTGCATATTTTTCATTCATCAGTTGAAGTTTTATATGTAATAGATGGAATTTTATGTAATAGTTAATTATTTTAATTGATTATTAGTATTTTCCTTCCGTGATACTTTTCGTGTATGAGGTTATTTAATATATATATATATATATATATATATATATATATATATATATTACATTTTCTTTACTCATTCATATGGTAATAATATTTCTGAGGAATACATATCTAATAATTATTAGACAAGTGTGAAGCGTAAATTGTTCTGTGATAAGCGTTGTAGTAAAAGTTCATATAGTTTGGCTTTGAAATAGGTTATTTGAAATATGAAATGTTAAAATTAAAGATTGCATTCATGTATGCTATGCATCATTAGAACTATAAACGTAGTATTAATATTTTAAGCAACTTGATGGATGAAAATTCAGAAATCTTCGATGTGTAAGATGAAACATATGATAATTTGGTTAATAATATGGATAGAATAACTCAGGCTAGTCATGTATACCATGTATCATTAAACTATAAAGACAGTATTTATGTTTTACGCAACTTGATGGATGATAATTCGAAAATCTTCGAAATGCAAGGTGAAACATAAGACAATTTGATTAATAATATGAGCAGAATAACCTAGACTAGCCCGAATTTCACTGAATCATAAATTATAGAATATGATTAAATAATGTTTTGTGTGTAAAAATTAAGTTCGAATGTGATAAATTATGGAAATTGGTTTGTAAACTGTTATTTTTATGTGTACAATCACGAAAATATGTGTTTTAAATGTGAAATTTCCAGTTATTGATAAGATTATTTTTTTGTTTAATTATGAATATTTCTTGAGGTGTATGTCATCAAAGTGTTAAAATCTTACAAATTCGACGTAATTTTGTTAAAATTATGTAATGTTAAAATATATAGGAGCAAGAATCGAGTTTGATGTAGATAAGTATTCTGTAAAGGTCAATTCGTTGTTGAATTTCAAGAAATTGTGTTAAAACAGGGTTTTCTATAAGGAGTTGATGTAATTTCAGTTACAGTTCTTGGAAAATTAATTCAAAAGTAGTTATCTGCTATTTTTTAAAAGGTAATAGTGAAAAGATCTAAGTAATATTTGCTCTTACGTGTGAAAATTTCAAATATTTTGGTTTGAAATATAGACTATTTGAAATATGAAATGTTTGAAAATTAAAGTTTGTGTTCATGTATACCCTGTATCATTAGAAAACTGTAAAGATAGCATTCATATTTGAAACAACTTGATGTGTGATCGTTCTGTGATTTAATAACTTTCTGATAAATGAAAAAAACAGTTTTTAAAATTACGTAATGGTAAAATATATAGGAGCAAGAATCGAGTTTGATGTAGATAAGTATTGCAATAATTCAAAAATCTTCGATGCCCTTGTAGCGCAATTGGATAGCGCATATGGCTGTTAACCATGGGGTTGGCGGTTCGAATCCGTCCAAGGGCGAATAATTATTTATTTTTATTTATTTATTTTTTTTTTTTTACTTAGTAAGATTGGGGGTTTCAAGAATTCATTTGTTTTTCATTTTGAGGGAAAGTTATGCACTAAGCAATTATTTAATAACTTTTTTTTGATTATGTTTAAGTTTTAATGTCCTGCTAATTCGACTTGTTTCACCCAATGCTATAAAATTATAGGAGGTGCTCTTGTTTTTTAACTCATAGGATTGGTTTAAAAAGTGAAAATTGGTGAATTTCGTTAAATCTGAAAGTACTGAATTTGATTAAACAATGCTTTGTGTATAAAAATTAAGCTTGAATGTAGAAAAATTTAGTTAAATGTAATAAAAATAAGGATATTAGTTTGTAAACTCGTATTTTTATGCACATTCATGAAAATATTTTTAAAATGTGTAATTTTCAGTTATTGATTAGATTAAAATTAATTTATTTATAGTAATGAGTATTTCTTGAAGTGTGTCTCGTTGAAAAGTTAAAATTCTACATAGGTAGCATCTAAAAGGAGGATAAAATCTCAAACTAGTGTAAAAGTTAATCAAATTCGTTTAAATTTGTCTTTTATCATTAAAGAATAATATTTTCCCTAGTTATTTGTTCAATTATTAAAATTCATTAAGGTAATGATTTTTCAAAAACTGAAATAAATGTTTAAATTTCCCTTTTAAGTTGAAATCCTCTTATCTTTCCTCTTTTATGCTGATATTCTGATCTTTTTCCTTAAAAATTGATATTTTCCATTGTTTTACTTAATTATTAATATTCATTAAGATGCTGTTCATTGAAAATTCGGATATATGTACAAAATCTCGAATGTGTCAATGATTAAATGAACTCATAAAACAATTTTACTCATTTACTGTTTCCAACTAGTGTAAGAGTCAATCAAATTCGTTTAAATTTGTCTTCTTTCATTAAAATATAATATTTTCCTTTGTTATTTTTTCACTTATAAAAATTCATTAAGGTTATGATTGTTCAAAACTAAAATAAATGTTTACATCTTTCATGTAACAGTTGTAAAGAATTCAGTCTCTTTTTACCTAAAAACTGATATTTTTCTTCAACGGAAACATTTTCTGTTATGCTTTGTAGTTTACCAGGTGCAGTAAACACGAACTAAAAAATTGGTTCGAATATGACGTCAGAGAAGGTTTGTGATCCCTTCCCAAGTTTGAAGAATGCTATGGGTAGCATGCAGTGAATGGGGGATCTTGAATTATTATCTTATTACTAGCCCTATCGAAAAAATTCTGTTGAATCTGCTAAAATTAAGGAAATTAGATTGAATATATCTTGGGGTATCGTCATCTAACGAATTAAATATTACATAACTAACGTCTAAAAAGCACGATAAAATCTCAAAGTAGTGTAAATGTTAACCAAGTTCGTTTAAATGCGTTTTTTCATTAAAAAAGAAATATTTTCCTTTGTTCTGCTTAATTATTACTAATCATTAAGGTAATGATTGTTGAAAACTGAAAGATATAAGTTTATATCTTTCATTTAACAGTTGAAAAGAAGCATAAAAATTGATATTTTTCTTGGATGTAAACATTTTCCCGATATGCTTTTGTGACGTCAAACTCTATTGTTGTGTTCCCCAAGTTTAGGGAATGTGAGCGGTTGACGATAGTGAATAGGGGTTGAAATTATTTTTTCTTATACCAGACTTGTTGAAAATATTCTGTTGAATCTTCTAAATATTAAGGAAATTAGATTGTAAACTCTTATTTTTATATGTACAATCATGAATATATATATATATATATATATATATATATATATATATATATAAATGATAAATTTTCAGTTATTGATTAAACTGAAAATTGAATTTATTTTGATTAATTAATATATGTCTTAGGACGTATTTGTCTAAGTTTTTAAATCTTACATAACTAGTGTTTAAATGTCTGTTAAAATCTCAAACTAGTATAAAAGTTAATAAAATTCATCTTTTTATTCCATATTAACTTTTGTTATTTGTTCAGTTAATCAAAATTAATTAAGGTGAGGGTTGTATTCAAACTGAAATGTATGTTTAAATTTCCATTTTAAGACGATATTCTCATTTTATGGTTGGAAAAAAAAAAAAAAAAAAATAAATAAATAAATCTGCTTTTTTCATTAAAATTTATAGTTTTTTGTTATTTTGCGTAATTAATAATACTCATTAAGGTGAAGATTGTTCAAAATTCAAATATATGTTTAACTTTCTCAATTTAAGTTGATATTCTGATCTTGTAGTTGAAAATAATCTACAGAAATCGGCTTTTTTCCTTTAAAATTGTTATTTTTCATTGTTTTGCTTAATTAATAATGCTCATTAAGGTAAAGATTCTTCAAAATTCAAATGTACGCGTTTAACTTTCCCCATTTAAGAGTATATTCTGATCTTGTACTTGAAAAAATTCATCTTTTTTCATTAAAAATTGATATTTTTCATTGTTTTGCTTAATTAATAATGCTCATTAAGATGTTAATCATCCAAAATTCAAATATATGTTTAACTTTCTCCATTTAAGTTGATATTCTGATCTTGCAGTTGAAAGAAAATGTACAGAAATCAGCTTTTTCCTTTAAGATTGTTATTTTCCATTATTTTGCTTAATTAATAATACTCATTAAGGTAAAGGTTGTTCAAATTTAAAATGCAAATTTAATCTTCATCTTAAAGTATGATAATCTAGTCGATCTAACGTTCAACTCTCATGTTATAGCAGACAAATACTCTAAAAACGCCATTTTCCCCACTAGGGGGCGGTGTCGGAGGGGTACCAGAGACGGTGTCGCAGGGGGTTTGGTGTCGGAGGGGGAGCAGAGGGTGTGTCGCAGCGCACCGCCTGCGGCTGTCCCCGACCTCTTATTTTCCTACTACTATCGACAAAACTTGCGACAAAACTCGCCCGATCGGCAAAATTTACAATTTTTTTTGCGCCTCATCGACAAATTTTTCGATTATTCCGTGCTTTATCCGCGAAATTTACGATTTTTCCGTGTCTGATCGACAAAATTCGTTATTTTTCCGCGCCCGATCAACGAAATTCGCGTTTCTTAAGGGCGTTTCTCACAACCAAAAGTTCAACTTTCTAACATAAGTATTAATTTATTTTTGTTCGAAAATGCATGAAACTAGCTGGTGTTGTTGTAGTTCAGAAACTATGCCATCGAGCTGTTTTTTCTATTTTTTTGCAAACGCATTTGATCTTTCATAAAAGAGTGTCAAAGTAGGCATTTTAAGCCTAATTTCCGCGCGAAGGAAAAAAAAGCACTCAAGAGCGGGCGAAAAACGGGTTTGTCACGTGCAGGGATGTAGTGGAGGGTATACGGGGGTATACGCCGTATACCCTCTGGATTTTTTTAAAGGAACACAGTATACCCTCTTTTTCTCAAGAAAGCTATAGTATATATACACTAGAGTATACCCTCTGCCTTGAGCGTATACCCTCTGCTTAGAACGTATACCCTCTGGTTTTTTAACGACTACACCTCTGGTCACGTGATCCAAAACGCTTCTAACTCAATAGGTAATGGATTGATCAAAAAATGGAAAAAACAGTTCAATTCCAAATCGCTTCCATGGCCAGGCTTTCCCATTTTATATCTTTCCGTTAAAAAATGAATTTGTAAATGTGTCAAAACGTTTTACGCTTTTTGAGCAGAGCAGTTAAGAACAGCCTTAACTGACTGACGAAATTTTCAATTCACCCCCCCCCCCCCCCCGACAAATATATTCATCAAATTCACGATTTTTCCCTGCGACCTATGGCAAAAATTGTAATTTTTTCCAGTTATAAATTGACGAAATTCGCGGGCACACGTTAACCCATCGCGGGCCACGGGTTGTACATCCCTACTGTAGGCAGTCTTTCTTCTAAAAACTCGGGCCACGCCTTTGTTAATAAGGATACTTTAATATTAAAATCTGCTGGACAGAAATGAAAACCTTATTTTAATAGCTCGATTTATTAATTATTCTGTCCATCAAGCAATGTTGGTACATTTAATTTACTTAAATTAATCAGAAATCGTGATCGTAATATAAATACAGTTCTAACAATAGTATAACGCGTGCTAAAAATTTGATAACATAAACGCTCACGCTATAAATTAAGTGGATAAATGTTCTATATATTAAAAGAATGCGTTGTGTAATTTCGATGCCCCTATCACTTTTGAATCCAAAAGGGCAACTTTATGACATAAATTTTAATTCAATTTTGTTCGGAAATGCATGAAACGAGCAGGTGTTGTTGTTCAGAAACTATATAATCGACCTTTTTTTTTTCAATATTTTTCCAATATTTCGCGAAAGAAGAATAACCACTCAAGGAAGGGTGAAAAAGTCTTTGTCGCGTGATCAAAATTGCTTATAACTCAATAGGTAATTGATGGATCCAAAAACGGAAAACAGAGTTCGATTCCAAAATCGCTTTCCTAATCAGGCCTTCCAATTTTATATATCTTTCCGCTAAAAAATTGAATTCGTAAATGTGTCAAAACGTTTTGCGCTTGTTGAACAGAAACAGCCTTAACCCCTTCGCGACGGGAGCCTTTTACGAAATGTTAATTACTTTGCTACCGGTTTTAAAAAACAGAAGTTTGTGCCTATTCAAATCAGGAAAATGCTCGGATTAAATAAGGCAAATTTTACAGTAAAATTTTACTGGTGAGGATAAACGAGGATTCTTAGGCCTATTTCCGGCACGTATACGTGTCGCTCGTCCCCAAGGGGTTAAAGAAATACAACAATTCGGTAAAACAAGCTTAAAACGTTTTGACACATTTACAAATTCATTTTTTAACGGAAAGGTATGAAATTGGAAGGCCTGACTAGGGAAGCGATTTGGAATCGAACTGTGTTTTCCATTTTTGGATCAATCAATTACATATTGAGTTATAAGCGATTTTGATCACGTGACAAACACGTTTTTCTTCCTTCGCTGACTGTTTTTTCTGCTTTCTTCAGGAACTTCGGTTCGAAACGTCAACTTTGACACTATTTTCTGAAAGATCTATTGCGTTTGCAAAAAACCCCGGAAAAACAGCTCGATGACATAGTTTCTGAACAACAACGCCTGCTAGTTTGATGCATTTCCGAATAAAAGTAAATTTAAACTTATGTCATAAAGTTGCCTTTTTGGATTTGAGAGCAGCCTTAAGGCTTCTGTCCCTGCCGTCGAAGGCACTCACGAGCTAATGCTAATCCTATCAGGAAAGATTTTTCTAATATCTCGTTTGCATTTCGACATTTTAAAATAATTTTTGTTGCATTGGATAGCCGAAGTCCGTCTCTACAGCGCACCTTTTTTACTTTTTCGATTTTGGTCGCAGATATTTTTTATAAAGTTACTTTCACTTTCAAAACCGGTTCTGAAAATGAAAGTGTCATTCTAAAAAACATCTGCGACCAAAATCGAAAAAGTAAAAAAGGTGCGATGTAGAGACGGACCTCGGCTATCCAATGCAAAAAACATTATTTAAAAATGTCGAAATACAAACGAGATATATTATTAGACTACAAAGGTTGACGGAAAACTGATGTAAATGCAGCAAACGATAGGATTTTATTTTAGTTTTTTTCCCCCTCCCACATGTGCATGCACACAACCTGAAGGCATATATATATTTTTTTGGCAAGTTGATAGCTTAGACAGTCCGGTGGTCCTGCACGTCACTGATTTATTACGCAAAAATTATTTGTTCTAATGTGCTCTATAAAAATGCAAGTTTCAAAGATCACTTCTAAATCACTCTGTATTCACGATGATTATAAGAAGTCTAATTATGACATTTCGACATTTATAATAATGAGATTTTCCATTCATTTTTTTTCCTTTAGAAAAACAGCTCCTGAAAATAATAATAATAAACTTTTTATTTTATTTTTTTCCTTTAGAAAAACAGCACCTGAAAATAATAATAATAAACTTTTTATTTATTTATTTATTTATTAATGTATGTTAAAAAATAAGTAATTTAGCTGAAAAAGTCTTTTGAATGATTTATTTTATTTTATTTATTTATTTTACAAAACTCAATTTTTAATCAAATATTAAATGTTATTTCTCCACCCCGTTCTTTTCCCCCCCCTTCCCTTTTTTTCTAGTAATATAATCAACCAATGTAAACATACTTTGTGATGTCTGTTTACAAAAAAAAAAAAAAACACATAAAATAAATAATAAATAAATAAAATAAAATAAATAATCATTATAAAACAGATAAATATCAGATAAAATCGTTCGCTATTGCGAACAGTTGAAAAGTGTCTCTAAACTAGCTCTGCCTCGCTACTGAAAAATATCTTCCAATCGCAGTATATTTATCGACGGCACAATAATGCATTGTTATTTTATAGTTAGTTATATTATTGTTATGTTATTGCTATTGCAATGCAATTTATTTTAAATTGCGTCCTCTTTAATATTTTCAACATCGTACACGTGGCTCGGTGGTCTAGGGGTATGATTCTCGCTTAGGGTGCGAGAGGTCCCGGGTTCAAATCCCGGCCGAGCCCAATGATTTCTTTTTTCTTAGTTTATCAAAACTGCTTTTGGAGTTACATATTTTGAAGTGTGGGTTATCTCGTACTTTTTTTTTTCTAAGTGGCAAAATAGCTAGGATTAACACAATAATGCAGCTTTTTAATCTGGTTATAGGATTAACTGATCTGTCAGCTTTTATTTTAAATTATACTGTTAATCGAAAATTTAATGAAGTCTGCATTATTTTGTTTTATTTACTTATTAAAATTTAAAAAGCATATAACGAAATCTTATGGGGGGAGGGGAGATTTTCCCTGGAAACCCTCTGAATTCTTCACTAAAATTAATACCTTGGAGGAGCTGTGGAAGAGTTCTTGTGAGAAAGGGGGTTAGGAGTATTAGTATAGTGGATATACCTTATGGATTTTTTAAGAAGCTCCGTTTGTTTCTAAAGTAAAGCTATAGTGTACACTACTATAAAAGTTCGTGGCTGTAGCGTATATCCTCTATTTTTTTTTCTTTTTAACGACTACAATTTGGGAGCAATGCTCCATTCATCTTTCAGATAAATATTATGTCTAGATGCTACAAGCCTGTTCGTGTACAATGAAAAATTTTACCACTGTATTATTCCAGCCATTACTTTATATATCTTTATTTTACAAGCTTGCTAAAAAGAAAAAGGAAAGTGTGAAATACAACAGAAAAAAAAAATAAAACTGTTTACTATTTTGTACACTAGATGACACCACCAATTAATATTCACGACCGCACCGCAAATTTATTGTTATTTTTATTGTTACAAGAAGACAAAATTTTATGGTACATTTTATGGTATTTATTATGATAGCATGTTTAATTACTTTAATTGGCTTTTTTGTATATGAAACATTTCACTGAAGGTTTTATTTCATTTTCTATTAAGAGCACAGAATATTTAGAGAGTTTAGTTATGTATGCATAATAAATATAACGAGTCAAGTCACTGACAGAAATTATAAATTCTCCATACAAATATTATAGCCATATATTTTTCCATAGTCTTGTTTCTTATCATAAATATTTAATTTTAAAGATTAAATATCATTTTTAAAAAAGAAAAGAAAAATAGTGATTCTCGTAATAGTTATTTATGTTGAAACTAGGTGACGCCACTATTTCTTGTAATTTTAGGAACTTCATTTCAAAAAGTTGTTGCCATTCACCAATTCGATAATAGCACATTTCCAATAGCTTTTATCCATTCTCCCCTCCGCCCTCCCCCAGAAGAAAATATAAAATATCCAGATATAAGTAAATTGAACTTTAAAAAAGAACAGTGGATAATTTCTTTTAATTCATGACATTATGCTGAATCATATTTTTTTTTCTTCTAATGAAAATGAGCCTAGAAAATCTGGCATTGAAGATGTGATATTTTTCTAAAATTTAAAAGATAATTTTTTAAAATGAAGTTTAAAATAGAAGTTTGTCATTTAAATAAATTGTATCATCTGTAACCGTATTAGGAATTTCGAACACTTTTAACAAATCAATTGATGGCATCAGCACACAAAGCTACAAAAATAAAGCGCATTGTGTTTTTGTTAGAAAAACTTTAAAGTTCTTCATAATTTTTTGAGTTTTATATTCTGAATTTTAGAATAATCTGTCAAAATGTCGTTGGGAGTCCCTGTCAAAGTACTTCATGAAGCTGAGGGTCATATAGTAACTTTAGAAACTAATACCGGTGAAGTGTACCGTGGGAAACTGGTAGAAGCTGAAGATAACATGAATTGTCAAATGTCTGGAATCACAGTAACGTACAGAGATGGCAGAGTTGGCCAGCTGGAAAACATTTATATCAGAGGAAGCAAAATTAGGTTCCTGATTTTACCAGATATGTTGAAGAATGCTCCAATGTTTAAGAAAACTGGTCCAAGAACTGCAGCAGCTTCTAGTGGTAGAGGAAAGTCTGCTATTCTACGTGCACAAGGTAAGATATAATAATGTTCTACCATTTTCCATGAATAAATAAACGATGCTAAATTTGGAGGGCAAATTTTTTTCGTTAATGTTTCCTTATGTGTATTTTAACGCCGTAATTATTAGAGATGTAACGGAGTCGCGATTCCTGCCGAATGTACAATTTTTCATCATATTTAACAAAAATACTTGTATTTCGATGACCAAAACTTTTTCACAACTTTTAGCTTCATAGTTTCTTTTGTGAATTGAAATAAATTGATAAAATTTTCTTATTCTTAAACAAATATTTAGATATTTGACCGAACCGAATCTTCGGCAGTATGGTTAAATGTGAATGTACCCTATAGTTGTGAAATCTCTAATAGTAATTGTGACTGTGTATTATTTAAAAGGACAGTGTATTTATTTCTCTGAGTTCTCCCACTTAGATTTTCTCTGCACTTACTTATTTGTTTGAATACCTAGTGGCAGAAAAATCTACAAGTGTCTGCGACAGATACTTCAGGGACAGAAAATAATCTGCAGGTGAAATATTTTTACAATTGAAGTGTTAAACAATCACTTACCTGTAGCGTTTTTAGGCATTTTATAAATTTTTATTAATAATGAGTTTGAGTTTTTGTATAGAGATAATGAGCTAAACATAATATGAAGCTAAATAAAGTTTCTTTGAAAAAGAATCTGCAAAAGAGAAAAGAAAATCTGCGACTTCTGTTACTGAGGGTTACTGCGACTTCTGTTACTGTTACTTGAATAAAATTCCATAGGGGAGAGTGGGGATACTTGAGCCACCCCTATTTTCTCTACAGTAGGTTAATTTTTCTTTCTGAAATTAGCAGCATGATAATATATTGATAGTTCTGCACATGTAAAAAAAAAAAAATCACATATCTCGGTACCTTTTTGAAAGTATAGTTATTAATAGTTGCTTTTTCCCTATCTGAAGTAAATATTTAGGTGAGTGTTTTTTATATTTTTTTTGCAATCAAAGTTTTGTTTTAAGCTGCAACAATATAGATAGATTTAATAAGTATAATTTCAGTTGTATTTTGAATGTAAAATAATTCAAATAGCTGCATGCATTACTTAGTAAAAGTCTGATTAAAAAAAAAAAAAATGGTAGTAGTGGTGATACTTGAGCCACTGAGATTGGGGGTACGTGAGCTATGCTCAACCATCTCTACTAGGAAATTAGACATATGAGAGAAACAAAAAAATGTCTTTTTCATGTTCACTTTACAGATAATTTTTTTTTTTTTTCTGGGTAAAGTGAACTCTATTTTTTTTTTCATTAAAAAATAATCAACAAGGACTTAATTTGAAAACATATGTTTAAAATAAAAATGTATAGGTTTTTGTTAATGAAAATATCCCCCCCCCCCTTTTTTTTTTTTGACTAACAAAATAGTCTGTCTAGATAAATGTAGGCGGCTGAATCCATATCAACTCAGGCAGGGGGGTTACCTTCATAGTCTCAGAAGTTTTTGAATTGAACATATGTTAAAATTTAAGAAAAAGTAAGATACTTGTATATTTTCATTCTGCCCAAAAAAATTCCTGGCCAGAGATACAGGCCGCCAAAGATGACATCCCCGGCATCCTTTCTCATTCGCGATTTTCGATAAAAATTTTGAAGTGCTCTATCTCTAGAACGGTGCAAGATATTTTGTTGCGGCTTATTTTATTTTAAAGATAATATTCTTCTGTTTAAAATGATATACCCAATTTTGAAAAATGTATTCAACTTTTCTTGTGGCAGCCTTTTGAAAAAAAAAATTTTTTTTCAAAAAAAAATTTTTTTTTGGAAATGCCAATCCCAAAAATTTTGATTTTTTTACTGTTGATCTATACCATTGGGAACTACCTTCACTGTAAAGGAGAACTTCCACTTTTGAGTTTAACAAATTTTAGAAACGTTTAAAAAATTCAGAGAAGTTTACAGGAACTGTATATATACAGTTCCAGTAAAAGTCACTGAATTTTTGCTTATTTGTATCATATTTGTAAGGATAAGCCTACTATATATCCTAAACAAGTTAGAAATTGCAATATCAAATGTGGCAAATGAGGTGCGTGCGTACTATAACTAGTTTTATAAATATTCAAATCTTTGTGCAATAAGTTACACTCTTGGGCAAAAAGGGCATGAATACAAAATTTATTATGATTCTACATATTAAATTCAGTAATACGGAAGTAATATGAATTCATCTTGAAAGGACTTAATCGCCATGGCAACCTAGAATCATTACCTATCATGGTATATCATTGAATCAATTACGTATTATTGGATTTTTAAATAGAATGAAGAAAACTTTTATTAATGTCTTTTATGTTTTAATTTGATTTTCATATCATTTGAAGTGATACATACTTTATTTTCAATACCGAACATAGTAAAACAATCTCAATAACATATATCAATTACACAGTAATACAAATTATATTAATACAAGTTAGAGTTCAGACAGATGGGCAGACAAATTGAATCCATAAAGACTCAACTATGTTGGAAATTGTTAAAAGCACATAAATAGATCGGAATTTGACTTTTAGAAATTCATGTCAATAGACGGAAGCATACTTGAATACTTTCATACAACCCTGTATTTTACCTACTATCTTTATATACATGCCACTATTTAGCTAATATTTAATTAAGATTAAAACATCCTTAAAACTAGTGAAATCACACTTCCAGAGATTATCATCCATAGACGGCCATGTATCTAATTCTTTGTGTGGACCTGTATATCATTTTATCTATATTCTCCAAACATATCTTAGTATACTAAATGTAGTTCAGTGTAAAAATGCATAACTCATTTAAAAATCACCTTTAAGCTACTTTCATTCATACTCAGTAAACCCTTAAGATTTCTTTTGTGTAGCCCTGTATATGATCTACAGCCTTTATACACACAACGTAATATAGAAATATTTAATTAAACTTAAAAACTCATATTGCAACTAAAAATGCACCTCTAGCAATCATCCCTAATGTACAGTATTTCCAATAAGGTAAAGTATCCGAAATCTTTTGTGTGTCCCTGTAAACACTATGCACTTTCTATGACACAGGAAGTAATTTTTTGTAAACCTCTGCAATAAAGTATGTATCACTTCAAATGCTATGAAAATCAAATTAAAACATAAAAGACATTAATAAAAGATTTCTTCATTCTATTTAAAAATCCTATAATACATAATTGATTCAATGATATACCATGATAGGCAATGATTCTAGGCTGTCATGGCGATTAGGTCCTTTTAAGATGGATTCATATTACTTCCGTATTACTGAATTTAATATATGGAATTACAGTAAATTTTGTATTCATGCCTTTTTGCCGAAGAGAGTAACACTTATTGCACCAAGATCTAAATATTTATAAAACTAGTTAATACTATGCACGCACCTCATTTGCCACATTTGATATTGCAATTTCTAACTTGTTTAGGATATATAGTAGGCTTATCCTTACAAATAGGATACAAATAAGCAAAAATTCAGTGACTTTTACTGGAACTGTATATATACAGTTCCTGTAAAATTCTCTGAATTTTTTTAATGTTTCTAAAATTTGTTAAACTCAAAAGTGGAAGTTCTCCTTTACAGTGAAGATAGTTCCCAATGGTATTGATCAACAGCAAAAAAATCAAAATTTTTAGGATTGGCATTTTTGAAAAAAAACATTTTTTTGAAAAAAAAATTTTTTTTTCAAAAGGTTGCCACAAGAAAAGTTGAATACATTTTTCAAAATTGGGTATATCATTTTAAACAGAAGAATATTATCTTTAAAATAAAAAAAACCGCAACAAAATATCTTGCACCGTTCTAGAGATAGAGCACTTTAAAATTTTTATCGAAAATCGCGAATTGGAAATGGTGCCCGGGATGCCATCTTTGGCGGCCTGTATCTCGGGCCAGGAATTTTTTTGGGCAAAACCAAAATATACAAGTATCTTATTTTTTATTGAATTTTAACATATGTTCAATTCAAAAACTTCTGAGACTATGAAGGTAAGATTTTTTCTTTGGCTGCCTGAATTGACATGGATCATACCAGGCATAGTTTTCAATTTAACTTTTTGACTAATATTAAAATCACTTTTTTAAACTGATTTTACTGGTCATAATCTCTAATATTTTAACTAATTAGGCCCAAAATATTAAAATATTTATTTTGTTAATATAATATTTTAAGATTAAATATTGTATACTGAAATTGTAACCTGTTACTGTAACTTTTTTTTAAAAACTTAACCACCAACTGAGGATGTTGCTATCATCGATGAATCCCAAATTGAAATTATCCTTCGACCACAAATTATCACTACAAAAAATAATCGTGTTACTAGTTTTGTTTTCACAATAGGTTTCAAAGGACTTAGTGTATCTTAATTTATCACTATGTAAAATATTTATAAAATAATAAAAAGAAAGATATTATTTTTGTAGGTATTTTTTAGTATTGGCTCAAGTATCCCTTCACCATGGCTCATGTATCTCCCTCATGGGGATATTTGAGCCACAATGTAAAAGAAAAAGTAAAAATTTATTAAACGAAGAAAAATAGTTCAAAATTAATTGAAAATGTTTTTCAATTGAAGAAAAAATATCAAATTTTCAACTACAAATATCTTATTTTGTTCCAAGAAAGTATAAAAAAAATTGAAATTTAAAAAGTGGCTCAAGTATCCCTATCTTCCCCTATTCGATGTAGGTATTTAGTATTAAATGTATTGAAAATTCAGTATACTTCTTGATTATCCGTTTGCCAAATTATACAAATTGACATAATATTTTAAGTAACAAAAGAATAAATAAATTGCACTTTTTGACCATTGAAAGCACAAAATCTCAAATCTTTGGGGGGGGGGGTATCCCCCCTGGGCCACCACCTGAGTTCAACACTGAAAAGAACTCCCCTGGGATATTTTTTATTATAATACAGTTAGTACCGGACAGAGTTGTGTATAATATAGATGCACGCCGTGTGCGGAGAATTCGGAACTTTGCAGAAAATTTTTTAGAGAAAAAAAAAAAAAAACTTTTGCTTTTAAAATTTTTTTTTTTTTTTTTTTAAGTACCGAATAATTAAAAGTATTCCCCAATTTTATGTACGGTTTATTTAATGTTTGCCAGGGGTGATTCTGTTCCGAATTTTCCGAAAATTTAAGACATTTGGTTCCGAAAATCCCCGTAGCAGAAAATTCTCCCAAGTGTCTGCGACAGATATTTCAGAGACAAGAAACAATCTGCAGGTAAAATATTTTTGCAATTAGGGTTCGTTGATATATATCAATGGATATATATCATGATATATATCTTGATATATATCCGATATTTATTTTTAAAATATCAAGATTTTTGATATTTTCGATATTTTCAAATTCTTGATATTTATTTTCAAAATATCAAGATGTTTGAAATTTTGTATATTTGATATTTATTTTCAAAATATCACCATGTGAGATAATTTTGATATTTTCCACATTCAAAGCAAGTGTAAATGAAATTTCCACATGTTACTGACTGTATCATTCTATAGATAATTTACTTTGCCTTTGGCAGTAACTTTTTTAGGAAAAGAAGAAAACAAATCATTTCCAAGCTTTATATTTGAAACTTTTATTTTTAAATGTAAAACTAATAATTATGTTAGACAGTTAATTCAGAACAGCCATTGAAAGATAAAATGTAATTTTGATAATTCTTTATATATTGCCAGAGTTGTTGATATATATGTCAATGGATATATATCCAATATTTATTTTCAAAATATCAAGATTTTTGATATTTTCATATTACTTTATATTTATTTTCAATATATCAAGGTGTTTCATATTTTCTGCATTTGATATTTATTTTCAAAATATGAATGTGTTTAAGATATTTTTGATATTTTCAGTCATAATTCGTAATATTTCAGTGTAAATGAAATAAATTTTCAATTGTTATTGACTATGAATCTGTAGATAAAGAACTTTTGTCTCTTCTGGATGTGACTTTTTTAGCCAAAAAAGAAAATAAATATATTTTTGAAGCTTTAGATTTGAAGCTTTTATTTTTAAAATGTTCAACTAATAATTATGTGGGACATAATTAATTCAGAACAACCATTGAAAGATGAACTGACTAACTTAAATAAGCAGTTATATACCGTTTCATTAGACAGGAATCTTTTCTCATGTTTTGGTCCAGTTTAGTTTAAACTATACAACATGTTAGAAAATACGAAATAAGATATTTTATACTTACATTTATGTTAAAATTTTTCAATTAAAAGAACTTTTTTGTATTTCAAATTTCTGATTTTTTTATACTTGATCTTGATACTGAATCCTATAGTTTTTTTTTTTTATATATATATAAAGCTTTATATATATATCTTTTATATATCTTTTTATATTATCTTTATATATCTTTTTATAATTTATTTTTTTCAATTAGTTCATCTTCAATTTTGTTCTAAGTCAAAAAAAAAAGAAAAAAAAAAAACCCCAGAAAATAAAATAAAAAAATGCATTTTTAGAATATTTTTTGATTAAGTTTTCATGTTAAGTGCAATATATTTTAGTTTCTAATCTATATTATGCTTGAAAACATTTATTATCAGCGGTAAGTTGGCTGCTTTGAAAATATCGGATATATATCGAAAATATCGGATATATATCAAAATATCGGATATTTTTGATATTTTCGAAAATATCATGATATTTACGAACCCTGCAATTGAAGCATTAATTAATCAATCAATCACTTACCTGTAGCGTTTTTATGCATTTTATAAATTTTTATTAATAATAATCTTAAGTTTTGTATTAAGTAATAATATAAAGAACTAAACATAATATATACCAAAATAAAGGTTAGAAGAAAAAGAATCTGCAAAAGAGAAAAGAAAATCGGCCATCAGACAGAAAATTCAGGCATAAAAAAATATCACTGAAAAATATTGCAAATTTCAACAAATGGTCGTCGAAAAATAACCAATTGTGCCAATCGTTCGCAGAAAAAATCACCACTTTCGTCAAAGCATCTCTGAAAAAACGAGAGTTTCGTCAAAGGACCACGGAAAAAACGCGAATTGCTTCAAAGGATCGTGAAAAAAATAAAGATAATTTCATCAAAGAATCGCAGAAAAGATGCAAATTTCGTCAAGGACTGCAGGAAAAAACGAATTTCATAAAAGCATAGCGGTAAAAGCCCGAATTTTGTCAAAGGATCGCGAAAAAACACAAATTTCGTAAAAGAGTCGCGGAAAAAATTAATTTCATCAAAGGATCGCGAAAGAAACACGAATTTTGTCAAAGGGACGCGGAAAAAGTGCTAATTTCGTCAAAGGATCGCGCAGGGGTGATTCTGTGCCGAATTTTCTGAAAAATTTAGGCAGTCATTTCCGAAAATGAAAAAAAATTGGTCATGAATTCGAAAGTTCGGACAAACTATATCGCGAATTTCGACAAATGTTTGCCAAAAAAGACCAATTTCGTCGAAAGATCGCAAAAAAATGGCATATTCCATCAAAAGATCGCGAAAAAAGGCAAATTTCATCAAAAGATCGTGAAAAAGCTGCAAATTTCGTCAAAAGATCGCGAAAAAAAACATAGTTAGTGCCAGGAGTGGATTTCCTTCCATTTCTCCCTACTCTGTTGTAACCTTTCAGAAAATTTGCTGTGAATTTCAGAATTTTTTTTTTACTCAGAATAAAACTACTGTTTTTAATTCACGTCGTCAAAATAATATAACACGTTATTTTATTAAACATTAATTTGCAGAAAATTTTTTACCCAATATTTGCATGCGCAGAAAGTTTTTGGTTTTATACAAGTCTGGTACTGGATATATGGCTACCTGCTTATAAGGTCACTTTTCGTAAGTCTGGACTGACTGAATATGTATTAAGTGTTAAAATACACCTCCTATATCATCAGTTTCCAATGGCTACTTTCGGATATATGGTCATCTTTTGTCTCCCATTTTATTGCAAAATATTTTATAGTTTTATGTTTTTTCCTTCCCGTTTTTAGGGTGTAAAGTGACAAATAGACGTATCATTCCAGTGGTAGAATTGATAAAAAAATGTCACTGGTCCAAATGACCAGTAAACATCAGAGTTTACTGGTCCGCAGACATTGTCACTGGCCCGCTACATAAAATTCTATTATGTACCTTTAACCCTTCAAGTGACCCCCCCCCCCTCCTCTTCCTATTAGAATATAAACCAAACTTCCTTTCAGTTACCCAAAATTTTCAGCATAATAAAATGTAAAATTATAATTTGCTAACAATTAAATAAACAGTAGGTACATGAACAAAATCTATAAAATTATTTATGTATTTTATTTCTGATTATTTATTTCAACTGACTAAGTTTTAATGCAATTTTTTATTTTTTTTAAAAATAAAATAAAACTCTGTGGTTTGTGTTTGGTTGCGGTTTTCTCAGGGATGGGAAAATTTACGTTTACCTGTCAGACAGGGGAAAAAGCTACTGGTCCTGCGGACCACTAAATTTTTTAAATTAGTAGTCCGATTGAATTTTTAGTGGTCTCGGACCAAGGATTTCGAACGCTGCATTCACATTCAAATATCTTTAACTGGTGACTTCTTTGTAGAGGTCTGCACGGGCCGGAATTTCCAGGCCCGGGCCCGGCCCGGCCCGAAGGAAAGCTACTTTGGCCCGGCCCGGTGTAAAAATTGAAAGTTCGGCCCGAGCCCGGCCCGGCCCGTTTACATTTTTACCGTTCTCGGCCCGGCCCGTACAAAAAGCAGTAAAAACAGGCCCGGCCCGGCCCGACTAAATTTCTACAAAAAATTCCGTTTTTTCTCGACATAAAATTAAGATTCTTTTAATGAATACTACATGCATATTTATGGGAACATTTTACAGTATATTTTAAATTACTATGTGTTCTCAAAATAGAAAACACACAATAGTAAACGTTAACGATTACTTACAGCGTTGTAGTCAACATCTCTACAGACGTTTCAAAATTTAAATAAGGGTTCATTAAAAGATTATTGTAGTTTAGAATAAAGGGTTAAAAAACATGATAACTTTTGAAGCTTATAATAAAAGGTAGATTTGTGAAAATATTTCTGTCATTTTTAAGGCTTTTCTCAAATCCAAAGGAGCTACATTTTGATACATTTATGAATTCATTTCTTTTCGGAAACGCATGAGATTGACAGGAATTCTTTTTCAGAAACCATGTAAATGCCGTTTTTTTCTTAGATAAAAGTAATATATCTTTCAGAAAATACTGCCAAAGTTAGCGTTTTGAATCGAATTTCCGGAAGCGATAGCACAGGAAAGGAGAAAACGTACAGTCACGTGAAAAGAGTCTCTGTTATCTCTGTACGTAATTTGTGAAAAATGGAAACGCTATTCGATCCCAAATGCCTTCAATACTCAGGCCTGTCAATTTTATGCCTTTATAGTTAAAAATGAGTCAGAAAATGTGTCTGAGAGTTTCGCATTGTTGAGCAGTAAATATGAGAACCACCTTAAGGTACATTTCCAAAGATACTGTTAACAGAAGTTCATTATCGCTATTAATACTTCTACAAAACATAATGCCTGTCCTACACATCCTAAGAACGATTAAGATCAGTTCCGTCCCGGCACAAGTCTGCCGAAAAAATTAAACCCGGTATCAGGCATCATGTAACTGTACGATGCCGATCTCTACGATGGACATGTTACATTTCTGTATTGATGTTGTTAAATTCGCATCGGCTTGTAACGCACATTTATATTTATCGAAAAAGTCATATTCATTGGAAATGACCTCGTATTCTATCTGCTCCTCTCAAATTCTTATATCGGGCCGATAGGCCCGATTAATTTTTTTTATCGGCCCGGCCCTGCAGGCCCGTTCAATTTTTTTGCCGGCCCGGCCCGGCCCGTTGAAAAAATTGTCCTAATTCTGCCGGCCCGGCCCGGCCCGTTTGAAAATTCTCCTCAATTCCGCCGGCCCGCGTGCCGGGCCGGGTACGGGCCTCGGGCCAAGCCCGGGCCCGTGCAGACCTCTACTTCTTTGTATTGGTCACACGGTGCTTTTCATTTTTAATGGCTTTAGAAAGAAGTGGATGGATATCCTGAAGGAGGAACTTTTTTCCTTCTAGTCAATCTTCCTCTTTTTCCATCGTTGATTCACCCGTGCTTTTGCTAAAATCCACAACTTTGTACTTTTTGAAAAAGACTGCTTATTGGACAAAGGGAAAGCCGTATTAAAATGTTCTTCACGCCTATGTTCTAGTTATCTGCTGCAGGCGTAACATCGGTAAAGTCTATGGTGAAGCATCTATACTGGAAATAGTTTCAGAAATGTTAAATATAAACACTCATGGAAACAATGATAATGACAGCTAGGACTGGGCGATGTAGAAATTTCTTAAATCGATTTATCATCCATCTAACATCGCGATTTAGTGCTAAATCGCGATTTAACACCGATTTTACATTTTGGAATCTGGAAGACTATTTTTTAATTTTTAGTAACAAAATATGGTCTTTATGTGCCCCCCCCCCCCTCCTGTATTATTTAGTATACTTAGTTTTTAATTTTTCAAATAATTTTGAAAAGTGGTATATTTTACACATAAAAAAATTTGAATGTCGTAAAACACTAGTTTTTTTTTCCATTTTAAAAATTAGTGACCTATTTTAATACATTTTATAAAAGAATTTTTTTTTTTTTGCTTGACTTGTTATGCCTGCTACAATCTAAATTCCTTAAAGGAGGGGGGGGGAGGGGGGCGAATTCCCCAAGTCCACCCAAATAGCACTTCATTGCAAACGACCTACACATTTTTTACAGACCTTTTTTAATTTAAAAAGTTATTGAGGTAAAACAGAAGCATATTAAAATAATTCAATGATGAATTTAATTATTCGTTTACCATGATGAGAAAAGTAGTTACCAAAAAAACGGGGGGGGAGATGTGAGAAATAAGGTGCAATTTTATCTTTTTAACTTTTAGATTATAATAAAATTTGTTTAACATAAATGCTGCATCTATAAAGCGGATGGAGAAGGATTGAAAATGCGAGCCTTAGAGCACATTACTGAAATTGCTGATTTTTTTTCACGACCGTTGCCATCCTTTAAGATTAGTAATAAAATATAATCTTAAAATATCTCTTTTTAATGATAACAAAATGTCAAAAAAGCAGAAAATCGCAGATCTGCAGAAAAATCTAATGAATGCCTCCTCCTCCCCTCCCTCATTCTGCTTTAAAAATAAAGTTATTTGATTCATTACAGAACTTTATTAAAGTATTTTTAATTACAAAATAATAATAAATTAAAACTAAAATATTCCCATAATACCCAAACATATGAAAATTAATTTTTCATGAAAATAATGCATAAAAATATAAACTAAAAATGGATGAATTTGCATATAAACAGTGAATCAATTTCAGCAAAATACTCAATCCACATGGCTGGCATTGAAATTGGATGTCAAACCTGATGCATGAATATTTTAAAATATGTTAATTAATTACAGAATAATAGAAAATAAAGAATATGTATTAAAATATTACCCAAATATGTGAAAAATGAATATTTCATTAAAAAAATGCATAAAAATAAAAACTGAAATTCGGTGAATTTGGATTTTAAATATGAAACTTTATTCTTTTTTTTCCAACCATAAATACTCAATCAATTTCAGGAAAAAAATATTAGTAAAAGAAAAATATTTCATGTGGATCACAGCCAAATAGTGATACACAAAACAATGCATCACTATACTTTAAAATAATTTCATTAATTACAAAATAATAGAAAATAAAAAATAAATGTTAAAATATTACTAAAACATGTAAAAAATGAATTTTTCATCATAAGTATAAACTGAAAGTCTATGAGTTTGCATTTTAAATATAAAACTTTATTATTATTATTTTTAATCATGTAAATGCTGAATGAATTTCAGGAAAACAATCTTTTGAAATAATGCAGGATTCTACTTTAAAACATTTTAATTAATTACAGAATATTCGAAAATAAAAAATACATATTGCAATATTACTCAAATATGTGAAAACTTAATTTTTCATCAAAAGATTGCATTAGCATATAAAGTGAAATTCGATGAATTTTAATTTTAAGATTTAAACATTACTTTTTCCTTTCAACTTTCCACCATATAAGTTCTTAATTTTTGAAAAATACACATTCCAATCTTGTAAACTCTGCATCTTGTTTACAAAATAAGTAAATAAATATCAATTTTTAAGTAAATCATCGTTTTCTTTAATCGAAGGGGATTGAGGCTCTATGTTTTCTTAAATCGGATCCTACTAAATCGATTTAACACCAGCTTGCCTTGTTTTTCTTAAATCGGAAAGCATTGAGGCTTGCGATGTTTGCTTAAATCGGATCCTCCTAAATTTATTTAACACCAGCTTGCGATGTAAGTGGTAGATACATCAAAGTAGATAAATCGGTTTTCCAATGTTAGCTCTGAATCAGTATTTTGTTTTAAACCGATTTAAAGCCAATGGCTAAATCGCAATTTAAGACACTGGCTAAATCGCGATTTCCGATTTTAGCTTAAATCGATTTAAGACCAGTGGTTAAATCGGATTTCCGATGTAAGCTTTAAATCGATTTAAGGCCCAGGCCTAATGACAGTGAATCGAAGCTGAACCAACAACGCGAGCAGAAGCTCTCAAAGCACTAAATACATTCAGATATTTTTCTACTAATCCCAAAGGCACAGAGGAACATTTTAAAACTGATTGTGAATAAGAAAAAGTAGTTTTAACAACTGCGATAAAAAACAAACAAACCTGCATAATTAAAAGATTATTTTTACTACTATGACTATACTCATCAATTAGAAATTTTAAGTGTAAGGCAATTCTTGTTTATACCTCTTGTTTTATAAATTATATGTTCATAGATTCATTGTACAGTAGAGGACACATTATCCGGAATTCTGAAATCCGGAAGAAAAAAAAATTGAAAATTTTCTATAAATTTGTAAATTTTTACTAAAATTTTGCAATTTCTAAAATTTGTCGAAAATTTTACAGATTCCTAATTTTCTTTTTGGTCTATTGTGTTGCAATGTGTAACCACTAAAATATGTTACATCAGTGATGAGAGAACACGGTGCCCCCCCCCCCCCCCCTCTCCAAATTAGAAAAAAATCTGTTTTCTGTCAAATTTTAGTTTAAAATTAATTTATATTACGATTCGTTTTAAAAAAAAGATATTTCATATGCTCCCTCTCACTTCGATAAAATATTATGACTACACAATTATGTTACTTGAATCAGGGGTGATTCTGAGTAAAAAAAAAAAAAAAAATTCTGAAAATCACAGCAAATTTTTTGAAAGTTTGCAGAAGAGGGGGTGGGGGAGGGCCTCTCGGCACTAATTAAGAATTTTTTCCGCGATCCTTTAACGAAATTCGCACTTTTACGTAATCTTTTGACAAAATTAAGAGTGTTTTGCAATCCTTTGAAGAATTTTTTTTTTTTTTTTTTTTTTGCTATCTTATGGCGAAATTTGCGTTTTTCTTCCACAATCCTTTAACTAAATTTGCGTGTTTTTCGCGATCTTTTTATGAAATTTTGTTTTTTTGCGATCTTTTGACGAAATTTGCTTTTTTTCGCGATTTTTGGACGAAATTTGCAGATTTTTTCGCGATCTTTGACGAAATTGCGGGAGGCTTTTTTGATCCTTTGAAGAATTTTTTTTTTTTTCTATATTTTGACGCAATTTGTGGTGCTTAGAGGAAATTTGTGTTTTTTCACGATTCTTTGATGAAATTTGTGTTTTTTCACGATTCTTTGATGAAATTTGCATTTTTCCCGCAATTTATTTGACAGAATTTGGGAGGACCCGAAATCCAGAAAATTCCAAAATCCGGAAAGCCTTCGGTCCCGAGGATTCCGGATAATAGGTCCTGTACTGTACATTATTGTACTAATATAACTAACTTATTAATAATATTTTATTGTCTAAAATAAAATTCCTGCTTACCTCGCTTATAAGGTCATATTTTTCAGGACCGTATGGGTGACCCTATAACAGATACTGACTGTATTTTGAATTTATACTTAATAAAAGAGAAAGGGTGAAAAAAAATACAGTAGATTCCCTCAAATCTGCAACCCTAAAATCTGCACATCATCACAGATATAAACAATGAAACTTTCAGTTCAGATGTAGGGAAAAAAAATTACAGAATTTTTTAGTTTTACAGTAAAAGCTCAACTAACCGGCATGCTCGGGAAATGCCGATTGCCGGATACTTGAAAAGTCCGGATAGTTGAGCGCTACAAAATCTGTCATGAAAGGGGGGGAGGGGAGCATCGACGTAAAAATTAAACAGGAAAATGGTTTTTAGGCTATTTTCCTGCCATTAGGAAGTTGATCAAATAACTCATTATTATTAAATTTCCATTTGATAAAGTTATTCTTTCCGAATAAAAAATAAAAGTAAACAAATTTCTATATTTATTTATTAATCTTTTATAAAGTTTTATAATTTGACATCTCCCCTTTCCGGAAAAAGCACATGGAAGCTTGGAAAATTAACTTTGGTATGATTCACTTGTGTTACCTCAACTAACCTCACAGTAATAATGAATCTTTTCTGCATAGCTAAAAACGTTATGAGATGCAAACCCTGATAACGCCCGACTTCTCTGATCATGATAAAAACAAACTACACTCATTAGCTTTTTTGTTTTTCTTGTTGGAGTGGCTCAGATAGTGGAGTCTTTTGGGAGGGATTTCTAAATTTCTGAAAACTCATTGTATATTAATAAAAATTAGGTAAACTGCCGAATTTATTATTATTTGAATTCGGTGAAAATTTGAACACAATCGAGCAATTAGCAGCGGAGAAAGCAATTTTTTTTATATAATAAGTAAGGGGGAAAAAAGAGTACCGTTTCATTCTTTCTTTTTATCTAGAATAATATTATTATTATTTCTGTTTACTGTTTAGATTGATGAAAAATATTTTTCCTGGCTAATTCAACAACGCAAAACTTTGATGTAATCTCCCGGCTGAGGAGAAAAAGTTTGAACTGATAAAAATCGAACAATAAAACAAAGCAAAAAGAAAGAAATTTAGCCTGGAGCGACTTTTCTTTTTTTAATTTCCAGTTAAGTGTAGTTGATCCAAATACATCCAATAAAAAAATATTCTTGAATAAATATATTTAAAATACAATATGGTAAAGATCTTTGTTACATAGTTCTTTTAAAATAATTTCTTGTTCTTGAATAAATAAAGCAATAAAAAAAAATAGTTTAGGATAATAATTTCTCAGCATTTATTGTGTGTTTGATTGCGTTTCTTTCGATGTGCCAGGAATACTATGAAACGCATGTCTGATGTCCATCTGTTTGAAAGAAAGTTCTCTTTTTTTCATGAAGCGTTCTTTTATGAGATGCAGTTCTAAAACTTCTTGAGCCGAATACTGCGAATTTTTTTCACAAAACTTTAAAAATGTAGATAAAACTTTTCTCAGCTTCACTTCACGAAATTTTCTCCGATTTCATTTTCGGATTCTGAGGAACTATCATTTGTTTCTTCCTCTGGAGTTGTCATTTTTTTAATTAACTGCTCTTCTGTTAAAGTTTCGGTGACAGGAATATTTTTATCTATAGCTATCCAATTTTCGATTTCTGGCATTTCCAGTTGCGATACAGATGAGTTAGTATTAGGCCCATTTTTTAATGTTTCCATTTCATGCAATTTGTTCCTTTTCTTGGGGGGGGGGGGGGGTACTGTGCATCTGGGGAAAAAAATATGATATCTGAAATTACCATATCCCCATCCCAATTCTTAGAAAACAGTTTTCCTTCATGCTCCTGGCTTCCTCACTTAGCAGTTCAGTTTTCGGAAAAGATGTAGCTTTCTACCGTTTATCACGCCTCCCCCCCCCCCTCTCCCCATCTAGTTTCGCCAAGAGCAGAAAAGAAAGATCAAGCCTCTCTTCTTTTGTCTTCATTTTCAACCAGGGTTTGCCCAAGTGGGCCCGCCCGAAAAAACCCGGGCGGGTTTTTTCGGGCGGGCCCACTTGAAAAAACCCATTGTGGGTTTTTTCAAATTTTCTTTTGTTTTTACAACTGCAACATTATTTAATCTAAGGTATGAGAATAGGTGAAAACTGGAAAATTGGGTTAATAGTCAGTGGCTGTTAGACAGGGTTTGCCCAAGTGGATCAACCTGAAAAAACCCATCCATGTTTTGTTGGGCAGGCCCACTTGAAAAAACTCATTGTGGGGTTTTTCAAATTTTCATATGCTTTCACAACTGTATCATTATTTAATCCAAGGTATGAGAATGCAAAGATAAATGCAAATTTAAATATATGTCAAAAGAACCAGATTTAAAGGAATTTCTAAGCAGAGATAAAAAGACCAAAAAAGAAATTAGCTGTAAAGAAGGAAGATTTTCATGGCTGTAATCTAAAATGTATCCAAATGCTTTAAATCTTAATGCATGCAAAAAACTGGCACTTGAACCCCATCCTGATTGTTTGCATTGTTATAGCTTTTAAGATTAATCATCCCATTTATTATCCTCCTTCAATGTTCGATGAAAGTGTTATATAGGAGTTTTCAACACAAAAATGGTTCAGATTATGGCAAAAAACAGTGAAATAGATAAGCTTCCTCCTGGAGTTTGTCAGTTTTTCTTTTCTTTACATTCAGTACTAGCTACTTCTGCTTCAATTGAACAATACTTTTCTACATTTGGTCTGGTTTGGAGCAAGTTACGTAATAATTTTGGAGTTGATAAAGCAGCAAAGCTAGTAATAAGTGTATCGCGATTTTGTGATCTAAATTTACAAATATCACTGACACTGACTTCCATAACAATCTAATTTAACATTTAAAACTATTGCAAGATATATATAGCAAATTTTGCTAAAATTTTCAGTTATATTATTACGAATCCCATTTCTTTCAAAAATAAAAAAAATCTTCAGTCAATTTCTGATTTGAAGTGAATGAAAGAAACTATATAAATTTAGCATGTTTAACTTAAGGTAAGAATTATATAAAGAAATCCAGTTGTAGTTAACTTAATACATCCTTAGTGCAGAAAACTAGTCCCATGAGATACAGATGTATCTTCTAAGTTAATTTGATTTTTTTTCTTTTTACATATTTTTTTGTTAATTCATACTTATTTAATGCAAAATTATGCTCAGGTTTCACCGATAAATAGAGAATTTAGTTTTAGGTATTATGTATATGAAAATTAGAAGTTTAAAGTAGGGTTGGAAAAAAACCGGGTTTTTTTGTAAAAAACCAAAAAAACCGGTTTATTTGGTTTAAACCAGGTTTTTTTGGTTTAAACCGGGTTTTTTTAAATATAATTTCCTATTGCATACAGATGCATATCTGGTGATAAAATAAACATTTTTGGATATTATATAAGTAATATAACTTTTGAAAATATTTAAATTAAATAATTACAGTCAATTATATAGAAAATTGAAATCATTTCTAATTTAAACATTATTAGTAACAGCTATGTCTTATGTTCAAAGTACACTAGTAAACTGTTCTACACAGTGAAACATTGATACCTTGAAAATCGTATAAAGAATCCTTTGATTAATAATATAATAATCAATCAATAAACATTTGATGCAGTTTCATGAATATAATATATTATTCTGTGGTTGTTGTTATTGTTATTTTTTTAATATCCAAATACTTCTGGTTATTTTGTTTTCTGAGTGATAACTCCAAGTGTCCAAGGCAACATTTTTGGCCATTAGATTCAGCAACTAACAGAAAAGATTGATTGGTATTATTGAAATGCTATAACTAGCACTCAATTTTTGCAAGCTGTGTTATTCAATTTAATATCTTAAGTTACTCTTTTAAATTCTTTAAGGATAATCTTCCCCAATCCCAATCCAGAAAATTTTCTTTTACAACTTAACCAAAATCTTAAAGATCATTGTATTTTGTTATTAACTACTGTAAATAATCTGCATTTTTTAAATGAAAATATTTTATGCTAAATATTGAATATTATTTATCTATTTTATCTTTTCTAATTTCACATGTTTTAAGAAAAATCTTTAGGGTACCAGATATGTTCATCAACACATGCTAATTTTCATTCTACATGCATAGAAACATGACCTAGGCTCATTATGTCTCATGTTGACTGCTGAGATGAAGTGTTGAAAGTAGAAATTACTTCTATCTATAATTTAAAACAATTAAATTACAAAAAAAAGAAAATATTATATTAGATTTTTTCTAAAAAAACCAAATGGTTTTTTTGACAAAAAAACCAGTTGGTTTAAACCGTGGTTTAAACCATGGTTAAAACCACTTGGTTTAAACCGTGCCAACCCTGGTTTAAAGTGTTCTCAAAAAACTCAAAGCCCGAAAAAACCCGGGTTTTAGACTAGTGGGCCCAGTGGGCTGGGTTTTTTTGAAAAAACCCGGGTTTTTTCTAACCCTGTTTTCAACCCTCTCCTTCTCTCTTTCGGAAGGAAAAACAGCCGACGCGGAGGACTATCGCGGACTATGACGCAATATGAAGTTATTCTGTGCTAACGAGCTATAGACAGTTCTTTATGCTATATTTTTATTTTATAGCGTTCACTGTTATGAACATACACACAGATCTGTTTTACGCCGAATCAGTAGCTGAGATAATTTGAGAATGCTAACAGTAAATTTCCTAAAATAGTAGTAAAAATTTTTCAACTGTTTATAGGGGAAAAAAAATAAACGATTTCTCCGAATTTTTCCGGTTAGTTGAGCTTTCCGGTTACTTGAATGCCGGATAACAGAGCTTTTACTGTATATCATTCCATATGTATTTAACCCCCTCACTGGCAAGCCTGTGTTAATACGTTCACTAAGCTCCAGGTTTCACTACAATACATGCAATATTTAAAGTAATATAATTCTATTGATTTAATGTATTTTTAATACATTGAATAATGATTAATACTTCCAAGGATTGCATTCATATTTGTTATAAAGTTTTTTTATAAAATGTTCAAAGAATCATTTTTTTAAGCATTTAAAACAAAATGCAGAAAAAACATTACAATTTTGCCCTTTTCCAAGACAGTCGGAGGGTTAAAATATATAATTATTGATAATATAACTGAACTCGTGGTTCTTCTTGATAATATGACTGAAGTAATTGTTTTTCATGAAGGAAGTATAAATTTATTTCTGAAAAAAAAATCAAGATGATGCTGATATCACTGTTAATCACAATCTTTTTACCAAATATATTTATGTATTAATCAAGCGTTTTTGTTTACTAAGACTGCTTAAAACCTTAAATAAAACTTACTGTTGTGTTTTTGATGTGAATTAATAGGGTACCTTTATGAGGAAAGTTTCATTGAATAATTCAAGGAAAATGTATCTCATTTTTATTATGCATATTTATACATTATTAATTATTTACCTGACCTTTACTTTTAACAACAGGAACAGATGTGTTATTGTCCCGGGGTCCGCCATCTTGGATTTTTTTCTTGGCTTGAATTAGTGATGCAACGAATAGTGGTTTGGCCGAATACTGAATATTCGGCCAAGTTCGGCCGCCGAATAATGAACTTGTTTTTGCCTAAAAACAAAATATAATATGCACTATATGCACAATTCTTGTATATTTCGCAATTAAAATGTATTGTTCTCTTTTAAAAAATTATTTATATACAAATTTTTAATTTTTTAAAGCATTATTTTACTCTGAGAAAATATTCGACTATGTTCGGCCTAAAAATTGCCTCAATAATATAATTCAGCCAAAAAAAGAAATTCTTACCAAAAGTTCCTCATCAGGTACTGTCTACTTAAATTTAATAGATATTATGTGTGTTGTTACATTTTAAAATAATGACAAAATTTTAAAAGTGCTAGGAAACATAAGTTTCAGCTTTCAGATGAAATAAAATAAAAAATAAGAAATCTTAATATCTTAAGAAAAACCACTGATAGAAAGGATGAAAGGAATATCCTTTAAAATGGTGGAAAGAGATCATTGTAGACTTTATAAAGCTCACATTTAACAAAATTGTTTTTATTATCATTATTTTTTTTTCTTTGCTGTCAGCAGATAGCACTATTAAGAAGTGTATAGTGAATGTTTTCAGATTCAGAGGAAGGAAATATCTGTAAGGAAAAGCAAATGACATTCATTGCATTTAACAGTATCTGATGCTCTAACATACCAAAGATCAATAAATGATTTCATTGTTGTAGGTAAAAAAAACTGTTTACACATTTTAATCATTCGCCATTAGCATGTTCAAGATTAACTGATATACAAATTAATGAGTTAAAAATTCCTAAGAAGAAATTAGTTCAAAGTGTGGCAACGTGCTGGAATAGCACCTATTATATGTTGGAGAGATTACTGGAACAAAAAAATGCACGTTCTCTATATGCAACTAAATTTGGAGAAATAAATAATCTCACTGCAAGCCAGTGGACTATTTTAGAAAAATTGCTCAATCTATTACAACCATTTTAAGAAATAACAAAAGAAATTGTCTCATCAAGATCATTAATTTCTGAAGTCATCCCAATAGTTACAGCATTTAAATCTGGAGATTTTTTTGGTGTAGGCACCATGAAAGACACTCTTCTACAAAATTTGGAGAAGCCTTTTGCATCGATTCAAGACAATGAACACTATTCCATTGCAATGGTTTTGGACCCCAGATTAAAAGTTTTTTTTTTTCAACAAAGATGAAGCAAAGGATGTAGGAGTAAAGTCCAAATTAACTGCTTTAGTAAGACTAAGAAAGGCTAGTATGAAACCAGTAACAAAATGTGAACAAAATATTTCCAACATAACCATTCCATCTTCACAAGTTCCAAATTCTTTGTGGGCATGCTTTAATGAAATTGCAAGCCAATCGCTTAGTGAAGCTCTATAGAAAGTTCCTTTCAATGTGAAGAAGTAAAAGAAATTAGTAATTTTCCTTCCCAGCCACTACTAGAAAGACAACAGTGTCATTTAAAGTGGTGGGCAAAAAATTCAGAAGACTTTCCAAACCTTTCACAATTAGCTAAAAATTACCTTTCTGCACCAGGAAGTACCGTATATAGTGAGAGATTATTTTCAGAAGCAGGTAGCATTTACGAAAAAAAAAAAAGAAATACAGTAAAAGCTCAACTAACCGGCATGCTCGGGAAACGCCGATTGCCGGATACTTGAAAAGTCCGGATAGTTGAGGCTACAAAATCTGTCATGAAAGAACGGGGTGGGGGGGGGGGATCGACGTAACAATGAAGCAGGAAAATGATTTTTAGACTATTTTCCTGTCATTAGGAAGTCGATCAAATAACTCTTATTATTATTATTATTATTATTATTATTAAATTTGCATTTGATAAGGTTATTCTTTCCGAATAAAAAATAAAAGTAAACAATTTTCTATATTTATTTATTAATCTTTTGTAAAGTTGTATTATTTATAATTTGAAATCTCCCCTTTCTGAAAAAAGCACTCGACTTCTCCGATCACGATAAAAACAAACTACACAGTCATTAGCTTTTTTGTTTTTCTTGTTGGAGTGGTTCAGATAGTGGAGTCTTTGGGGGGGGGGGGGGGATTTCTAAATTTCTGAAAATTTATTGTAAATTAATATAAATTAGGTAAGCGGCCTAATTTATTATTATTTGAATTCGGTGAAAATTTGAACACAATAGGGCAATTAGCAACGGAGAAAGCAATTTTTCTTAATATAATAAGTAAGAGGAAAAAAAAAAAAGAGTACCGTTTCGTTCTTTTTTTTAAAATCTAGAATATTATTATTATTTCTGTTTAGGTTGATGAAAAATATTTTTCCTCGCTAATTCAACAACGCAACACTTTGATGGCTTTTCTCCTGGCTGAGGAGAAAAAGTTTGAACTGATAAAAACCCAACAATAAAACAAAGCAAAAAGTTCTTTTACTGTATATCATTCCATATGTATTTAACCCCCTCACTGGCAAGCCTGTGTTAATACGTTCACTAAGCTCCAGGTTTCACTACAATACATGCAATATTTAAAGTAATATAATTCTATTGATTTAATGTATTTTTAATACATTGAATAATGATTAATACTTCCAAGGATTGCATTCATATTTGTTATAAAGTTTTTTTATAAAATGTTCAAAGAATCATTTTTTTAAGCATTTAAAACAAAATGCAGAAAAAACATTACAATTTTGCCCTTTTCCAAGACAGTCGGAGGGTTAAAATATATAATTATTGATAATATAACTGAACTCGTGGTTCTTCTTGATAATATGACTGAAGTAATTGTTTTTCATGAAGGAAGTATAAATTTATTTCTGAAAAAAAAATCAAGATGATGCTGATATCACTGTTAATCACAATCTTTTTACCAAATATATTTATGTATTAATCAAGCGTTTTTGTTTACTAAGACTGCTTAAAACCTTAAATAAAACTTACTGTTGTGTTTTTGATGTGAATTAATAGGGTACCTTTATGAGGAAAGTTTCATTGAATAATTCAAGGAAAATGTATCTCATTTTTATTATGCATATTTATACATTATTAATTATTTACCTGACCTTTACTTTTAACAACAGGAACAGATGTGTTATTGTCCCGGGGTCCGCCATCTTGGATTTTTTTCTTGGCTTGAATTAGTGATGCAACGAATAGTGGTTTGGCCGAATACTGAATATTCGGCCAAGTTCGGCCGCCGAATAATGAACTTGTTTTTGCCTAAAAACAAAATATAATATGCACTATATGCACAATTCTTGTATATTTCGCAATTAAAATGTATTGTTCTCTTTTAAAAAATTATTTATATACAAATTTTTAATTTTTTAAAGCATTATTTTACTCTGAGAAAATATTCGACTATGTTCGGCCTAAAAATTGCCTCAATAATATAATTCAGCCAAAAAAAGAAATTCTTACCAAAAGTTCCTCATCAGGTACTGTCTACTTAAATTTAATAGATATTATGTGTGTTGTTACATTTTAAAATAATGACAAAATTTTAAAAGTGCTAGGAAACATAAGTTTCAGCTTTCAGATGAAATAAAATAAAAAATAAGAAATCTTAATATCTTAAGAAAAACCACTGATAGAAAAGATGAAAGGAATATCCTTTAAAATGGTGGAAAGAGATCATTGTAGACTTTATAAAGCTCACATTTAACAAAATTGTTTTTATTATCATTATTTTTTTTTCTTTGCTGTCAGCAGATAGCACTATTAAGAAGTGTATAGTGAATGTTTTCAGATTCAGAGGAAGGAAATATCTGTAAGGAAAAGCAAATGACATTCATTGCATTTAACAGTATCTGATGCTCTAACATACCAAAGATCAATAAATGATTTCATTGTTGTAGGTAAAAAAAACTGTTTACACATTTTAATCATTCGCCATTAGCATGTTCAAGATTAACTGATATACAAATTAATGAGTTAAAAATTCCTAAGAAGAAATTAGTTCAAAGTGTGGCAACGTGCTGGAATAGCACCTATTATATGTTGGAGAGATTACTGGAACAAAAAAATGCACGTTCTCTATATGCAACTAAATTTGGAGAAATAAATAATCTCACTGCAAGCCAGTGGACTATTTTAGAAAAATTGCTCAATCTATTACAACCATTTTAAGAAATAACAAAAGAAATTGTCTCATCAAGATCATTAATTTCTGAAGTCATCCCAATAGTTACAGCATTTAAATCTGGAGATTTTTTTGGTGTAGGCACCATGAAAGACACTCTTCTACAAAATTTGGAGAAGCCTTTTGCATCGATTCAAGACAATGAACACTATTCCATTGCAATGGTTTTGGACCCCAGATTAAAAGTTTTTTTTTTTCAACAAAGATGAAGCAAAGGATGTAGGAGTAAAGTCCAAATTAACTGCTTTAGTAAGACTAAGAAAGGCTAGTATGAAACCAGTAACAAAATGTGAACAAAATATTTCCAACATAACCATTCCATCTTCACAAGTTCCAAATTCTTTGTGGGCATGCTTTAATGAAATTGCAAGCCAATCGCTTAGTGAAGCTCTATAGAAAGTTCCTTTCAATGTGAAGAAGTAAAAGAAATTAGTAATTTTCCTTCCCAGCCACTACTAGAAAGACAACAGTGTCATTTAAAGTGGTGGGCAAAAAATTCAGAAGACTTTCCAAACCTTTCACAATTAGCTAAAAATTACCTTTCTGCACCAGGAAGTACCGTATATAGTGAGAGATTATTTTCAGAAGCAGGTAGCATTTACGAAAAAAAAAAAAGAAATACAGTAAAAGCTCAACTAACCGGCATGCTCGGGAAACGCCGATTGCCGGATACTTGAAAAGTCCGGATAGTTGAGGCTACAAAATCTGTCATGAAAGAACGGGGTGGGGGGGGGGGATCGACGTAACAATGAAGCAGGAAAATGATTTTTAGACTATTTTCCTGTCATTAGGAAGTCGATCAAATAACTCTTATTATTATTATTATTATTATTATTATTAAATTTGCATTTGATAAGGTTATTCTTTCCGAATAAAAAATAAAAGTAAACAATTTTCTATATTTATTTATTAATCTTTTGTAAAGTTGTATTATTTATAATTTGAAATCTCCCCTTTCTGAAAAAAGCACTCGACTTCTCCGATCACGATAAAAACAAACTACACAGTCATTAGCTTTTTTGTTTTTCTTGTTGGAGTGGTTCAGATAGTGGAGTCTTTGGGGGGGGGGGGGGATTTCTAAATTTCTGAAAATTTATTGTAAATTAATATAAATTAGGTAAGCGGCCTAATTTATTATTATTTGAATTCGGTGAAAATTTGAACACAATAGGGCAATTAGCAACGGAGAAAGCAATTTTTCTTAATATAATAAGTAAGAGGAAAAAAAAAAAAGAGTACCGTTTCGTTCTTTTTTTTAAAATCTAGAATATTATTATTATTTCTGTTTAGGTTGATGAAAAATATTTTTCCTCGCTAATTCAACAACGCAACACTTTGATGGCTTTTCTCCTGGCTGAGGAGAAAAAGTTTGAACTGATAAAAACCCAACAATAAAACAAAGCAAAAAGTTCTTTTACTGTATATCATTCCATATGTATTTAACCCCCTCACTGGCAAGCCTGTGTTAATACGTTCACTAAGCTCCAGGTTTCACTACAATACATGCAATATTTAAAGTAATATAATTCTATTGATTTAATGTATTTTTAATACATTGAATAATGATTAATACTTCCAAGGATTGCATTCATATTTGTTATAAAGTTTTTTTATAAAATGTTCAAAGAATCATTTTTTTAAGCATTTAAAACAAAATGCAGAAAAAACATTACAATTTTGCCCTTTTCCAAGACAGTCGGAGGGTTAAAATATATAATTATTGATAATATAACTGAACTCGTGGTTCTTCTTGATAATATGACTGAAGTAATTGTTTTTCATGAAGGAAGTATAAATTTATTTCTGAAAAAAAAATCAAGATGATGCTGATATCACTGTTAATCACAATCTTTTTACCAAATATATTTATGTATTAATCAAGCGTTTTTGTTTACTAAGACTGCTTAAAACCTTAAATAAAACTTACTGTTGTGTTTTTGATGTGAATTAATAGGGTACCTTTATGAGGAAAGTTTCATTGAATAATTCAAGGAAAATGTATCTCATTTTTATTATGCATATTTATACATTATTAATTATTTACCTGACCTTTACTTTTAACAACAGGAACAGATGTGTTATTGTCCCGGGGTCCGCCATCTTGGATTTTTTTCTTGGCTTGAATTAGTGATGCAACGAATAGTGGTTTGGCCGAATACTGAATATTCGGCCAAGTTCGGCCGCCGAATAATGAACTTGTTTTTGCCTAAAAACAAAATATAATATGCACTATATGCACAATTCTTGTATATTTCGCAATTAAAATGTATTGTTCTCTTTTAAAAAATTATTTATATACAAATTTTTAATTTTTTAAAGCATTATTTTACTCTGAGAAAATATTCGACTATGTTCGGCCTAAAAATTGCCTCAATAATATAATTCAGCCAAAAAAAGAAATTCTTACCAAAAGTTCCTCATCAGGTACTGTCTACTTAAATTTAATAGATATTATGTGTGTTGTTACATTTTAAAATAATGACAAAATTTTAAAAGTGCTAGGAAACATAAGTTTCAGCTTTCAGATGAAATAAAATAAAAAATAAGAAATCTTAATATCTTAAGAAAAACCACTGATAGAAAGGATGAAAGGAATATCCTTTAAAATGGTGGAAAGAGATCATTGTAGACTTTATAAAGCTCACATTTAACAAAATTGTTTTTATTATCATTATTTTTTTTTCTTTGCTGTCAGCAGATAGCACTATTAAGAAGTGTATAGTGAATGTTTTCAGATTCAGAGGAAGGAAATATCTGTAAGGAAAAGCAAATGACATTCATTGCATTTAACAGTATCTGATGCTCTAACATACCAAAGATCAATAAATGATTTCATTGTTGTAGGTAAAAAAAACTGTTTACACATTTTAATCATTCGCCATTAGCATGTTCAAGATTAACTGATATACAAATTAATGAGTTAAAAATTCCTAAGAAGAAATTAGTTCAAAGTGTGGCAACGTGCTGGAATAGCACCTATTATATGTTGGAGAGATTACTGGAACAAAAAAATGCACGTTCTCTATATGCAACTAAATTTGGAGAAATAAATAATCTCACTGCAAGCCAGTGGACTATTTTAGAAAAATTGCTCAATCTATTACAACCATTTTAAGAAATAACAAAAGAAATTGTCTCATCAAGATCATTAATTTCTGAAGTCATCCCAATAGTTACAGCATTTAAATCTGGAGATTTTTTTGGTGTAGGCACCATGAAAGACACTCTTCTACAAAATTTGGAGAAGCCTTTTGCATCGATTCAAGACAATGAACACTATTCCATTGCAATGGTTTTGGACCCCAGATTAAAAGTTTTTTTTTTTCAACAAAGATGAAGCAAAGGATGTAGGAGTAAAGTCCAAATTAACTGCTTTAGTAAGACTAAGAAAGGCTAGTATGAAACCAGTAACAAAATGTGAACAAAATATTTCCAACATAACCATTCCATCTTCACAAGTTCCAAATTCTTTGTGGGCATGCTTTAATGAAATTGCAAGCCAATCGCTTAGTGAAGCTCTATAGAAAGTTCCTTTCAATGTGAAGAAGTAAAAGAAATTAGTAATTTTCCTTCCCAGCCACTACTAGAAAGACAACAGTGTCATTTAAAGTGGTGGGCAAAAAATTCAGAAGACTTTCCAAACCTTTCACAATTAGCTAAAAATTACCTTTCTGCACCAGGAAGTACCGTATATAGTGAGAGATTATTTTCAGAAGCAGGTAGCATTTACGAAAAAAAAAAAAGAAATACAGTAAAAGCTCAACTAACCGGCATGCTCGGGAAACGCCGATTGCCGGATACTTGAAAAGTCCGGATAGTTGAGGCTACAAAATCTGTCATGAAAGAACGGGGTGGGGGGGGGGGGGGATCGACGTAACAATGAAGCAGGAAAATGATTTTTAGACTATTTTCCTGTCATTAGGAAGTCGATCAAATAACTCTTATTATTATTATTATTATTATTATTATTAAATTTGCATTTGATAAGGTTATTCTTTCCGAATAAAAAATAAAAGTAAACAATTTTCTATATTTATTTATTAATCTTTTGTAAAGTTGTATTATTTATAATTTGAAATCTCCCCTTTCTGAAAAAAGCACTCGACTTCTCCGATCACGATAAAAACAAACTACACAGTCATTAGCTTTTTTGTTTTTCTTGTTGGAGTGGTTCAGATAGTGGAGTCTTTGGGGGGGGGGGGGGGGGGGGGATTTCTAAATTTCTGAAAATTTATTGTAAATTAATATAAATTAGGTAAGCGGCCTAATTTATTATTATTTGAATTCGGTGAAAATTTGAACACAATAGGGCAATTAGCAACGGAGAAAGCAATTTTTCTTAATATAATAAGTAAGAGGAAAAAAAAAAAAGAGTACCGTTTCGTTCTTTTTTTTAAAATCTAGAATATTATTATTATTTCTGTTTAGGTTGATGAAAAATATTTTTCCTCGCTAATTCAACAACGCAAAACTTTGATGGCTTTTCTCCTGGCTGAGGAGAAAAAGTTTGAACTGATAAAAACCCAACAATAAAACAAAGCAAAAAGAAAGAAACTTGCCCTGCAGCATCTTTTCTTTTTTTAATTTCCAGTTAAGTGTAGTTGATCCAAACACATCCAATAAAAAATATTCTTGAGTAAATATATTTAAAATACAATTTGGTATACAGATCAGAGAAAGAATTCTTTGTTACATAATTCTTTTAAAATAATAATTTCTTGTTCTTGAGTAAATAAAGAAAAAATAGTTTGGGATATAATTTCTTAGCAGTTACTGTGAGTTTGATTGCGTTTCTTTTAATTTGCCACTAATACTATGAAACGCATGTCTGATGTCCGCCTGTTTGAAAGAAAGTTCTTTTTTTTTTCATGAAGCGTTCTTTTATGAGATGCAGTTCTAAAACTTCTTGAGCCGAATACTGCGATTTTTTTTTTTCACAAAACTTTAAAACAGTAGATAAACTTTTCTCAGCTTCACTCCACGAAATTTTCTCCCATTTCATTTTCGGATTCTGAGGAAATATCATTTGTTTCTTCCTCTGGAGCTGTCATTTTTTTAATTAACTGCTCTTCTGTTAAAGTTTCAGTGACAGGGATGTTTTTATCTATAGCTATCCAATTTTCGATTTTTGGCGTTTCCAGTTGCAATAAAGATAAGTTAGTATTAGGCCGATTTTTTAATGTTTCCATAATTTCATGCAATTCGTTCCTTTTTGTGGGTTTAAATCCTTTAAATTCTTCATTTGATGAATCAGAACAAAAGTTTACTGTAAATAATAATTTACTCCATCCCCTTCGAAGAGTTTTCGGTTTTATGGCATTCCATGCACTGGCAAGATCATAAATGGCATCTTTTATTGTGAAAGCTGATTGAAATTCTGCCAACTCTGTCTGTGCATTTACGAGCTAACGCATGAAATGTTTTCGATAAACCATTTTTACTTTTTGTATGATCCCTTGATCCATAGGTTGTATCAGAGAAGTTACATTGGGGGGGGGAGAAACATCACTGAAATATTGCCATATTTCAATTCTTCCTCGCTGGGATGCACTGGGCAGTTGTCAATTAGAAGAATTATTTTATTTTCTTCCAGTTTTTTCCCCTTAACTTCAAGCTCGCTAATTATAGATGGCACAAAAACTTTTTTAAACCAGTAGGTAAAAATATCTTTACCCATCCAAGCATTTTTTTTGATTGGTGTAAACTACAGGGAGATGTTTAATTCCTGTAAGTGCTCTCGGATTTTTCGACTTTCCTATTACTAACAGTTTTAATTTTTGGGAGCCAGTTAAATTAGCGCAAGTCAGAATTGTTAGTCTGTCTTTGTTTTTCTTAAAACCATCTGCTGACGTTTCATTAGGACCAGCTAATGTTGAAGTCAGAAGGCAACGGAAATAGATTCGAGTTTCATCAGCATTATAGATGTGGTTTAGATCAATATTATTTTTTTTAATAAAATCTTCAAAAAAAGTAGAATATTCCTCTGCACTTTCGTTATCTGCTGATTTTCGTTCCCCAGATAAGTCAGTTTTTCTAATTCCATGGCATTTTTTGAAGCAAGAAAGCCACCCATCTGAAAACTTGCATTCTGTCGCAATATTTAATTTTTCTGAAAAATCTCTAGCTTTTTCAATGAGCATAGGCCCAGAAATAGGAACTCCTTCTTCTCGTTTTAATAGAAACCACTGATGTAAACTTTTATCCAGTTTTTCATGCTAAGGTTGCTGCAGTGTTTTTCTTTCATCCGTTGCTTTGCTTGACTCTGCAGAGGAAGCAAATGCCATCAACTTTTCTTTCTGCGATTTAATATCGTAAATCATTGAGGATCCAATGTTGAATATACGCATCAATTGTTGTTTATTTTTCCCTAGTTATGGTTAAAACAACTCGTTTCTTTTTATTAGGATTTGACTGATCAGCCACTTTTTTAATTTGACAAAAAATATGACAGAACATGATTAACCCTCCGACTGTCTTGGAAAAGGGCAAAATTGTAATGTTATTTTTTCTGCATTTTGTTTTAAATGCTAAAAAAAAAATGATTTTTTGAATATTTTATAAAATAACTTAATAACGAATATGAATGCAATCCTTGGAAGTATTAATCATTGTTCAATGTATTAAAAATACATTAAATCAATAGAATTATATTACTTTAAATATTGCTTGTATTGCAGTGAAAACTGGAGCTTAGTGAACGTATTAACACGGGCTTGTCAGTGAGGGGGTTAATAAAGGTTGGGAGCAATTTACTAGGCTAGCTGATTAAGCACAAGCGAATGGCAGTAAAAATGTGCCAAAACGAAAAAAGAAAAAGCATCATCGTGATTTAAGTCAAATTCTAATTGGTCAAACTGAATGTGTAGACCCAGATGGAAAGTTCTACAACCAGATGGAATTTTCTAGTAAATCCAGGGGTGAGGGCAGGGCTACTGTGCATCTGGAGGAAAAAAATACGATATCTGAAATGACCATATCCTCATCCCAATTCTTAGAAAAGTTTTCCTTCATTTTCCTGGCTTCCTCACTTAGCAGTTCAGTTTTCGACAGTTTATCACGCCTCCCCCCTCCCCATCTAGTTTCGCCAAGAGCAGAAAATAAAGATCAAGCCTCTCTTCTCCATAGAAGAATTCTATGCTCTTCTCTTGTCTTCATTTTCCACCCCCTCCTTCTTTCTTTCGCAAGAAAAAACAGTCGGCGCGGCGGACTATGACGCAACAAGAAGTTATTCTGTGCTAACGAGCTATAGACAGTTCTTTATGCTATATTTTTATTTTATAACGTTCACTGTTATGAACATACACACAGATATGTTTTATGCCGAATTAATCGCTGAGATAATTTGAGAATGCTAACAGTAAATTTCTTAAAATAGTAGTAAAAAATTTTCAACTGTTTATGGGGGAAAAAAGTAAATGATTTCTCCGAATTTTTCCAGTTAGTTGAGCTTTCCGGTTACTTGAATGCCGGATAACAGAGCTTTTACTGTAGACTATTACCTGAGAATGCTGAATTATTATTTCTGCATCACAATCTACGTTTATTGAAAACGTTTTAACTGTTTTTAAGGCAAATATAAACAATACAACGCTATTCTTGAAAAAAATATGTAAAACGTAAATGCATACTAATTAAAAGAATTTAGTACTTACATTTCTTTCATTATTTAATAAGAAATAGTAACACACTTAAAAAGTCACTTAAATTATATTTATCTTTTAAGCGTATTTTACTTTAAAAAAACCCCTTAAGTATTGCAACATACACGGCTGAAATATCATATACATATAATACATCTATATCTAATCAATCATATATTTATGTTCTTTATAGGTATAATTCAAAATGTTATTGAAAGAAATATTTTTTTATGTAACTAGGGATAAATGTTAAACTTCCCATTATGATAAAAAAAATTTTTGAATTTGCTTCTACAGCTGTATTAAAACAATTTTGAATAGATTCATTTTAAAAAACTTTAATATACTTATAACTACTTAAAAGGTGACATAAACATATAAAAAATATTATTTAACGCAACCCTGAGATCTATGAGATATGTTTATGTCACCTTTTAAGTGTAGTTATAAGTATGTTATAAAGTTTATTAATAACAAGGTGAAAATTTCCTTCATGGCACTAGTATTTAATACAGTGTTTTGACTCTATTGATTAATTTTAAATTTAACAGATTATGTTAGCTTATTACTGATACTTTTTGTACTTACTGATACAGCATAAAATTTTTTTAACATGATTCCTAAATTAGTCTCTTATATAAAAATGGGTAGATAAAACCCATTCATGGTAAAAAAGTTAATGGAAAAAAAAAAGTTTTTGTTAATTTCAAATAAATTTTCATTATACATGATGAATATAAATTGTCAAATTAAAAAGTTATACTGTGTAAATATAAAAACATTTATTACAGTATTAGTATTCGGCAGACAGGCCGAATATTCGTTGCATCTCTAGCTTGAATTAAAAATTATCTTTTTATTAATAGTTATAATCATTATATTCCATTTTTTCCAATATTATATTAACCTATCAACAATATTTAACCATTGGCAACATTACTACTTGGCGAAAAAGGAGTTTTCATGCAAGAAAAAAATCCACCGAGACCCGGGATAATAACACATCTAAGGGTAACAATTCAGTTATTTTAAAAATTATCTTACTTTTTATCATTTTATTTTATTTTATTTATTTTAATATTTTACTATATTGCAAGCATTCGTCATAATTTTGATTGTGTTGCTACATTCAAATTACTGTTTAATAAATGTAAACAAAGCGATGACCAGAAATCCACAAAATTCTAAAATCCACACAACTTCTGGTCCCATGTCAATGCAGATTTGAGAGGGTCTGCTGTATTAACAATTTTCTTATAATTTTAGCTATCAATTATTTTGCTTTAGATCTTGTACTACACTTATTGAATTAAATTAATAAATTAATGTATAGGATTTTTAAAAAGTTGTAAAATGCAAAATTTGGATTTAAATTTTTAAATATATATTTAAAAAATAACTTTTACTATTTTTGTAAGTCCAAATGTAAGAGTATATATATTATATTTATGTAACACACTCTTAAATAGTTATTTATCAAAAATAACTTAAATAAATGGTTATTTGTTGGTTTTTTTAGATTAAAAATAATTTTGCTCTACTAAATTACTAAAAATGTATGAATGGCTATGAGAATTCTTTTGTATAAATTTGTCTTTTTTTATTTATAAAACTTTATTATTAGCTAAAGGTATTCGATAGCTAAAATTATTAGAAAGTAATTGTTAATTTTATTTTTTTTCTTTCCCTTTTACTTTTATTAGAGTATAAATTCAAAATACTATTATGAAAAATATGATCCTAGGGGATTCTTCAAATTAACCTTTTCTTGTTTCTTAACAAGATTTCTTTTGTATAAATTTGTCTTTTTTTATTTATAAAAATTTATTGGTAAGATTTAGCTAAAGGCACTAGAAAGTAATTGATAGCTAAAATTATTAGAAAATAATTGCTAATAAATTTTTTTTCACCCTTTCTCTTTTATTAAGTATAAATTCAAAATATTATTATGAAAAATATCGGGGTTCTTCAAATTAACATTTTCTTGTTTCTTAACAAAGTGCAAAAATAATTAATAAAAAAAAGCTCTTTGAATTGTTAAATAATAATGTGATATTTCTATGACTAGCCGTAAATTTTGCTAGTCTTAAGTCTAGATACACACCTATACTTAAATATAACTTCATAAACTACCACTCATTACACATTTGCACATTAAAATAAAATCTGAAAAAATATATACGTATTTTTTAATATTTACAAAGGCATTGATATTTGAGCATTTTTACTAATAAATTGCTACTTTTTGTGTTGTTAATTGTTCTTAAACTGGGTATTAAAAGCCCTTTTTTATGTACTAACAAACATTTTCTTATCTTGATCAGCTTGCGCTTTGCATAACTTGCTGCATTGTTATGTGTCCCATCCTGTCCCACTTTGTCTTCTGATTTTATTCTGTTTATTAAATGTAGAGCTACAATAAGAATTTTAACACTTAATAGCATGTTAAAGGTATTAACTGATGCTGGGTTTTAATTGTGTCTCGTGTTACGCCGCAAGATTGTGTGCTCATGAAGACTATACCATGTAATAGCTGCATTATCAACATTTGTGCGTGAGAAATGCCAAACTGGATATCGTCCTTGTGGCTTAGAAGGTAGAGCACTGAAGCGCTATCCCAGGGGCCCGGATTCAATTCTCAGTGTGGATATTTTTCACACTGTTGGTTTACGCTCAGCTAGCAATGTGATAATTCACTTCTTAAATATTCAATAATTTCAAGCGTAATTTCATTGCTGAAAAGTAGTTGAAAAATTTAATTAAAATTGCAGTTTAAAATTTACATCTCATACCTATTAGTATATTGCTCTGTTTGCTCGAAAACTAAAGCATCAAGGTTCCCTACTCTTCCTCATTATTTTTCACATGTGAATATACCGGGTACCTAAAAAGGACTGGCTGATTTTAAAATTCAATAACTTGCAAACGGTGACATATATTTAAATTTTTGCAGGAGGGTTATGCATAAGGTCAAAAGTTTTTTTACTGTGATTTTCAATTTTAGTTCGAATTACAATCAATAGATGGCACTGTAAGCAATAGGCGCTAAATACAGGCTCGATTTTTTGACCTTTCACTTCCATGCAGAAACAGGAAGATGAAATGTATTGAGTGGGTCCTGAAGGACCAAAAATCTAGCCTGAATTTAGCGTCTATTGATCGCAGCGCCATCTATTGTTTGTAATACGAACTAAAATCGAAAATCACTGTAAAAAAAACTTTTAAACTTATGCATAACCCTCCTGCAAGAATTTTTTAAATATCTGTCACCGTTTACAAGTTATCGAATTTTAAAATCAGTCAGTAAAGGTCAAAATTAGCACTAAGCCACCGGCCACAGGGCCAGTAAATGAAAAAAAAGTGGCTAGTGAAAAATTGTCTATCAGCGGACACTTTTTTACAAGGAAATAATAAAAATTTCTTGCATTTCATCAAGGATTCTATACTTTTTTTGGTTCCGATATATTTATATTAACATATTTATTTGGGTTACTCAGTTTTAGATGAATACTTATATGGGAAATTTTACTGTTTAGCATTTTGAAATAAAAAAGTGGCCACTTAAGAAATTTGTCCTACCGGCCAGTGGCCGCTAATGAAATTTTCCAATTTTGACCTATATCAGTCAGTCCTTTTTAGGACACCCGGTACATGATTTTTGTATATTATTCTACTGGCTAAAATTTTTTATATTTTTTCTTCATTAGAATTCAAAATGTTCTTCTGATATATACAGTGTTAGAAAGTACTACTTCTGAACTGTTAATATTTTTGTAGTATATATATTATTAAGTATTTCTACTCTAGTCTGATTTAGTTTATAATTATCTGTAATATTCAAAGTTCTTTTCTTTTGTAAAATATAGATATTTCTTTTTTGCAGCTGCCCGGGGAAGGGGTAGAGCCAGGGCTTTGTTCCAGAGACGTAAATAGATGGAGCTTTCATAAAGCAACTGTCATCTTTCATCTTGTATCATCTTATTTTGTTTTCAAGTAAATTTTATGTAAATCGCTTTGTTTGATTAAACACCTTTTTACATTTACTTGCTTCATTCAATTAAAATGTTGCACATTATTTCAAAATATTTTACCTTGATCTGTTTTGTTACAGGCAGGGTAGGTTAAAAACACAATTTTTTTTTGGTTAAAACCGTGCTTTAAAAAAATATATTTCCTTATTACATATACATGCATATTTATTGATAAAATAAACATTGTTGGATATATTAGTAATATAACTTCATTTAAAAATAATTTAAATTAAATAATTACATTCAATTATGTAGAAAGTTTAAATAATTGAAGCATTTTTAGTAAAAGCCATGTCTTATGTTCCATGAATAAAATGTTCTACATGATACCTTGAAAATCTTAATAAACAATCTTTTGATTACTAGTACAATAAATAAATATACGTGTAGTTTCATAAATATAATATACTTTCCCATGGCTATTCAAGATAATTTCTCTGAAATATCTGCAATCTGAGATATCTGATTTTGCTGTTAGAACACTACATGAACAATTATCTTTTATTGAAAGTAAAGCTTTTAATAAAACATTCCTGGAATGATTTGAATTTAGCAGTAAAGTCTTTACACGTTTCAAGAAAGAAGTATTGTGTATTGTCATTTGAAACTTCTCCTCTGAAACTGCCAGTTGAAAATAAAAAAAAGGCCACAGTAAAATAAACAGAAATACCTATTTACCAGCTTTTTAGACTACTGAAAACATTGATCTTAAAATGGAAAGTAGATTTATAAAAGTTGTCATCCACTAAAACATTCAAACAGCCATCAGACTTAAAACACAGGCTTTTTTTCTAAACTATGTTATAATATGTATTAATTTAAATGTCTAAACTAAAAATTAATAATATATCTTTCTAGGCATTTTTATGAGACTTTTTTCTATTATGTCTCAAGCAAACCTTACCTCGATTTTTCCCTCACTTTTTTGTCAGATCTAAATTGTAGATTCGATTATGCAATAGATGATTTAAATATATCTTGTTGCATATTTTAATTAAAAGTAAACAGGTGCTTCGCTAGCACCCAATTTTTCAATGTCCTCTTATTCGACTTCATATCTTAGTTTCTTTTTTATTCTCAAGGCTGTTCTCAAATCCAAAAGGGCAGCTTTATGTCATAAGTTTTAAATTTTTTTTGTTCGGAAATGCATGTAACTAGCAGATTCTGTTTTCAGAAACTATGTAATCAAACTCTGTTTTCCATTCTTTTTGCAAATGCAATAGATCTTTCAGAAAATAGTGTCAAATTGGGCATTTTGAACCGAATTTCTGTGCAAAAAAAGAATAACCACTCAAGGATGGTTAAAAACATCTTTGACACATGATCAAAATTGCTTCAATAGGTAATTAATTTATTTATCAAAAATGGAAAACACAGTTCAATTCCAAATCGCTTCCATAGCCAGGTCTGCCAATTTATATCTTTCCATTAAAAAATGAATTTGTAAATGTGTCAAAGCATTTTGCGTTTGTTGAGAACAGCCTTAAAAGATAATCTCCCCAATCAAGAAAATTTTCTTTTACAGCTTGACTGAAATCTTAAAGGTCATTTTATGTTATTAATTGTAAATGATGTGCATTTTTTCAAAGGAAAATATTGTATTCAAAATATTGAATATTTTTAATATTTTTTATCTTTGCTAAATTCACTACAAGCATACAAATATAACTGAGACTCGGTATGTCTCATGATGAGTGCTGGGATAAGACTGTTAAAAGTAGAAATAATTTATATCCAATAATTTGAAACACTTAAATTACAAAAATGAGAAAGTATTATATTAGATTTTTTCTAAAAAACAAGTTGGCACAGTTTAAATTAATTGATTAACCAACCCTGCTGGTAACAGAATAAATCATAATGCAAAACCCAATCCCAATGTAGGAATGCAAAAAACAAAAACAAAGTCTTACTAAACCCGATAGCCATAGAGTAATGAAAACTGTCAATCATTCATTAGCATACAGAACAAAGAGTAACCACTGAGAAGAGTCACCACTAATGTAATCCTTAGTAAATCTTGACTAATCAAGCAATCTAAGTAGTAAAAGTGCATTTTTAGCTCAAATCTGCCATTTTGGATATTTTTAAAATAAAAGACTTAAAAAAAAAAAAACTACTTGTTTTTTTGTTTTTTTTTCCAGCTAATTTTAGAAAAATTAGTTAGTCTGCCATGCAAATTTAAAGCTTATATGAAAAGTTTGATTGATTAAAAATGTTTGTCACCTTTACAAATTTATTAATTCATCATTTTTCTAAAGCTTTGCTTGTAGATTCTGCATAACTTTGATTTTGCATTTTTCAATAATGTGTAAAATAAATGAAAACATTAGGAAAAAAGAAAAAAAACAGCATGTTTAAAAAAAAAGAAAAAATTGGTTTAAACCAAACAACACTGGTTACAGGTATATTTTTGTACAAGTTTTTATGCATAACTATTTTTAATGACATGTCATTTAACACGTTAAGTGCCACATCAGCCACCGGTGGCTGACACTGAACTTTCCGTTTAAAATGCGTTATCCACCGATGACTGACGGTCTAAAATATGATATAAAACTAAAATATATATATATATATATATATATTGTTTTAAGTAATTACTGAAAATTTATTTAAAATTTACCAACCTTTTATTAACCATTTGGAAAAATGGTTATTGTTCTCTGTCAGGGTAGGAAATCAAAAGCATATCTGAAGGTTTTTATTGGTTTAATCCGCATTTTATTTGTGTTCTCATTGGTCTATACAGTAATCTGTATTTCCCTTTACATTCAACAACAATGGATACCTTCTGTTGCCACTATGACAAAAAAGTAATAAAAACTACAAAAAAAAAAATTAATAACTCTGAAACAAATTGCGATACAGCTTTCAAACAAATTGCATTTAAAAGTACATTTGTTTATTACAGGATTATACTTTCTTAAAAATTACTTAAAACATTGTAAATTTTTCAGCGCTTTAGTGTCAGTCACCGTGCTGCAATTCGACATTCCGTCCCAGTGTCAATGTTAATCTAAAGAGAAATTAAATTAGGTGATAACTAGTGTTGCCAGGTATAGGTAAAAATTAACATTTTTACTTGCTGACCACTGACCAGTATATCTTTATTTTCACTGGTATTTTTTTTTTTTTTTGCCCTGTCTAGCAACAAATTTACAATTATTTAATTTTAAAAAACTGAGCTTTCTCTAACTATTAACATCATTATTTACTAATACCCTTATTCACCTTTTGATAAGATTGCACTCAGTGGGAAAAAACCCACATTACCATTGAATAGCAAGGGGTGGGGGGGAGGGGAATCTGCAACCAAATTATAAGTGATAAACTATATTTAAAGAAATGCTGATCCATTGTATAAAATGTAGATAAGAAAAATGGATTTTTGAAATTAAAATATATTTTAAAAATTTTTACATCTTGGATATTTTAGTTTTACTTAGTAGGATGTATTGAGGTTGTTCTCAACTGCTTTCGTCAGATAGCGTAAAATGTTTTTACACATTCACTAATTCATTTATAAATGTAAAGGTACAAAATTGGCAGAGCTGACTAAGGAAGCGATTTGGAATCGAACCAAATCCATTTTTTGATCAATAGATTACCTATCGAAATATAAGTGAAATGGGTCACATGGCCAAGGTATTTTTTCTCCCTTTCTGACTCTTTTTCTTCTCTCGCCTACAAATTCTGTTCAAAACTTAAAGTTTGACAGCATTTTCTAAAAGATCTATTGCGTTTGCAAAAGAACAGCTCGATGAGATAGTTTCTGAACAACAACACCTGCTAGTTTCATGCATTTCCAAACAAAAATAAATTAAAACATGTAAGAAAGTTGCCGCTTTGGATTTAAGAACAGCCTTAACAGTTACAATAATGTAGTGCTGAATCTTGATGTATATATAAACTAACTGGTAATAACAAAAAAATATATATTTTATTGTTTTGGTTTTGGCATTAAAGTTTCTTTTACATTAGGTCTCTGTGCCCTAATTGAGTGTCCTCACCACAGTTTTATTGCAGGGGTAGGTTTAAATTTATTTAGGCTGTTTGACAGTTAGGCGATTATGTAATGTATTTTTCTTCATTAACCCCTTTGGGACGGGAGCCTTTTACGAAATTTTTAATCTTTTGTCACCGTTTTTTAAAAACAGAAATTTGTGTCTTCCTGAATCGAGAAAATGTGTTGATAAATAAGGCAAATTTTACTGGTGAGGAAAAACAAAGATTCTGAGCGCTTCATGCGGCACATATACGTGTCGCTCGTCCCCAACGGGTTAATGAACTTTTGTCCTTTAAGGCTGTTCTCAAATCCAAAAGGGCAACTTTATGAGATAAGTTTTAATTTATTTTTGGTCGGAAATACATGAAACTAGCAGGTGTTGTTCAGAAACTATGTTATTGAGCTGTGTTTTCTGTTTTTTTGCAAACGCAATAGATCTTTCAGAAAATGTCGAAGTGAGTGTTTTGAACTGAATTTTTCCGCACGAAAGAATAACCACTTGAAGAAAGGTTTAAAATGTCTTTGTCATGTGATCAAAATCGCTTATAACTCAATATGTAATTTATAAAAAAAATGGAAAAAACAGTTCAATTCCAAATCACTTCCATAGTCAGGCCTTCCAATTTTATACCTTTCCGTTAAAAAATGAATTTGTAAATGTGTCAAAATGTTTTGCGTTTGTTGAAAACCCTTAAGGCTGTTCTCAAATCAAAAAGGGCAACTTCCTGACATAAGTTCGAAATGTTAGATTTTTGTTTGAAAATGCATGAAACTAGCTGGTGTTGTTGAAAAACTATGTCATCGAGCTGTTTTTTCCATTTTTTTGCAAACCTAATAGATCTTTCAGAAAATATTGTCAAAGTGGACCCTTTGAACTGAATTTCCGCACGAAAGTAGAAAAATCGCTCAAGAGTGGGCGAAAAACAGGTTTGTCACGTGATCAAAATTGCTTATAACTCAATGGGTAATTGAACTGTTTTTTTCCATTTTCTGATCAATGAATTACAAATCGCTTCCATGGCCAGGCTTTCCAATTTTATATCTTTCTGTTAAAAAATGAATTTGTAAATGTGTCAGAACGTTTCGCGCTCGTTGAGCAGACCAGTTAAGAACAGCCAATGTATTTTTTGCTCTATTCTAATCCAAATTCTCTCCACTTCAGCATTGCTTAGAAATTTTTTAATATTTTGTTGTCTTTGAATCTGAGATATGAATGGGGGAAAGTAGAAAGTACTGTTTCATTACTAGTTTGATCTGCTTCCATTCAGCAATAGCAAATTCCATATCAAGGCAAAATTTTCCCTGATCTGGGCAGAGTAATTAGTGTGCAGTGCATTTCCAAACGAATTTGTTCCCCACCCCATCTTTTTGTGCATTTTCCATTCAACCATCACAATTGGCAAGGGGTAACTATTAAGTTTGGCCAATGGTGGCAATAAAGAATTGCAAAAATTTTCAGTATTACTCTCCGATTGGCAACTGCTAATTTTGTCCTATACTGCCAAATGTGCTGATTTATGTGTGATGTCCCAATTTTCAGGGGCTTCAAGACCTGTCCTGTGTAAGCAATACACAAAGGCAGAAAAGTCCTGATTTTTCATCATGCACAAATTCTTTTAAATGTATTTTTGTAATGTACAGTTGTGGAAAAAAAAAAAGTAAACACCCCCTACTAACTCCTTAACAAATTATCGTGGAAAAAAGTTACTGGTACCGAACGATTGGAAATAGTCTACTTTTAAATGATGTATATAATTTTTTTTTTAGGGGGCCATCTACATATTAAAACGAATCCAAACTTCATTTTTTTTCAATGGCAGTACCCAATTTTAACAAGATATTTCAAATCTTCAGTTCAAACTATGCGTAGACACCCAATTTCAAGTCATTTGAATGATAAGTTTTTGAATTATGAACATTCAAAATTTAGTGCTTCTAATGTTAAATTACATTTTCATATTTTTATTTATCTCTCCTGAAATTATACTCCTAATGGGCTAATTTTTTGTGTAGCAATAATACTGTATACCCAAACATAAATATGTTGAATTTGCAATTTTTAGAATTTTATGATATGAATATTTGAAAAAATTGTGAATTGCAACCTACAATTTTTTTGATGGATTTAGATTTATTAAGTCCTGCTTTATGGAAATCCAAAATTTCCCATTTTTCTTCCAAGTAGTTTTCAAATTATGTTTAAAAAACGGCAAAATGATGGATTAAGGGACCATCTATGATAGAAGTGACTAGATATTTTGAAATTTCTTCTACTATCATGTAATCTATCAGCTTCAATGGCTGCTTGAGTAGCGCTTAAGATGCCTTGATCAAGAAGGAGGCTCTCTCGGTCAACAACCGAGTACTGAACTTCAATTTGGATACAGCCCCTAAAATACGCTCGTTTTAAAATACTTAATTTCTCGGAAACTTATCGTACGAATTGCATAAAAATTTGTTTTTAGGCAAATTGAAGGGTGTAAAGGTCATTTATATTGTCAGAATTGTGTACTGCTATTGAGAAAAGCAAAGTTATGGTTTGTTTTTAGGGTTTAATCTAAGAAAAAGGGATTTTTAGCTTTTTGGCTAATTGCAGCCAATAACTTCTAGCCAAATAAAAATATCTTTAGCCAAGGAAAAAAAGTTTTATTTATACAAAATTTCTATATACATGAGTATTGTTTTTAGTTATGCAATATACAAACAAATACATCACTCTGTAAGATTGACCCTTCGAGATTTGGCTGTTTACCTCACAGAAAATGCTTTTTTTAATGGAAATTCTTTTCAAAATTCCCCTTCCAAATTAATCATCATTAAATTACTTAAATTCTTGATTGTCAGTTTGTTTCTCAAGTCAGTTTTTGTTATATTTATGAGACTGAATACCCCTTCACTGTCTGCTGTAGACAACAAAAGTAATGCTACAAATTCATACAAAGAAGTCACACTGGAAAACATGCCAGTATGCCATTTTTATGGAAAAAAAAAATAATACAATAAGCTAGTTTCATTTCTTTACATGTTGTATCCAGAACCCGCATAAATTCAAGTCTGAAAAGTTTATACGACAAGCATCTGGCACATTGATGTTTCAAAGCTAGTGCACATCATATCCTATGCTTATATAATCTGCGATTTTTGTTTTCACCACATGCTGGAGTTGTGTCTGGTGAAAATGACGTCACACTGTTTGAAGACGCTTGCATAGACAGCATGAGACAAATTTTGAAGTGTTGCCGCAGTGTGGATGCAATATGAAAAATTTTTTTCGTTTTTGTGCAACTGCAGCAGGTTTACGAAATGCGGAACAACAAAATGGGAATGACATAGCATATTTCTATGGCTGTCGCTATTTGGCTAATTCACTAAATGCTTTGGGTGCAAAAAGCACTTCCAGTTAGCTTTTTGGCTATTTGGCTAGCTCTAGATTAAACCCTAGTTTTAATATGTAGATGGTCCCCTAAGCAAATTTTATATACATCAATTAAAAGTAGACTTTATTTCAAATCGTTCGCTACCAGTCACTTTCTTCTACGATAATTTGTTGAGGATGGGGGTGTTTACTTTTTTTTTTCCACGAATGTACAAAATATAGGGTGCTAGGCATGAATGGGTACATATTTTTATTAGCCATTTAGAGGACATTTCTTCATGGAAAGTTCTTTTCAAGGTAATTTATTGTTTTTAAGCCTCCAATACGATTCTTAGTTTTTTTTATTACTAATACTTATGTTATCTGTCTCTGTAAAGAAAGAAACATATTTTTTTTAGTAGTTCATAAAAATACTAATTATAGTATATAATATACAATTTAAAAGCTTAATTTATATAAATTTAGACAAAACATATAATTATGCATATTATACTATTACAAATATTATGCATATAACCATATTTAGTATGTTTACATTTTATCGAATAAATTAAAAAAAAAAATGTGTAATTTTTTTAGTGTTTTTCCAGCTAATTTGTAACATTTTAAAGTGATTTTGCCAATAAATTTAAGAAAACGAAAATTCAGGCACAAATGGGTTAAATTTCTTTTAGAACAATGCTATTCGTTAGGTTAAGGCTGTTTGGTCATTCCACACGAATTCAACAAATGAGTGTTGCACCTTAGTCAGATTTTTTAAAATTTTTTATCAAAGACAGACATAGTAGTGAAACCCTCAAATCAGAAATTTAAAAATAATTTTTGCAATATTAGCTGGGATATAGCCTTTTGAAAATTTGTCATTTTTACCAAATGATGGCCATCTTGGATTCATTCCCATTGTCTATATATGTCTATAACTCGGCAACTAATGGCTCAAATTCTATATTTTCGGTACCAATTTGAAGCTATTTGTACTAAGAATGCATGTATGATATCAGAACAGTAAATTTTCATTTTAATACTTTTTATTAAATGCACACTAGAAATATCACCCTCGAAAAATGGCGTACTGTAATTGGCCATTAAAAAAAATGGACCATCATGAATTTTTCTGAAACTTGGTAAAAACATTGCTCCATGTGTGTGCTTTAGATAAAAAACTTTTTGGAGAGGTAAAATTTTTGTTTTGAAATAAATGGTTTTTTACACATAGGATGTCACTTACCAAACAGTGACCAATTTAGAACAAATAAGTATCCCTGATTTAAGGGTGTTCTGAAATCCAAAAGGACAACTTTCTGACATAAGTTTTAATTCATTTTTGTTCGAAAATGCATGAAATGAGCTGATGTTGTTGTTCAGAAACTATGAATTTATTCCATTTTTTTGCAAACACAATAGATTTTTCAGAAAAGAGTGTCAAAGTGGGCGTTTTGAACCGAATTTCCGCGCGCAGGAATAAAAAGCACTCAAGAGCAGGCGAAAAACGGGTTTGTCACGTGATCCAAAACGCTTCTAACTCAATAGGTAATGGATGGATCAAAAAATGGAAAAAACAGTTCAATTCCAAAAAGTCTGTTCTTCCAAAAAGTCTTAACTGCTCTGCTCAACAAGCGCAAAATGTTCTGACACATTTACAAATTCATTTTTTAACGGAAAGATATAAAATTGGAAAGCCTGGTCATGGAAGCGATTTGGAATTGAACTGTTTTTCCATTTTTTGATAAATCAATTACCCATTGAGTTATAAGCCACTTCGATCACGTGACAAATCCGTTTTTCGCCCGCTCTTGAGGGATTTTTTTACTTTCACGCGAAAATTCGGTTCAAAACGTCCACTTTGACGCTACTTTTCTGAAACATCTATTGCGTTTGCAAAAAAATGGAAAAACAGCTCGATGACATAGTTTCTGAACAACAACACCAGCTAGTTTCGTGCATTTTCAAACAAAAATAAATTAAGACTTATGTCAGGAAGTTGCCCTATTTGATTTGAGAACAGCCTTAAAAAATAATGGCGCAAAACTAAAATTTCTCTGCTTATGAGTTAATGTGTGTTTATGTATACAATCGGTATTAAGTTTAGTACTAGGTCACTTAAAAATAATTCATGAACAATTTCTATGGACAGAAAGAAGAGGGGCCCCCTATACTTTGCCCGGCGCCCAGTGTAGTCTAATGCGGTCCCTGAGTGCAGATCCATATTTGAATATGCACATCCGTAGAAAGTGATATCATTTTTAAGAGGTTATTTTTCCCCTAAAATTCAAGTGTGTATTACGTTGTTAGATGTGTTAATTTTTAAGCATATTTAGATTAATGTATTATGACATTTTGATGCACTTGCATTTTTTTTTAAATTTATATATAAAAAATGTACATTATCTGCTCAGAATGACGTCTATTTTGCATAAGTTCTATTTTATATAGAAAGTTGGTCTGAAATTTTGTTTTTGGGTTATAGTCTGATGTCTCCATAATCAAAAAAAATATATCTAAAATTTGGTTGAATTCTATGCATAACTTCCTACACTTTTGTTGGTACAATAATGAAACTGACATCAAATTCGTTATCACAGTGCCCCCTTCCGGCAGAATATTCTCAACTTCAACTAGGACCTGCTGACCATAGCCAAAAACATATATGAAAAGCTCGGATAATAAAGGTGGTATGTGACAAAAAAAAAAAAAAAAAAAAAAGTTAATGATTGAAGATAATGGTCCTCTACCATCTGTTAAATTACTACTTGAAAAAACCTATAATACTCGGAGATTTTAATTGATAAAGGAGGTATTTCACAATACAAAATTGTAATTTGCTTGTGAAAGGGAGCGTTTTGAATTGAATTTTAATACGAGACAGCACGGAAAATGAAAAAAATTGCCGTCAAAATGAATTCTTTTATCAAAAATCGAGAACTGTTTGACTCCAAATTACTTCAATAGTCATACCTGCATGTGCCATGCTTTTACGTTTAAAAATCCGTCAGAAAATATGTCAAAATGTTTCGCGTTGTTTGAGCGGGAAAAACTATTTTTCTTTTTTTTTTTGTGAATATCTTTGATTTCATTGTAGTGGGAGTGAATTAGACAGCTTTTATTCCATGCTTTTATGCAGATTAAAATGTTTGGTGCTGCCATCTATTATCACTTATTAGAGCTAAATAATTTTCTGTTAATTTTTTTAAAATCTCCAACAGTAAAGTAGTTAGCAATTATTAGACATGTTAACTTAGCATCGGGCAGGAAATCTCAAAGCTGTAAAATATGGCATAATTAGAGGGCTGCCAAACATTTCATGTCGTCTCGTTGTAAAGACTAAAAGTTCAGCCCGTTCCCGTCCTGGCACATTATAAAATCTGAAAATTCGACCCGACTCAGTTTTTACAAAACATGCCGATATTTCTGGAACAACATTTTTCTAAAAGGAAAGTTCTTCAAAAAAGCACAGTGACTTTTACATAAATTTAATTTTCATATTATATGTGCACAATTCAAGGAGTGGATACTGAATAATAACAATAGTTGGTGGCAATGATTCCTTTGACTGGACAGCAGGGTTGGCAAATTTCTGCCGGGGAGGTTCAAACCGGCATGGCAGAAACAGTTTCTGCCAGTAAGTGGCAAAACTAAGAAATAATACTAATAAGAGCTTTAATCTGCAATGATTCATAATTCGCAAATGTATTTGATATGTAAGCAGTTAAGTTAGAAATTAAAACTAAAGATTATGAAGGTAATTTAAAATAGCAAAAAGTTTCAAAATGATCATATAATTATACTTTGTTTATATAATACTAATTTTCTTTTACTTGATAAACAGAAATTATCATAATGGTAATCTGATGATGTACAAGTTTAACTATTAATATTATTGTTTACAGTGGAATTTCTATTTAAAAGTTAAAAAAGAAAAAAAAAATTCTATGATATTTTAACAAATCACTTTTCAGAGTATTTTTTAAATAAATAATACATTGCTATAATTTAATTATTTACTATATACAAATAGAAATGGTTTTTGTGAAATTTTTTATCGTCAAATTTAGTTATTTGTTAATTAAAACTATCCACAATATTTTATTTGTTATTTATCCTGAATAAAATGTCCGTAAGGCTGTTCCCAAATCCAAAAGGGCAACTTTATGAGAAAAGTTTTAATTCATTTTTGTTCGGAAATGCATAAAACTAGGAGGAGGTGTTGTTCAGAAACTATGCCATTGAACTGTGTTTTCCGTTTCTTTGCAAACGCAATAGATCTTTCAGAAAATAGTATCAAAGTGGGCGTTTTGAACCGAATGTCCACACGAAAGAAGAAGAATCACTCGAGGAAGGGTGAGAAACGTGTTTGTCACGTGATCCAACTCGCTTCTAACTCAATAGGTAATGGATGGATCCAGAAAGGGAAAACTTCCAAATCACTTCCCTGGTCAGGCCTTCCAATTTTATACCTTTCAGTTAAGGCTTTTCTCAAATCCAAAGGGTCAACTTTCTGACATAAGTTTTGATTCATTTTTGTTCGGAAACGCATGAAACTAGAAGGTGTTGTTATTCAGAAACTATGGCATCGAGCTGTTTTTTCCGTTTTCTTGTAAACGCAATAGATCTTTCAGAAAATACTGTCAAAGTTGGCATTTTGAACCGAACTTCCGAACGAAAGAAGAAAATCCAGTCAGTAGGGGGAGGAAAATGCCGTGTCACGTGATTAAAATAGCTTCTAACTCAATAGGTAATTTATGGATCAAAAAAAGGAAAACACGATTCGATTCCAAATCGCTTCCATGGTCAGGCTTTCCAATTTGATATCTTTCCGTTAAAAAATGAATTCGTAAATGTGTTAAAACATTTTGCGCTTGTTGAGCAGAGCCGTTGAGAAGCCTTAAAAAATGAATTTGTAAATGTGTCAAAATGTTTTGTGTTTGTTGAGCAGAGCAGTTAAGAACAGCTTTAATATAACGATCAGGAGAAACATTTTTCACAATCAGAAGATAAATATGTGCGAATGTAGTATGCATTTGAAAATTATTTTTCTACAATTTACGTATTTTTAAGAAGACCATAAATTTTGAAAATGAGACCCAAGTGAAAATTTCGAATTTTATAATGCTTTTAAAAAATTCATAAAATATAAGAAAATGGCTTTTTGAAAGCTCCACTACATCCACGAAAGAAGAATAACCACTCAAGAAAGGGTGAAAAACGTCTTTGTCACGTGATCAAAATCGCTTATAACTCAATAGGTAATTTATCAAAAAACGGAAAACACAGTTCCATTCTAAATCACTTCGCTTAGTCAGGCCTTTCAATTTTATAACTTTCCATTAAAAATGAATTTGTAAATGTCTCAAAAGGTTTTGCGCTTGTTGAGCAGAGCAGTTGAGAACAGCCTTAAACCAAACTACATTTTTAAAGATTTCGCTAAACAAATGAACGTCTATTATTATTAAAAATAAATAAGTAAAATGCGGTTTCGGGTTGGAGGCGGTGTAGAAGAATGAGGTCCAAGCCGATTCAAAGTTTATTTTTACTTCATTTTCGCATAGTGTCTCCGCTCGCATTCTCTCCACTTCTTTGATTAATTGTGGAATTAAAATATATTGTTGAGATGAACTACAAAATATTCTTTATAGAATATAGTCTAAAGTGCAGTCGGACCTCTATTTAACGAACCTCTATTTTGCAAATTTCTCTAATTTGCGAACTTTTCCTTGGAACCAAGAACATTTTGCGAATTTCTTCGTAAAATAACCTCCAAATAGCGAAGTGCATTCTCTATATAACGAACTTTTTCTTGTGATCTAAATTTTTTTTCTCCCCTTTTCTCAAAATATCTCTGGACATTTCAAACTTATTCTTTCTTTAAACACATTTTATGATGTCCAATGGCCTTGAACTGGTTTTAACAGGCACATTCTTTGTCAGCAGTGAGATTTCGGTAAGTACGGAGGACGAAGCCGATAATACCTCAGAGTAACTTAAAAAAATGTGGATACAAATGAGAAAAAAAGAAGAAATTAACCATGATGTGCTGATTGATGATTGTATTTCACTTAATTCTGAAATTGAGACCTCGGAAACACTATCCGAATTGGATATTTTCGACAGTGTGAAAAAGAAAAACAATACAGTAACGAATTTCGTTGAAGACGAATATGATGATGATGGAAATGATCATGATGCAGGAATTAACAAAACTTCGTATGATGAAATGAAAATCATTTGAAACAATCCGACGCGGATTATAGTTAGAAGAAAATACACATGAAGGGGTTTTTGGTGCATTGCAAAGATGCGAGACGTATTATGAGAGAAAGCACTTTTTAAAAGAAAAAACTCAGACAAAATTAACAGAGTTTTTCAGAAACTAAATTTAAGGACTCATATGTTCATGTATGGTTAAAATTATTTGTTATAATAAATTCGATAAGGTCATTACAATTCGTTAATTTTAATGTAAAACTATTTACTTTAAACAAAAAATACAGTGTATTCTCGGACAATGTTTTGTTTTCCTTGCAGATTTCAAAGATTTAAACGCATAGAAAAAATGAATTGATGATGGATATTGGTGGGTAAAATAAATCGATATAATTTATTTAAAAAAATGTGATTAATTACTTTTAGTAAAAATATTTAGTGTTTATGAATTTAAAATCTGTTTTATATGTAGTTTAAAGTATTTTAAAAGGTGAATCTCTATTTAACGAATTTTCCATATAACGAACTTTTTTCCGGGATTTAGCGACTTCGTTAAATAGAGGTTCGACTGTAATTTCGGTTTATTAAAACACCCTGGATTTAATAAAAAAAAATGGAATTACAGTCGGACCTCTATTTAACGAACCTCTATTTTGCGAACTTTTCCTTGGAACCTAGAACATTTTGCGAATTTCCTCGTAAAATAACCTCCAAATAGCGAAGTGCATTCTCTATTTAACGAACTTTTTCTTGTGATCAATTTTTTTTTCTCCCCATTTCTCAAAATATTTCTGGACATTTCAAACTTATTCTTTCTTTTAACACATTTCATGATGTTCAATGGCCTTGAACTGGTTTTACCAGGTGCCTTCTTTGTCAGCAGTGAAAATTCGGTTAGTACGGAAGACGTAGACGATAATCTCTTGGAGTAACTTTAAAAAAATGTGGATACAGTGAGGAAAAAAAAAAAGAAATTAACCATGATGTGCTGATTGATGATTGCATTTCACTTAATTCTGAAACTGAGACCTCGGAAACACTATCCGAATTGGATATTTTCGACAGTGTGAAAAATAAAAACAATACAGCAATGAACTGCGATGAAGACGAATATGATGATGATAGAAATGATCATTATGCAGAAATTAACAAAACTTCGTGTGATGAAATGCTAAAATCATTTGAAACAATCCGACCCGGATTATAGTTAGAAGAAAATACGCCTGAAGGGAATTTTGGTGCATTGCAAAGATGCGAGACGTATTATGAGAGAAAGCACTTTTTTAAATAAAAAACTCAGGCAAAATTAACAGTTTTTCAGAAATTAAATTTAAGGACGCATATGTTAATGCATGGTTAAAATTATTTGGTATAATAATAATAAATACGATAATGTCATTAAAATTCGTTAATTTTAATGTAAAACTATTTACTTTAAACAGAAAATACAGTATATTCCCGGATAATGTTTTGTTTTCCTTGCAGATTTCGAAGAGTTAGCACATAGAAAAAAAGGAATTGATGATGGATATTGGTGGGTAAAATAAATAAAACAAATCGATATAATTTATTTAAAAAAAATGTGATTAATTACTTTTAGTAAATATATTTAGGGTTTATGAATTTAAAATCTGCTTTTATGTATTTTAAAGTATTTTAAAAGGTGAATCTCTATTTAACGAATTTTCCATATAACGAACTTTTTTCCGGGATTTTGCGACTTCGTTAAATAGAGGTTCGACTGTATTTATTATCTGCAGACGATTAATACTTTAGCCAATACTTTGTTATTGTTTTTTTACTTGCTAAATGTCACTAAGGAACTATACATATCTAACGTTATCAACTTTTTGATAATTTTAAACCCCTCCCCCCTTTACGATATCATACGTTATCATTCCTCGAACCCCCGCCCTAATGATATCGTTATCAATGTCTAAAAATTCTTTGGATTGTTGCAATTTATTTCTCTTGTTTGCAGCGATATACAGATATGTATTATACATTTATTATTTGCATACTTTATTGATTCAAATGAAGCGAAGTCAATAAAATATCACTAATATATATGGAATAATTTTATATCAAAGAAAACTTAAAAAAGAAATAGTTACTATTTAAAAGTATTTAATAATACATTTTTGTTACATAATGCATTCAACACTAATAATGCCTTCTTGCACTTTCCACCGCAAGGGGAGGGGGGTGGGGTGGCAGGCAGAACTTTTTATCGACAAAATAGGTGCACAACATTATTTCTCCTTTCTTTACAGGTAAACACATGTATCATTTCAAACATATTTCGCACCTGGTTTCTCGAACAGTGGATTATATATATGCACACACATATGACAAAAGAATAGTAATGCCAAACGTTGAGGTGTTCCATATTTTGGAATTAATGATTTTAATAATAACTTTGTATTTTCATAAAAATTGATAACAGACTAAAAAAAGATTGCAGACCTTTTTGATGTCAGGTTACAAATTACAAATTGACAAAGAACAAGTTACAAATTAAAAGAGAAAATTTCGATGTAAAGTACAAATAAAGAGACAAAATTTTGGTTGTATCAAAAATGATAACGGTGGGTATCAAAAGACAAAACCCCCTCCCCCTAGAGATATCATGCGCCAGGCACCCCCCCCCCCCTAAAGTGATAACGTTATACAGTGAAACCTCCCTGTGCGACCACCTCCCTGAACGACCATTTTTTCATGGAACAAAATTTATTCCCATAGACTCAATACTAATTTTACCTCCATTCAGAGACCATCCCAGTTGAACTCCCTCCATCAGTGACCCATTTCTCTGAAGAAAATGAAACAAACTCCGTTTTCTCCTGGTCGCTTGAAGAAGGTTTTATTAGAAAAATAATTCCGGAGAGCTCATTATTCATCAAACTTCTTAACTAAGTTTAGATTTTTTTTTTTTTTTAATTCCGGTAAATTTTAAGTGTTTGATAACGTCTTTGTGCCGTTTTAGGTAATGAATTTAACTCTGATGACAAATTAAGAATGACAGTCAATAACTCCTCTGTCCTATTCTGAAAGGAAACTCTGAAAGAAATAGATAAATTAATGAAATCATCATTATTTGTTTCCGTACAAAAAAAAAAAAAAAAAAATTGCATTTATTTACTGAACTTTGAAAGGACTTGGAAATACAAGATAAAACCGTAAAATCAGAGCAAACATCAATGTATTCATTTTTTAAACTCTGCAGTCATTAACTTATGTAATTAACTTTTGTTTTGATACTTAAATTTTTATATTTTTTCCTAATGTGAAAAATAAATCTTAGTAACGTTAATTGTTACCTTTTTTCAACAACTAAAATCTAGATTTAAACATGACCTCCATTAAGAGACCACCTCTCGAAGCTACTCATTTTTATTGGAATGGAACATGGTCGCTTTAGGAAGGTTTTACTGTATATGCACAGCCCCTAAACTGAAAGTTGGCAAGTTGGAGAATTAAAAAATGAAATTCTGTTTCCGAACTGTTTTATCAGCAACCCATAGGTTAAAGGACTGCCGACATATGCAAGAATGAAACTTCTATTAAAATATGTAGTGTGTTACAAGCAGATGAAACAATAACTTGTAACTTCGCTTCGTAATAAACCTTCTGCCGAAAAGAGCCGTGGGAAAAAACAAAAAAAAAAAAAAAGGAAATAATAATAAATCGAGTTCATTATCACAAGTGCTGTAGTCGTAAAATAACCAGAGGGTATATGTCGAAGGGTGTACGGATATTCTTAAAAAAATCCAGAAGGTATACTATACCCTCCACTGTATCCCTAATTTTTATCATACTACCTTTCACAATCAGCCCAAACGCTCCCGTGTTTCTGATTGTCGTCGATTGCAACGAGAACCAGAAGCAAACGGACATTAAACGGAGTGAGAATGAACATGTAGGACGAGAACCCGCTTAGCACCACTAACAGCTGATTATGCTGGTTTGTCTTGAAACATTACATATATACCTAATGTGTCGAAGATACAGCAATAACCAGAAGACCACGGAACGAGTCAAGATCAAACACTATTATTTAAGCAAGGCCGCAGAACCACCAATCCTAGAATTTACGATTGTTTGTGTCAAAATGAAAGCCGTTTTTGAACTAGTATTTCACACTCTAAAACAAAAAAGTTCTAAAAATTTTATCTACCTGAAATTGATTTATAGTGAACAGGAATACAGTTTATCTATAAGAAGAATCTCCGACAATGACAAGTTGTCTGGAATTGAAAGGTAAAGCGAATCATGGCGAAAACGAATTATCTAGAATATTGGCGAAAATGAGTCCCACTGGAACATGACAAAGACATCCATGTAGAATCATGGTAAAATCCCACCCTCCCAACAAACCCTATTTAAATCCGGCAGAATCTTACACCAACACAACATATCACAACCATTCTAAACGCCTCCTCAGCTCTTATTGCCGGCGAATGCAACGCGTAACACAGACATGTAGCAATCTTACTACACCAGAATGAAACAAGTAGGACGACAATTAGAATGGACCCGCATTTTCATCTGAATAAGCTCATTTACCCCACATATTAAATATGCATAATGCGACGAGGATACGGTGATAACCAGAAGACGACGAAATGACTAAAGATAGAACAAGTGATTTGACCTAGGATACAGAAGCACGGAATGTAGCAATAATGTTTTTCGCTAAAAATTAAAAAAAAAATTTAAACCAGAACTGTGCATTGTAAATCCACATCAATAAACCCTGTTAAAATCGAGCGTGATCTTGGACTTTTCTATACTACCTTTCACAATCAGCCCAAACGCTCCCGTGTTTCTGATTGTCGTCGATTGCAACAAGAACCAGAAGAAAACGGGCATTAAATGGAATGAGAATGAACATGTAGGGCGAGAACCCGCTTTAGCACCGCTAACAGCTATTATGCTGGTTTGTCTTGAAACATTGCATATATACGTAATGTGTCGAAGATACAGAGATAACCAGAAGACCACGGAACGAGTCAAGATCAAACACTATCACTTAAGCAAGGCGGAGAACCACCAATCCTAGAATGTACGATTGTTTGTGTTAAAATGAAAGCCGTTTTTGAGCTAGTATTTCACACTCTAAAACAAAAACGTTCTAAAAGTTTTATCTAGTTTAAATTGATTTATAGTGAACACGAATACAGATTATCTATAAGATGAATCTCCGACTAAGACTAATTGTCAAGGTAAAGCGAATCATGGCTAAAACTAATTATGTAGAATATTGGCAAAAATGAATCCTACTGAAACATGAAAAGAAATCCATGTAGAATCATGGTAAAATCCCACCCTTTCAACAAACCCTATTTAAATCCGGCAGAATCTTACACTAACACAACATATCACAAACATTCTAAACGCCTCCTCAGCTCTTATTGCCCGCGAATGCAACTCGTAACACAGACATGCAGCAATCTTACTATACCAGAATGAATCAAGTAGGACGACAATTAGAACGGACCCGCATGTCCATCTGAGTAAGCTCATTTACCCCGCATTTTAAATATGCATAATGCGACGAGGATACGGCGATAACCAGAAGACGACGAAATGAGTAAAGATAGAACAAGTGATTTGACATAGGATACAGAAGCACGGAATGTAGCAATAATCTTTTCCGCTAAAAATTAAAAAAAAAAAAATTAAACCAGAACCTTGCATTGTAAACTCACATAACAAACCCTGTTAAAATCGAGCGTGATCTTAGACTTCTCTATACTACCTTTCACAATCAGCCCAAAGGCTCCCGTGTTTCTGATTGTCGTCGATTGCAACAAGAACCAGAAGCAAACGGGCATTACATGGAATGAGAATGAACATGTAGGATGAGAACCCGCTTAGCACCGCTAACAGCTGATTATGCTGGTTTGTCTTGAAACATTGCATATATACGTAATGTGTCGAAGATACAGCGATAACCAGAAGAATACGGAACGAATCAAGATCAAACACTATCATTTAAGCAAGACCGGAGAACCACCAATCCTAGAATTTACGATTGTTTGTGTTAAAATGAAAGCCGTTCTTGAACTAGTATTTCACACTCTAAAACAAAAAAGTTCTAAAAATTCAATCTACTTTAAATTGATTTATAGTGAACACGAATACAGATTATCTATAAGAAGAATCTCCGACTAAGACTAACTGTCTGGAATTGAAATAAAAAGCGAATCATGGCGAAAACGAATTATGTAGAATATTGGCAAAAATGAATCCTACTGAAACATGAAAAGAAATCCATGTAGAATCATGGTAAAATCCCACCCTCCCAACAAACCATATTTAAATCCGGCAAAATTTTACACCAACACAACATATCACATACATTCTAAACGCCTCCTCAGCTCTTATTACCCGCGAATGCTACGCGTAACGCAGACATGCAGCAATCTTACTATACCAGAATGAATCAAGTAGGACGACAATTAGAACGGACCCGGATGTCCATCTGAGTAAGCTCATTTACCCCGCATATTACATATGCATAATGCGACGAGGATACGGCGTTAACCAGAAGACGACGAAATGAGTAAAGATAGAACAAGTGATTTGACATAGGATACAGAAGCACGGAATGTAGCAATTAGTGATGGGCGATTCTTGAAAATTCGGCAATCGAGAAAAATCGTCATCGTAAAAAATCACAATCGATACAGCCATCGATTAATTCCTAGAATCTACAATCGAGATGTTTTACAATCGATTATAACGAGAGAGCTAAAAACAATTGTTGGAAAACTTAGCTATTATTCTGGCCAAAATTTTCATAGTAGTGATAGGGTTTGCTCGATAATTCTGCTATCGTAATTATTTTCCTCCTGATTTAGGCTTAAGGAGTTACTTCAGTCAATTGAAAAGACCTGCTCGCTAATGCTAATCTTATGGAAGAAATTTATAAAGATATCTCATTTGAATTTCAGTATTTTAAAATGATTTTCTTTGCATTGGAATAAATTCCCCTTTCTTCTTTATGAAACTGCAATGTCCAAATCGCGTAACTATGGAGCATTTGATGAATCAAATAACCTTTCTACTGTTTAGATAACTCCAAAAAGTTTAATACAGTTTAAAGTTCCCTAAATGTCAAATACTGTGGAATTTCTCCATTGATCGAAAACAAAAGTTTCTTTCGAAAAACGTAAGGATAGTAAGATAAAGATACCTTCCAAGAGGGAACCTGCCTAACACGGAAACTGTTTTTCAGTACCTAGCGATTCCAACATGACTCTTTAAGTCTGTATCGAAATCCAAAGTAGCTACTTTATGACACATTTAAAAACTCATTTTTTTTATTTTAGATGCATTAGCTAGAATCGATTAGCATTTTCTTCTTTTCGATAAAGGCAGAAGGTTTGATACAAATTAAAGTTCCCAAATCTAAAGTGTATCAAATGCTGTGGAATTTCTCCGTTTATCGAAAACAAGACAGCTTTATCGAAAAACGTAAGGATAACCAGACATATATAACTACTGAGAGGGAACCTGCCTTACACGGAAATTGTTTTCCAGTGCCTAGCGATTCCAACATGATTCTTCAAGTCTGTATCGAAATCCAAAGTAGCTAGTTTCTGACACATTTACTAGCTCATTTTTTTACTTTAGGCGCATTAGCTAGAATCGATTAGCATTTTCTTCTTTTGGATAAAGGCAGAAGGTTTGATATAAGTTAAAGTTCCCTAAATGTCTAAAGTGTGTCTAATGCTGTGGAATTTCTCCGTTTATCGAGAAACATAAGGGCAACCAGACAAATATAACTGCTAAGAGAGAACCTGTCTAACACGGAAATTGTTTTCCAATGCCTAGGGTTTCCAACATGACTCTTCAAGTCTGTATCAAAATCCAAAGTAGCTAGTTTCTAACACATTTACTAGCTCATTTTTTATTTTAGGCGCATTAGCTAGAATCGATTAGCATTTTCTTCTTTTCGATAAAGGCAGAAGGTTTGATACAAGTGAAAGTTCCCTAAATGTCTAAAGTTTGTCTAATGCTGTTGAATTTCTCCGTTTATCGAAAACAAAGGAGTGTCATCGAAAAATAGAAAATTAAACAGACAAATATATCCGCTAATAGGGAATTCTATAACTAAAATAAAACATCAATGGACTTCATTTTTGGTATTTTGGATAATTTTAATTTTCCAAGCCTTACCAACGTGGTATTAGATGATGGGTCTGGAAAAGGTAGAAGAAACGCCCCCCCCCCCCAAAAAAAAGGGGCATTAGGCCCCAAATTGACAGGGCAGACCAAGGATGAAAGTTAACTTCATGTAAGAGAGGACTAGGGGAAGTTGAGAATGTTAAATAAACTAAACCATTGAATAAGAAAAAAATTGAAGAAAAGAAAAATGGTAAAAGAACAAGTGAAGCGTGTGATTAGAGCCAGACAAATGAAGAGGGGCCCGATGGGCCACAGCTGGTCCAGAATGAGTGCCCAAGTAGTCAGAATGGGTCAATAACTTGGAGAATAGTATCTACAATGAAGAAAAACAATGAGACAAAACATTATGAAAAAACAGATGAAAAATACCAATAGCCTGAGGCTAAAAGTAAAATGTTTCACTGGGCGGCGTCCCCTGGTGGTAATAAAAATAAAATTGATATGAGAAGATAGGGGAGAGTGAAAAGACTTTATTTTGTGAATTTTATAATTTTTGGACAAACAGTATACTAAAGGTTTGAAGAAACAAAACTTTAAAGCGCCCTCTTGAGGCGAAGAAGGGAGTTAAAATTAAGAAACATATGTCCATATTTTTTATTCGATTTTAGACACATTTTGATGTTAGTCCTTATAATTTTCCTATGAGTGCAAGATACCGTACCACAGTACGAAAAAAACCGCTGCTAAGTATATTCCTTTAGAGCATTTTAAGCCCAGGGGTCTAAAATTAACGGTGGATTGACAAAAGGAAGGTAGATTTAGAAAGGTTATGAGATTACCCTTATTTTAATATGTTACATGAGTGGGGTAAAATAATTTTGAAAAATCCTCTTTCCTGAGGCGACACTTAAAATCTTGAAAACACATAATTGCAATGCAGTTTTGTTTTAACAATAGCATTCTAATATTAAGAGATATGGGACAGTTTAGGAGGACTAAAATAAGAGAAACATTGAAAATCAAAGACAAACTGGCGCCGCCAAATTCACTAGAAATCTTCTATATCAACAACTGAAACCCGAACTGATAACTTAAACCACTATGCCTCCTAACGAATATCAGTTAATAACAAAAGCGAATGGAAAAGAACATGTACTCCTTTGGGAAATCATGACTTACACCAGAAGCGCGGTAAGTTTGACTCTTCTGAAAGCTTCCTTTCTCTCGCCGTCTCTCTCGCACTTCGAGATATATTTTCTACTGCTGCAAACTCCTCGTTTACCTCGATGAGAGAACTCTCTCGAGGGCAAACCTCTCGCTTGCTTCGAGATATCTCACCGATTGTAACTCAGCCATTGCCATTCTCGTTTCTCGCTCTCGCTCTCTGTTCAACATTTCATATGACATTGTCGAGAATGAGAAATCAGTTTTCGTCCTTCCTCGAAATGTTACTCTCGATGATTGTCATTTCACGCTCGGCCAAGAAGGGCCGAGATGAGATATCGAGGGGTGAGCTGTACAGAGAAATAAGCATGACAATGATCTGTGAAATGAAGCTTTAATTTTCAATGTTTTTCTTATTTTAGCCCTACCAAGCTGTCACATACCCGAAGCCCTCTGATAAATATTATTTATTAAATATAAAGATTTCAAAGAGGAAGGTGGGTCGGGTGAATTCCGAGGACGTGAGAGTGGGCGGGGCGCAATTTAAAAAAAATTACCGAACTCTTCCTGTGACATATTATCGAAAAGCCCTTTGACAACTCTTTCATATTATGAACCTTTCTTCCCCCGAAGGTGAAATTCAGGGGGTGGGGAGGGGGCGAACAAATTTTTAAAACCTTAGCCGATTTCTATAATAAATTTAAATATCATTTTAGATGTCTTCCGGTAAATATTATTTATTGAACATAAAAATTTTAAAGTGGGGGCTGCGTAAATTCCGGGACGAAAGAGTGGGCCCAAGGGGGAGCAATTTTCAAACTTTTTTTCGACCGGTCATGTGATATGTTATCAGAAAGCTCTCGAATGACTCTTTCATATTATGAGACTTTCTTCCTCCCCTCCCCAATTTGGCTCTCACTGCGGGGGGTTGTTTTTTCCGTTTTTATCATTTTAGATCGGATTTTTTTATGGAGCCCTCCGATAAATATTATTTATAATATATGAAATTTCAGGACACTTTTCTAAATTTAGCCAAGACCCCTCATGTGACATATCGTTGGAAAGGTTTGTGACTACTTATTGATGTTATGCACTTCGGGTGGCCGTCCCCCCACTTTGCCCCCCGGGGGACACTTTTCATAATATAGCCAAGGCCCCTCATGTGAGATATCATTGTAAAGGTCAGTGACTACTTATTGATGTTATGCACCTCCGGTGACAGTCCACCCCCATTTCCCCCCCCGGGGGACATTTTTCCAAATTTAGCAAAGACCCTTCATGTGAGATATCGTTGGAAAGGTCTGTGACTACTTATTGATGTTGTGCACCTCCGGTGACAGCCCCCCCCCCACTTTGCCCCCCCCCCCCCGAAGGACACTTTTTCAAATTTAGCCAAGACCTTTCATATGAGATATCTTTGGAAAGGTCTGTAATTACTTATTGATGTTATGTTATGTACCTACGGTGTTCGTCCCCCCCCCATTTGCCCCCCCCCGGGGGGGGGCACTTTTCAAAATTTAGCCAAGACTTCTCATGTGAGATATTGTTGGAAAAGTCTGTGACTACTTATTGATGTTATGCACCTCCGGTGACAGTCCCCCCCACTTTGCCCCCCGGGGGACACTTTTTCAAATTTAGTCAAGACCCCTCATGTCGGATATCGTTGGAAAGGTCTGTGACTACTTATTGATGTTATGCTCCTCCGGTGACAGTCCCCCCCACTTTGCCCCCCCCGGGGGACACTTTTTCAAATTTAGCAGAGACCCCTCATGTGAGATATCGTTGGAAAGATCTGTGACTACTTATTGATGTTATGCTCCTCCGGTGTCCGTCCCCCCACTTTGCCCCCCCCCCCGGGAGACACTTTTCCAAAAATATAGCCAAGACCTCACAAGTGAGATGTCGTTGGAAAGGTCTGTGACTACTTATTGATGTTATGCTCCTCCGGTGTCCGTCCCCCCACTTTGCCCCCCGGAAGACACTTTTCAAATTTAGCCAAGACCCCACATGTGAGATATTGTTGGAAAGGTCTGTGACTACTTATTGATGTTCTGGATTTCCGGTGACCGACACCCACTTTTCCCCCACGGGAGACACTTTTCTAAATTTAGCCGAGACCCCTCATGTGACATATTGTTGGAAAGGCCTATGACCACTTACTCGTGTTATCCACCTCCCGCACCCCTCCCCCCTCTTTGCCCCCCATGGGAAGGGCATTTTTATAAATTCAGATCCAGACCACTCATGTGACATATGGTTCGAAAGGCCTAAAGAGCTGTGACGATTTATTCATATTATGCAGCTATAGCTGTGTCCCTCCGTGTATATACTGTGTCTCTCCGCTCACTTTGAACCCCTCCCCCAAGAGATCTGGTCCGAGGTTCGTTCGTTTCGAGATTATATTTTTTTACAAGATTTTGTAGTGCGTGCACACCACGCCTGCTATACGGTGTCGTATATAGCGGGTAACCTGTTCGTGATTTCATATTATAAGATTACGTATAACTTAGGGGCCCCGATTAAAGGAGAGGCCCACTAGCGGGCGAAGTCACCTAGTCTTCATTAACGCCGACTCATTCCAGTTCACCCGCAGACGATTCTTGATAAATGTATGACGTATATAATATATAATATATGATGTATAAAAGCAATTGACAAACTGGAGTCATCGAGAAAAAATTCACACAATCGAAAAATATCGAGATGTCCATACAATCGAGAAAATCGAGAAAAACATCTCGTTATCGCCCATCTTTAGTAGCAATAATGTTTTCCGCTAAAAATTAAAAAAAAAATTAAACCAGAACCTTGCATTGTAAACTCACATAACAAACCCTGTTAAAATCGAGCGTGATCTTAGACTTCTCTATACTACCTTTCACAATCAGCCCAAACACTCCCGTGTTTCTGATTGTCGTCGATTGCAACAAGAAACAGAAGCAAACGGGCATTACATGGAATGAGAATGAACATGTAGGACGAGAACCCGCTTAGCACCGCTAACAGCTGATTATGCTGGTTTGTCTTGAAACATCGCATATATACGTAATGTGTCGAAGATACAGCGATAACCAGAAGAATACGGAACGAGTCAAGATCAAACACTATCATTTAAGCAAGACCGGATAACCACCAATCCTAGAATTTACGATTCTTTTTGTTAAAATAAAATCCGTTTTTAAACTAGTATTTCACACTCTAAAACAAAAAAGTTCTAAAAATTTTATCTAGTTTAAATTGATTTATAGTGAACACGAATACAGATTATCTATAAGATGAATCTCCGACTAAGACTAATTGTCAAGGTAAAGCGAATCATTTCGAAAACGAATTATGTAGAATATTGGCAAAAGTGAATCCTACTGAAACATGAAAAGAAATCCATGTAGAATCATGGTAAAATCCCATCCTCCCAACAAACCCTATTTAAATCCGGCAGAATCTTACACCAACACAACATATCACAAACATTCTAAACGCCTCCTCAGCTCTTATTGCCCGCGAATGCAACGCGTAACACAGACATGCAGCAATCTTAATATACAAGAATGAATCAAGTAGGACGACAATTAGAATCGACCCGTATGTCCATCTGAGTAAGCTCATTTACACCGCATATTAAATATGCATAATGCGACGAGGATACGGCGATAACCAGAAGACGACGAAATGAGTAAAGATAGAACAAGTGATTTGACATAGGATACAGAAGCACGGAATGTAGCAATAATGTTTTCCGCTAAAAATTAAAAAAAAAAATTAAACCAGAACCTTGCATTGTAAACTCACATAACAAACCCTTTTAAAATCGAGCGTGATCTTAGACTCCTCTATACTACCTTTCGCAATCAGCCCAAACGCTCCCGTGTTTCTGATTGTCGTCGATTGCAACAAGAACCAGAAGCAAACGGGCATTAAATGGAATGAGAATGAACATGTAGGACGAGAACCCGCTTAGCACCGCTAACAGCTGATTATGCTGGTTTGTCTTGAAACATGGCATATATACGTAATGTGTCGAAGATAAAGCGATAACCAGGAGACCACGGAACGAGTCAAGATCAAACACTATCATTTAAGCAAGGCCGGAGAACCACCAATCTTAGAATTCACGATTGTTTGTGTTAAAATGAAAGCCGTTTTTGAACTAGTATTTCACACTCTAAAACAAAAAATTCTAAAAATTTTATCTAGTTTAAATTGATTTATAGTGAACACGAATACAGATTATCTATAAGAAGAATCTCCGACTAAGACTAATTGTCAAGGTAAAGCGAATCATTTCGAAAACGAATTATGTAGAATATTGGCAAAAGTGAATCCTACTGAAACATGAAAAGAAATCCATGTAGAATCATGGTAAAATCCCATCCTCCCAACAAACCCTATTTAAATCCGGCAGAATCTTACACCAACACAACATATCACAAACATTCTAAACGCCTCCTCAGCTCTTATTGCCCGCGAATGCAACGCGTAACACAGACATGCAGCAATCTTAATATACAAGAATGAATCAAGTAGGACGACAATTAGAATCGACCCGTATGTCCATCTGAGTAAGCTCATTTACCCCGCATATTAAATATGCATAATGCGACGAGGATACGGCGATAACCAGAAGACGACGAAATGAGTAAAGATAGAACAAGTGATTTGACATAGGATACAGAAGCACGGAATGTAGCAATAATGTTTTCCGCTAAAAATTAAAAAAAAAAATTTAAGCCAGAACCTTGCATTGTAAACTCACATAACAAACCCTTTTAAAATCGAGCGTGATCTTAGACTCCTCTATACTACCTTTCGCAATCAGCCCAAACGCTCCCGTGTTTCTGATTGTCGTCGATTGCAACAAGAACCAGAAGCAAACGGGCATTAAATGGAATGAGAATGAACATGTAGGACGAGAACCCGCTTAGCACCGCTAACAGCTGATTATGCTGGTTTGTCTTGAAACATGGCATATATACGTAATGTGTCGAAGATAAAGCGATAACCAGGAGACCACGGAACGAGTCAAGATCAAACACTATCATTTAAGCAAGGCCGGAGAACCACCAATCTTAGAATTCACGATTGTTTGTGTTAAAATGAAAGCCGTTTTTTAGCTAGTATTTCACACTCTAAAACAAAAAGTTCTAAAAATTCAATCTAGTTTAAATTGATTTATAGTGAACACGAATACAGAATATCTATAAGAAGAATCTCCGACTAAGACTAACTGTCTGGAATAGAAATGTAAAGCGAATTATGGCGAAAACGAATTATGTAGAATATTGGCAAAAATGAATCCTACTGAAACATGAAAAGAAATCCATGTAGAATCATGGTAAAATCCCACCCTTTCAACAAACCCTATTTAAATCCGGCAGAATCTTACACTAACACAACATATCACAAACATTCTAAACGCCTCCTCAGCTCTTATTGCCCGCGAATGCAACTCGTAACACAGACATGCAGCAATCTTACTATACCAGAATGAATCAAGTAGGACGACAATTAGAACGGACCCGCATGTCCATCTGAGTAAGCTCATTTACCCCGCATTTTAAATATGCATAATGCGACGAGGATACGGCGATAACCAGAAGACGACGAAATGAGTAAAGATAGAACAAGTGATTTGACATAGGATACAGAAGCACGGAATGTAGCAATAATCTTTTCCGCTAAAAATTAAAAAAAAAAAAATTAAACCAGAACCTTGCATTGTAAACTCACATAACAAACCCTGTTAAAATCGAGCGTGATCTTAGACTTCTCTATACTACCTTTCACAATCAGCCCAAAGGCTCCCGTGTTTCTGATTGTCGTCGATTGCAACAAGAACCAGAAGCAAACGGGCATTACATGGAATGAGAATGAACATGTAGGATGAGAACCCGCTTAGCACCGCTAACAGCTGATTATGCTGGTTTGTCTTGAAACATTGCATATATACGTAATGTGTCGAAGATACAGCGATAACCAGAAGAATACGGAACGAATCAAGATCAAACACTATCATTTAAGCAAGACCGGAGAACCACCAATCCTAGAATTTACGATTGTTTGTGTTAAAATGAAAGCCGTTCTTGAACTAGTATTTCACACTCTAAAACAAAAAAGTTCTAAAAATTCAATCTACTTTAAATTGATTTATAGTGAACACGAATACAGATTATCTATAAGAAGAATCTCCGACTAAGACTAACTGTCTGGAATTGAAATAAAAAGCGAATCATGGCGAAAACGAATTATGTAGAATATTGGCAAAAATGAATCCTACTGAAACATGAAAAGAAATCCATGTAGAATCATGGTAAAATCCCACCCTCCCAACAAACCATATTTAAATCCGGCAAAATTTTACACCAACACAACATATCACATACATTCTAAACGCCTCCTCAGCTCTTATTACCCGCGAATGCTACGCGTAACGCAGACATGCAGCAATCTTACTATACCAGAATGAATCAAGTAGGACGACAATTAGAACGGACCCGGATGTCCATCTGAGTAAGCTCATTTACCCCGCATATTACATATGCATAATGCGACGAGGATACGGCGTTAACCAGAAGACGACGAAATGAGTAAAGATAGAACAAGTGATTTGACATAGGATACAGAAGCACGGAATGTAGCAATTAGTGATGGGCGATTCTTGAAAATTCGGCAATCGAGAAAAATCGTCATCGTAAAAAATCACAATCGATACAGCCATCGATTAATTCCTAGAATCTACAATCGAGATGTTTTACAATCGATTATAACGAGAGAGCTAAAAACAATTGTTGGAAAACTTAGCTATTATTCTGGCCAAAATTTTCATAGTAGTGATAGGGTTTGCTCGATAATTCTGCTATCGTAATTATTTTCCTCCTGATTTAGGCTTAAGGAGTTACTTCAGTCAATTGAAAAGACCTGCTCGCTAATGCTAATCTTATGGAAGAAATTTATAAAGATATCTCATTTGAATTTCAGTATTTTAAAATGATTTTCTTTGCATTGGAATAAATTCCCCTTTCTTCTTTATGAAACTGCAATGTCCAAATCGCGTAACTATGGAGCATTTGATGAATCAAATAACCTTTCTACTGTTTAGATAACTCCAAAAAGTTTAATACAGTTTAAAGTTCCCTAAATGTCAAATACTGTGGAATTTCTCCATTGATCGAAAACAAAAGTTTCTTTCGAAAAACGTAAGGATAGTAAGATAAAGATACCTTCCAAGAGGGAACCTGCCTAACACGGAAACTGTTTTTCAGTACCTAGCGATTCCAACATGACTCTTTAAGTCTGTATCGAAATCCAAAGTAGCTACTTTATGACACATTTAAAAACTCATTTTTTTTATTTTAGATGCATTAGCTAGAATCGATTAGCATTTTCTTCTTTTCGATAAAGGCAGAAGGTTTGATACAAATTAAAGTTCCCAAATCTAAAGTGTATCAAATGCTGTGGAATTTCTCCGTTTATCGAAAACAAGACAGCTTTATCGAAAAACGTAAGGATAACCAGACATATATAACTACTGAGAGGGAACCTGCCTTACACGGAAATTGTTTTCCAGTGCCTAGCGATTCCAACATGATTCTTCAAGTCTGTATCGAAATCCAAAGTAGCTAGTTTCTGACACATTTACTAGCTCATTTTTTTACTTTAGGCGCATTAGCTAGAATCGATTAGCATTTTCTTCTTTTGGATAAAGGCAGAAGGTTTGATATAAGTTAAAGTTCCCTAAATGTCTAAAGTGTGTCTAATGCTGTGGAATTTCTCCGTTTATCGAGAAACATAAGGGCAACCAGACAAATATAACTGCTAAGAGAGAACCTGTCTAACACGGAAATTGTTTTCCAATGCCTAGGGTTTCCAACATGACTCTTCAAGTCTGTATCAAAATCCAAAGTAGCTAGTTTCTAACACATTTACTAGCTCATTTTTTATTTTAGGCGCATTAGCTAGAATCGATTAGCATTTTCTTCTTTTCGATAAAGGCAGAAGGTTTGATACAAGTGAAAGTTCCCTAAATGTCTAAAGTTTGTCTAATGCTGTTGAATTTCTCCGTTTATCGAAAACAAAGGAGTGTCATCGAAAAATAGAAAATTAAACAGACAAATATATCCGCTAATAGGGAATTCTATAACTAAAATAAAACATCAATGGACTTCATTTTTGGTATTTTGGATAATTTTAATTTTCCAAGCCTTACCAACGTGGTATTAGATGATGGGTCTGGAAAAGGTAGAAGAAACGCCCCCCCCCCCCAAAAAAAAGGGGCATTAGGCCCCAAATTGACAGGGCAGACCAAGGATGAAAGTTAACTTCATGTAAGAGAGGACTAGGGGAAGTTGAGAATGTTAAATAAACTAAACCATTGAATAAGAAAAAAATTGAAGAAAAGAAAAATGGTAAAAGAACAAGTGAAGCGTGTGATTAGAGCCAGACAAATGAAGAGGGGCCCGATGGGCCACAGCTGGTCCAGAATGAGTGCCCAAGTAGTCAGAATGGGTCAATAACTTGGAGAATAGTATCTACAATGAAGAAAAACAATGAGACAAAACATTATGAAAAAACAGATGAAAAATACCAATAGCCTGAGGCTAAAAGTAAAATGTTTCACTGGGCGGCGTCCCCTGGTGGTAATAAAAATAAAATTGATATGAGAAGATAGGGGAGAGTGAAAAGACTTTATTTTGTGAATTTTATAATTTTTGGACAAACAGTATACTAAAGGTTTGAAGAAACAAAACTTTAAAGCGCCCTCTTGAGGCGAAGAAGGGAGTTAAAATTAAGAAACATATGTCCATATTTTTTATTCGATTTTAGACACATTTTGATGTTAGTCCTTATAATTTTCCTATGAGTGCAAGATACCGTACCACAGTACGAAAAAAACCGCTGCTAAGTATATTCCTTTAGAGCATTTTAAGCCCAGGGGTCTAAAATTAACGGTGGATTGACAAAAGGAAGGTAGATTTAGAAAGGTTATGAGATTACCCTTATTTTAATATGTTACATGAGTGGGGTAAAATAATTTTGAAAAATCCTCTTTCCTGAGGCGACACTTAAAATCTTGAAAACACATAATTGCAATGCAGTTTTGTTTTAACAATAGCATTCTAATATTAAGAGATATGGGACAGTTTAGGAGGACTAAAATAAGAGAAACATTGAAAATCAAAGACAAACTGGCGCCGCCAAATTCACTAGAAATCTTCTATATCAACAACTGAAACCCGAACTGATAACTTAAACCACTATGCCTCCTAACGAATATCAGTTAATAACAAAAGCGAATGGAAAAGAACATGTACTCCTTTGGGAAATCATGACTTACACCAGAAGCGCGGTAAGTTTGACTCTTCTGAAAGCTTCCTTTCTCTCGCCGTCTCTCTCGCACTTCGAGATATATTTTCTACTGCTGCAAACTCCTCGTTTACCTCGATGAGAGAACTCTCTCGAGGGCAAACCTCTCGCTTGCTTCGAGATATCTCACCGATTGTAACTCAGCCATTGCCATTCTCGTTTCTCGCTCTCGCTCTCTGTTCAACATTTCATATGACATTGTCGAGAATGAGAAATCAGTTTTCGTCCTTCCTCGAAATGTTACTCTCGATGATTGTCATTTCACGCTCGGCCAAGAAGGGCCGAGATGAGATATCGAGGGGTGAGCTGTACAGAGAAATAAGCATGACAATGATCTGTGAAATGAAGCTTTAATTTTCAATGTTTTTCTTATTTTAGCCCTACCAAGCTGTCACATACCCGAAGCCCTCTGATAAATATTATTTATTAAATATAAAGATTTCAAAGAGGAAGGTGGGTCGGGTGAATTCCGAGGACGTGAGAGTGGGCGGGGCGCAATTTAAAAAAAATTACCGAACTCTTCCTGTGACATATTATCGAAAAGCCCTTTGACAACTCTTTCATATTATGAACCTTTCTTCCCCCGAAGGTGAAATTCAGGGGGTGGGGAGGGGGCGAACAAATTTTTAAAACCTTAGCCGATTTCTATAATAAATTTAAATATCATTTTAGATGTCTTCCGGTAAATATTATTTATTGAACATAAAAATTTTAAAGTGGGGGCTGCGTAAATTCCGGGACGAAAGAGTGGGCCCAAGGGGGAGCAATTTTCAAACTTTTTTTCGACCGGTCATGTGATATGTTATCAGAAAGCTCTCGAATGACTCTTTCATATTATGAGACTTTCTTCCTCCCCTCCCCAATTTGGCTCTCACTGCGGGGGGTTGTTTTTTCCGTTTTTATCATTTTAGATCGGATTTTTTTATGGAGCCCTCCGATAAATATTATTTATAATATATGAAATTTCAGGACACTTTTCTAAATTTAGCCAAGACCCCTCATGTGACATATCGTTGGAAAGGTTTGTGACTACTTATTGATGTTATGCACTTCGGGTGGCCGTCCCCCCACTTTGCCCCCCGGGGGACACTTTTCATAATATAGCCAAGGCCCCTCATGTGAGATATCATTGTAAAGGTCAGTGACTACTTATTGATGTTATGCACCTCCGGTGACAGTCCACCCCCATTTCCCCCCCCCGGGGGACATTTTTCCAAATTTAGCAAAGACCCTTCATGTGAGATATCGTTGGAAAGGTCTGTGACTACTTATTGATGTTGTGCACCTCCGGTGACAGCCCCCCCCCACTTTGCCCCCCCCCCCCCGAAGGACACTTTTTCAAATTTAGCCAAGACCTTTCATATGAGATATCTTTGGAAAGGTCTGTAATTACTTATTGATGTTATGTTATGTACCTACGGTGTTCGTCCCCCCCCCATTTGCCCCCCCCCCCCGGGGGGGCACTTTTCAAAATTTAGCCAAGACTTCTCATGTGAGATATTGTTGGAAAAGTCTGTGACTACTTATTGATGTTATGCACCTCCGGTGACAGTCCCCCCCACTTTGCCCCCCGGGGGACACTTTTTCAAATTTAGTCAAGACCCCTCATGTCGGATATCGTTGGAAAGGTCTGTGACTACTTATTGATGTTATGCTCCTCCGGTGACAGTCCCCCCCACTTTGCCCCCCCCGGGGGACACTTTTTCAAATTTAGCAGAGACCCCTCATGTGAGATATCGTTGGAAAGATCTGTGACTACTTATTGATGTTATGCTCCTCCGGTGTCCGTCCCCCCCACTTTGCCCCCCCCCCCGGGAGACACTTTTCCAAAAATATAGCCAAGACCTCACAAGTGAGATGTCGTTGGAAAGGTCTGTGACTACTTATTGATGTTATGCTCCTCCGGTGTCCGTCCCCCCACTTTGCCCCCCGGAAGACACTTTTCAAATTTAGCCAAGACCCCACATGTGAGATATTGTTGGAAAGGTCTGTGACTACTTATTGATGTTCTGGATTTCCGGTGACCGACACCCACTTTTCCCCCACGGGAGACACTTTTCTAAATTTAGCCGAGACCCCTCATGTGACATATTGTTGGAAAGGCCTATGACCACTTACTCGTGTTATCCACCTCCCGCACCCCTCCCCCCTCTTTGCCCCCCATGGGAAGGGCATTTTTATAAATTCAGATCCAGACCACTCATGTGACATATGGTTCGAAAGGCCTAAAGAGCTGTGACGATTTATTCATATTATGCAGCTATAGCTGTGTCCCTCCGTGTATATACTGTGTCTCTCCGCTCACTTTGAACCCCTCCCCCAAGAGATCTGGTCCGAGGTTCGTTCGTTTCGAGATTATATTTTTTTACAAGATTTTGTAGTGCGTGCACACCACGCCTGCTATACGGTGTCGTATATAGCGGGTAACCTGTTCGTGATTTCATATTATAAGATTACGTATAACTTAGGGGCCCCGATTAAAGGAGAGGCCCACTAGCGGGCGAAGTCACCTAGTCTTCATTAACGCCGACTCATTCCAGTTCACCCGCAGACGATTCTTGATAAATGTATGACGTATATAATATATAATATATGATGTATAAAAGCAATTGACAAACTGGAGTCATCGAGAAAAAATTCACACAATCGAAAAATATCGAGATGTCCATACAATCGAGAAAATCGAGAAAAACATCTCGTTATCGCCCATCTTTAGTAGCAATAATGTTTTCCGCTAAAAATTAAAAAAAAAATTAAACCAGAACCTTGCATTGTAAACTCACATAACAAACCCTGTTAAAATCGAGCGTGATCTTAGACTTCTCTATACTACCTTTCACAATCAGCCCAAACACTCCCGTGTTTCTGATTGTCGTCGATTGCAACAAGAAACAGAAGCAAACGGGCATTACATGGAATGAGAATGAACATGTAGGACGAGAACCCGCTTAGCACCGCTAACAGCTGATTATGCTGGTTTGTCTTGAAACATCGCATATATACGTAATGTGTCGAAGATACAGCGATAACCAGAAGAATACGGAACGAGTCAAGATCAAACACTATCATTTAAGCAAGACCGGATAACCACCAATCCTAGAATTTACGATTCTTTTTGTTAAAATAAAATCCGTTTTTAAACTAGTATTTCACACTCTAAAACAAAAAAGTTCTAAAAATTTTATCTAGTTTAAATTGATTTATAGTGAACACGAATACAGATTATCTATAAGATGAATCTCCGACTAAGACTAATTGTCAAGGTAAAGCGAATCATTTCGAAAACGAATTATGTAGAATATTGGCAAAAGTGAATCCTACTGAAACATGAAAAGAAATCCATGTAGAATCATGGTAAAATCCCATCCTCCCAACAAACCCTATTTAAATCCGGCAGAATCTTACACCAACACAACATATCACAAACATTCTAAACGCCTCCTCAGCTCTTATTGCCCGCGAATGCAACGCGTAACACAGACATGCAGCAATCTTAATATACAAGAATGAATCAAGTAGGACGACAATTAGAATCGACCCGTATGTCCATCTGAGTAAGCTCATTTACACCGCATATTAAATATGCATAATGCGACGAGGATACGGCGATAACCAGAAGACGACGAAATGAGTAAAGATAGAACAAGTGATTTGACATAGGATACAGAAGCACGGAATGTAGCAATAATGTTTTCCGCTAAAAATTAAAAAAAAAAATTAAACCAGAACCTTGCATTGTAAACTCACATAACAAACCCTTTTAAAATCGAGCGTGATCTTAGACTCCTCTATACTACCTTTCGCAATCAGCCCAAACGCTCCCGTGTTTCTGATTGTCGTCGATTGCAACAAGAACCAGAAGCAAACGGGCATTAAATGGAATGAGAATGAACATGTAGGACGAGAACCCGCTTAGCACCGCTAACAGCTGATTATGCTGGTTTGTCTTGAAACATTGCATATATACGTAATGTGTCGAAGATAAAGCGATAACCAGGAGACCACGGAACGAGTCAAGATCAAACACTATCATTTAAGCAAGGCCGGAGAACCACCAATCTTAGAATTCACGATTGTTTGTGTTAAAATGAAAGCCGTTTTTTAGCTAGTATTTCACACTCTAAAACAAAAAGTTCTAAAAATTCAATCTAGTTTAAATTGATTTATAGTGAACACGAATACAGAATATCTATAAGAAGAATCTCCGACTAAGACTAACTGTCTGGAATAGAAATGTAAAGCGAATTATGGCGAAAACGAATTATGTAGAATATTGGCAAAAATGAATCCTACTGAAACATGAAAAGAAATCCATGTAGAATCATGGTAAAATCCCACCCTCCCAACAAGCCCTATTTAAATCCGGCAGAATCTTACACCAACACAACATATTCCAAACTTTCTAAACGCCTCCTCATCTCTTATTGCCCGCGAATGCAACGCGTTACACAGACATGCAGCAATCTTACTATACCAGAATGAATCAAGTAGGACGACAATTAGAATGGACCCGGATGTCCATCTGAGTAAGCTCATTTACCCCGCATATTAAATATGCATAATGCGACGAGGATACGGCGATAACCAGAAGACGATGAAATGAGTAAATAAAGAACAAGTGATTTGACCTAGGATACAGAAGCACGGAATGTAGTAACAATGTTTTCCGCTAAAAATTAAAAAAAAATTTAAGCCAGCCTTGCATTGTAAACTCACATAACAAACCCTTTTAATATCGAGCGTGATCTTAGACTTCTCTATACTACATTTCACAATCAGCCCAAACGCTCCCGTGTTTCTGATTGTCGTCGATTGCAACAAGAACCAGAAGCAAACGGGCATTAAACGGAATGAGAATGAACATGTAGGACGAGAACCCGCTTAGCACCGCTAACAGCTGATTATGCTGGTTTGTCTTGAAACATTGCATATATACGTAATGTGTCGAAGATTCAGCGATAACCAGAAGACCACGGAACGAGTCAAGATCAAACACTATCATTTAAGCAAGACCGGAGAGCCACCAATCCTAGAATTTACGATTGTTTGTATTAAAATGAAAGCCGTTTTTGAACTAGTATTTCACACTCTAAAACAAAAAAGTTCTAAAAATTTTATCTAGTTTAAACTGATTTATAGTGAACACGAATACAGATTATCTATAACATGAATCTCCGACTAAGACTAATTGTCAAGGTAAAGCGAATCATGGCTAAAACTAATTATGTAGAATATTGGCAAAAATGAATCCTACTGAAACATGAAAAGAAATCCATGTAGAATCATGGTAAAATCCCACCCTCCCAACAAACCCTATTTAAATCCGGCAGAATCTTACACCAACACAAAATATCATAAACATTCTAAACGCCTCCTCAGCTCTTATTGCCCGCGAATGCAACGCGTATCATAGACATGCAGCAATCTTACTATACCAGAATGAATCAAGTAGGACGACAATTAGAATCGACCCGCATGTCCATCTGAGTAAGCTCATTTACCCCGCATATTAAATATGCATAATGCGACGAGGATACGGCGATAACCAGAAGACGACGAAATGAGTAAAGATAGAACAAGTGATTTGACATAGGATACAGAAGCACGGAATGTAGCAATAATGTTTTCCGCTAAAAATTAAAAAAAAAAAAAATTAAACCAGAACCTTGCATTGTAAACTCACATAACAAACCCTGTTAAAATCGAGCGTGATCTTAGACTTCTCTATACTACCTTTCACAATCAGCCCAAAGGCTCCCGTGTTTCTGATTGTCGTCGATTGCAACAAGAACCAGAAGCAAACGGGCATTACATGGAATGAGAATGAACATGTAGGACGAGAACCCGCTTAGCACCGCTAACAGCCGATTATGCTGGTTTGTCTTGAAACATTGCATATATACGTAATGTGTCGCAGATACAGCGATAACCAGAAGAATACGGAACGAGTCAAGAAATGAAAGCCGTTTTTCAACTAGTATTTCACACTCTAAAACAAAAAAGTTCTAAAAATTCAATCTAGTTTAAATTGATTTATAGTGAACACGAATACAGATTATCAATAAGAAGAATCTCCGACTAAGACTAACTGTCTGGAATTGAAATGTAAAGCGAATCATGGCGAAAACGAATTATGTAGAATATTGGCAAAAATGAATCCTACTGAAACATGGAAAGAAATCCATGTAGAATCATGGTAAAATCCCACCCTCCCAACGAACCCTATTTAAATCCGGCAGAATCTTACACCAACACAACATATCACAAACATTCTAAACGCCTTCTCAGCTATTATTACCCGCGAATGCAACGCGTAACACAGACATGCAGCAATCTTACTATACCAGAATTAATCAAGTAGGACGACAATTAGAATGGACCCGCATGTCCATCTGAGTAAGCTCATTTACCCCGCATATTAAATATGCATAATGCCACGAGGATACGGCGATAACCAGAAGACGACGAAATGAGTAAAGATAGAACAAATGATTTGACCTAGGATACAGAAGCACGGAATGTAGCAACAATGTTTTCCGCTAAAAATTAAAAAAAAAATTTAAGCCAGAACCTTGCATTGTAAACTCACATAACAAACCCTTTTAATATCGAGCGTGATCTTAGACTTCTCTATACTACATTTCACAATCAGCCCAAACGCTCCCGTGTTTCTGATTGTCGTCGATTGCAACAAAAACCAGAAGCAAACGGGCATTACATGGAATGAGAATGAACATGTAGGACGAGAACCCGCTTAGCACCGCTAACAGCTGATTATACTGGTTTGTCTTGAAACATTGCATATATACGTAATGTGTCGAAGATACAGCGATAACCACACTGTAAAAAAAAATCTGTAATCCTACAAAACTAGTTTTCGTAAAACTACAGAAATCTGCATGTTTACTAGAATTTTATCTGTAACCGGGTATAATATTTACCACTCGCATAGTACAAATACATGAAATATCTTAGTCTCTCATTTCAGCCAATGAGAAAGAACTTCAATGATGACGTAATGACTATTCACGCAGCCACAGAGGTGTTCAAGGCATCCATCTTGATTATGATTTCAAATTAGTATGTAAGTGAATATTTCTTCTTTATGAGTTAAGTTTTGTTATATTTCCATTATCATTGATTCCTAATAAGTAAAAATGAACTACACAGTAAGACCGTTTGATTTCGAATTATAATGTAACATGATTTTAGCAGGTATTAATGCGTAATCATCCTATTATTTTATTGTTAAATATTCATCATTCAGTCAAAGGACTATTCTTTACATCAGTGTTTATTACATGCGTGCAGTTTCTAATGTCTTATATAATAAATCAAATTTTATTGCAATATGGATAGCAGATTAAATAATATTTTTTTAATTAGTGATGCAATGAATAGTACTCCCCCCCCCCCTTTGACTGATAATGAAGCCAAATATTCCACTATTCTTCTGTAGAATACTTAAAATGTATACCAAATTTATCTTTCTTAATATTACAGTCGTGCCGTGTAATCGGTATTTATTGTACTAGATTCCATCATCGGGTCGGGTTTACTTTACTTTTTTGGTTCGGATCGGGTCGGTTTGTGTTTTGAATCTTGTGTGTCGTGTTCGGGTTGACTGATTTTTCAAAAGAATGTCCAAAATATTTTTTTTCAAGTTAAAAATCTAGGTATAGGGCAGATGTGCCAGTAATGGATAAAATTCAAGGTTTTTTATTTATTTAAAAAAAAATAAACAATAAAAATTTTACTTTAAAAAATTTTCTTCATAACTCCCCTCCCCCCCCCCCCACACACACACACCCCGCTGACATGTTTTATAATCTGTGTTATTGTTGATACTCTTAATCAAACCAATTAGGAAGCAAAAAGGGATCCTTCGAAGTTCCACTGTTTTTCATTTATGTTGGCGAACATGCAACGTGCTGGTTTAACTTAATAAATTTTATATATTCTTTTACTTTCCTGCAAAATTTGTTTTTGTTTTGGTAGTAATAAAAATTTTTGAATGTGGTCATTCTAGACATTTCATCAATCGCACACTAGATGAAGCAATGGTAGCCCAATCTCCAGCTAAAAAAAGTTGCATAATATTTCAATTGTATAAAGCAAAAGATTATTTCAAGAATCAGAAGTAATTTTGCTTCATATACTTTTTTATGCTTTCTGAATATTAATGACTTGTTTATACATAGATGTAATAGTTTCCCTATTTATGGAACATTATACTGTATATTATCCATAATATAAACAGCCTTCAAGCATGGGTCTAAGCATGGATTAAACTAAGCATGGGACAAATTTTGAAACTTGCAATTTCTTTAATTATAAAATTGTTTCTGAAAATTATGTTTCTATATTGTTCAAGAACATTACAAAGTGTTTCATTTTGTATTCTATAAACTGAAATATTGTTTTTGTGTCAAACAAAGTTCCTTCTTATATTTTTGTAAAAGTTGTCCCATTCCCCCACACTCTCTCCTATGCTTCTAACTCTGAATATTGGGCACTTCTCTATTATCTGAATATTGGGCACACACGCATCATGGGTATGTGTTTTAAAACTATCAGAAATATTATACATGTGTTTGCTTGTATATGAAAAATGAAATGTTGGTAATAATTTTCCTATTCCTAGAGAAGAATAAATGGTTCTTAACTGTGCCTTAAATAAAAAGAATTTATCGCATTTCTTATATACTTTTTTATTTCTTAACCTTTAACTGATGTTAACGGTCTCTCAGACAGCAGCTTTTTTTAATTTTTATAGTTTTGCAATTTTTTATATACTTGCAATTTTCAGTTTAACTACAAACACTACCGAAATTTTGTTCCGTTATGAACTTTAGTACTATCACCAGACACTTTTGAAAAGGTGAATTTTAATTATAACAGTCTTGTACAAAAAGTTTAGTACAAAAACACCAACCTATGAGTTAATCGTGCCTTTTATTCATCTTTCGATAAAGCGGTCTCACAGACAACTTCACACTAGTTGTGACAATTTCTGTGTTAAAGGTTAAAGGTTAAGGAGTAAATTTAATAACTCATTCATATTGAAATATGTTTTTATTTTATCTGAAAAATTGTTCTGCTCAAACTTTTTTGTGAAAATCTTAGACTTGGAAAAAACCTAAATATAAACATTTGCATTTTATTTTACGTGAGTTTCTGAGCGATAAAATGCCGAGTTTTTACTTTCTTATGCTAAGAGAGATATAGGGTAGATAGGGGTAAAGATACGAGCGGGGCAAAAATACGCAACGGCTGATTTCATATGAAGCAACATTTCGGCTCTCATGACCAATAGGTTGCAGTTTTGTTTCAAGTGTACTAGTCATTTGTTTATACCTTTGATAAAAGTAGCAATTTGTGCTAAGAAAATGAGGTAGGGGAGATGGGGGCACATGTGAACAGTTCGCATAAATATATCTTTTTCTCATACGTGAATTAATTCTTATAAATAAAAAGTAGTCAGTATAGTAAACAGAACTTTCTTTTACACATGGAATTTTTTTTTTAATCACCTGTATAGTTTTTCTTACATTTTTTAATAGTTTTATAAATTCAAAAAATTGTTCACATGTGCCCCATCAGCGGGGTAGTTGTGAACACTCGTGGGGCACATGTGAACACAAGGAAAAAATATCCTTTGACATGCTTTTTCTCCTGTTATTAATTTGTTATCATGACCATTATTTATATTATCAGTTAAATTCACCATAAATAAAATAAAAAATATTTTTTTTTCTAGTTTCTGAGTGACATGTTTAAACAAAAGGTTTTAAAATGAAACTAAATATATATAAAGCTGTTCTGACACCATACCCAAGAATTATATTAGTTATCAATTTGAAAATTTTACATTTTAAGAATGTTACTGATATCCATCCCAATTCAAATTATCCTATTCATAGCTGTTGTTTGAGAGATGGAAGTAAGCCATCACAGCAAGTTTGAGACAAATGAAAAGAAAAAAAAATACAAAGTTGTTTGTCATAATATTCTTTGTATTAACAATGCATAAAAAATATTGTTTTAAACCGTTTACTAAAATAGTACATAACACTTATTGCATTTTAGGAAACATTGAATTTATTTAAATTATAACTGATTTCAAATGAGCTTCTTGCTCTTTGTGTACTTCCTGACAAATGTGGAAGTGGAAGTTTCAATACAATATCACTTTTTTGTATGACAGAAATGTCTACTATTTCAGGGAAATTATATGAATTGGATCTGAGATTCTTTCTCAGGAATTTAACATACATTTTATCATTATCAATTCTTTCTATTCGCACAACAGAGAAAGATTTTGATTTTTGTGAACTGTTCATATCTGCCCCAACTAGTCTGTTCACAAGTGCCCCGCATGGCTGCTAGAGTTAAATTGATAAATAATTAACATTTATCAATTTTAGGGAACAAAACAACTTTATCCAAAATATTCAATAGTAGTCATAGTATATGTTAAAACATTGAAATTCGAATAACTAACTAACTAAATAAACTTTATCACTTACCAAAGTTGAAACCGACATTTTACATTTGACATCTACAAACAGTGTTTTGGCTACTAAAGACAAACAAAATGTCAAAAAGCTTCAAAAAATTTTTACCATACGTCCACAGGTGCTGCCATCTTTGGTAATTTTTTTCAAATAAAAAAACTTATAATAACTATTGAAAAACTGCGATGTTCACATCTGCCCCCTGTTCACATGTGCCCCCCATCTCCCCTAAGTTTAAATTTTCGAATTTTGATCTAATATTTTTAAAATTTCACTTTATTCTTTAGCTGACAGTACCTGGAATTTTTACAAATCCAAAATTTTAGTGGAGATCAAAAGATTTTTGACTTCTAATTGCCGTAGTCTACCTCGATCACATTTGTTTATACTTATGGGTAGCCGGTTAAGCAAAATACTGCAGAATAGGGTAAAAGTACGCATCCTTCTTGGGACAAAGATACGCACATGTTTAAGATACGGGACTTTGCCCTATCGTTTTAGCTAGATGCAAAGCTTTCCACAATTTCTAAATTTGTATTATATAAAATATAACAGCTACTTAACTAATATAAGTTAGTAAACTACATTTTCCTTTTTCTAGTTAATTTTTTTTTTTTTAAATATAGAACGTAGGTATCTACCTATCTACTTTTAAAAGTCAATATTGTTTCATGCATAACCTTTTGTTTTAAACCTTAATCCTTAACTCCTGTTAACGGTCTCACCGACCGCTGCAATATTCAGTTTCCACAGTTTAACTTTTAATTTTCAATTTAAGTAGTTATGTTAGTTTAATTTTGATTCGTTTGGTAAATTAGAAGTATAGCTGAAGACTTCTGAATGCGGGAAATTTTACTAAAATAGCCCTTTGCATAAAGTTTAGCGCAAAAGCCGCCTCTTATGAGTCAGTCAACCATTTTATTCAATCAACGATTAAGCGGTCTCGGAGACCGCTTACAGTATTTATGAAACAATTTTTGTCACAACAGTTAGAGGTTAACTGCTATTTGCGATCTCGCAGACCGTTGTTTTTTTCATGGTCTAGTTTAGAATTTTCAGTTTAAATACTATAGAAATTTACTAATGCTTTTACATTACTCATTCATTTTAGTGAAAATGGGGCAAAATCCGGCCGTAATGGAGCAAAAATGCGCACCGCGTATCTTTGCCTCATCATTGCGTACTTTTAGAACAACCAATGGGATAAAGATACGCAGAGCAATGTTTTTTTTTTTTTTTTTAATTACAATTTCTCACGGATTTGTTATTTGACAGAATGTCGTTTGATAGTGGAACGTGCGTAAGGTTTTAATTCAACATTTTAATCAGTCGTCACTTAAGTTTAGATCAATGTGTTCGTTAAAAATCAAAATTAATGATAAATGCGTAACTTTAGCCCCCACCTATCCTACATCATTTAGGTGTGTCATGTGATTGTGAGCCATGTTGAGGACAACTTGTCACCAAGCGCCATTGAGATCAAACATGATGGTGAATATCGATGGCGCTTTTTAACAAGCTGTCCCCAGATAGCAATTTTAATTTGCAGAAAATTTTCAGCAATCTTACTTTGCAAAGTTGCAAAGTTGCAGCAAGCTCAGCATGACAAGCCTGAAAGTTCATAACAAGACTGCAACAAGATTATGCAAACTCCGAAGTCACCATACTTTGAACTTGCAGCTAACTTGTCGTGCAAGTTGCAGTCTTGTTCTTCAAATTGACTGCAGACTCATAGCAAACTAGTAATATTGCCATGCAAATGCATTGTAAACTTGCAATCTAGCCATGACACACTATCTGCAAATGCATTGCAAACTTGGATTCTTGTCATGTCAAGCTATCTGCAATTTTGCTTTAATTTCATAGCAATGTTGTTAATTCTCTGAATTTTACGTGTAGTACAGGTAAAATAAGATTTTTTGAGACAAGTGATGGCCATTCACCAAAACTTGGGAGAGCTTCGTTTTGATATTCGAAATGAAGATCCGATGAGTGCTAAAAAATAAAGTTGTTGTATACCCTGTTTTGGGGACAAAAGACGGAGACATTTTTAGCTCAGGGAGCGGGGGGGGGGGGGGACTCAAAAAGTTTTATGCAGGTGAAGTAGAACATTGTTTATTATGTAATTTATAATTCCGAATCAAATAAAATAATCTGCAAGTTGATACGATCATTTCTTACAAAGTTAAATAGGTTTTATGAATACAAAGTCGAAAATTATACTTGTGCAGGTAAAATAGGTTTTTACAGTAATAACTGATTCCTATTCAGGAAAATTTGAGAAAAACATCGTTTTGGCACTAGAAATTAAAATACGTTGAGTCCCCAAAAATTAATGTTGTTTATCGTATTTTGGAGGCAAAAGTGGACATTACACGAGAGGGGGGGGAGGACAGAATTCAATATTTTTTAAATAGGTCAAGTGGGATATAGTTTCATATGTATCTTTTTATTCTGATTTGAATAAAACCATCCGCAAGTCGATACGATCATTTGTGAGACAGTTACAGCAGGTTTTATGAATACAAAGTGGAAAATTATACTTTATTTTTTAGCACAGTTTTGTCACATTTATTTTATGTTCAAAACATGTTCTTTATATCATATTAAATCATCAAGTTTAATCATTATAATATCAAAATCCTTAAATGTCTTCAAAATAGCAATATCAAAATCAGAATCATTTGAGTTTACTCCAAAGCCATTTAAGTTGCCAAAATCCACTTATATCCTGCCTTAACTTTGTAATGAATGATCGTATCGGCTTGCGTACGGTGTCATTTGATTCAGAATTAAAAACATCATAACAAACGGTACCCCATTTGACCTGTTTAAAATAATTTCAGTTCTTCTATCTTACAGAGTTAAAGCGTCCCCCCCCCCCCAAAAAAAAAAAAACACTATAAAACTACTTCACTTTTTGGGAACTTGTTGGATCTCCATTTCTAGTGTCAAAATGAAGTTCTTACCAAATTTTCGTGAATGGCCATCAGTTGCTGCTGTAAAAACCTATTTTACCCGAAGTAAAGTATAATTTTCGACTTCGGATTCATGAAACTTGCCGTAACTATGTAGCGAAAGATCGTATCGACTTGCGGATGGCAATTCGATTTTTTTTGCATTCGATAAAAAAAAAAAAAAAAAAAAAAAAAAACATAATAAGCGATAACCCTCTGTTGACCTACTTAAATTTTTTTAGCTTTGCCCTTCCCCTTCCCTGAGTTAAAAATGCTCCCCAAAACATGGTTAAGTAACTTTATTTTGGGGGGGATGCAAGGATCTTCATTTTTTGTGTAAAAACGAAGTTCTTCCCAAATTTTGGTGAATGGCCATCAGTTGTCGTATATTACTCACTTATTGGTATATATATTTTACCTGTACACTAATAGTGGTACTTTTCAGGGTTGTGCGTGTTTTGTGCAAGATTCCGCATAATCGGAGGTTTGTCAGATGCTAAACATTTTTATGCTATACAGGGTGTATTTAAACTCTTGGGCAAAACTTTAAGGGGTGATAGTGCACATCAAGACAAACAATATTAAATAGGAAACTGAGGGTCCCAAACGTCTTCCGAATGAGATAGGCGCCTTTAAAGTTTAGGGTCCAAAATTTCAAATGATTATAAAAAATGGAAAAAGTGGTCGATTCGTTTGCGGTTTTCGCTAAAACTATTCTTTATGTCAGTATTTTCTTGAAAACGAATTTTAAAGGTAAAGTTAATAAAATTCCGATAGAGGGCGCTTTAGACTTTGTAGTAACGAACAACTATTTTTTACGGTTATTTTTTGTATTTCATTAAATGCTTTCAAAAGTTTAGACTTAAACTTAATTTTTGAGTTCAAAATCTGAATCGTTGGGAGTGGCTAAGTAGCGGAAACTGAACTGTGTTCAGGGGGGGGGGGGGAGTGTTCAAATTTCAATTCCTGAACACAGTTCAGTTTGCGCTACTTAACCACTCCCAACAATTCAGCTCAAAATTTAAGTTTAAGTCTAAACTTTTGAAAGCATTTAATGAAATACAAAAAATAACGGTTAAAAATAGTTGTTCGTTACTCCAAAGTCTAAAGCACCCTCTATCAGCATTTTTTTAACTTTACCTTTAAAATTTATTTTCAAGAAAATACTGACATAAAAAATAGTTTTAGCGAAAACCGCAAACGAATCGACAAATTTTTCCGTTTTTTATAATCATTTGAAAATTTGGACTCTAAACTTTAATGGCGCCTATCTCCTTCGGAAGACGTTTGGAACCCTTAGTTTCCTATTTAATATTGTTTGTCTTGATGTATACTATCCCCCCTTAAAGTTTTGCCCAAGAGTTTAGATACACCCTGTATAGACTGAGTAGACAAGGACTTATAGTTTAAAGTAGATTCGAAAGCAATTCTAATTTCTTGTACAACTAGCTGCCCCTGGCGACCTGTTTGGTTTTCCTTAAAATATATAGTATCATTGTATCATGCTTTTTTTATTATTCATAATTCAATTTACTTGCTCAAGTCTTTGCCAAATCAGAAGATTCTGATAGATAAATCAAGAACTCTGTACTTTTATGTCAGCAGGGTGTAGGTGATAATGGCCAAATATCCAAAATCCCATTGCATTTTTTTATTGCATTAATTTCATTTAAAATATAACCCTTTCATTCATTTTCCTTAAAATGCATAACTAATTTAAAACAGAAAAATTTTAAATCCAAGACTTTCACTTATTTCAAAAGAATTAATAAAAAAACCCCTGATAAATAACATAAACCAAGACATTTAATTTTAACATTAAAGCATTGTTTTACGTTATCACGTGAAAAATAAAAAATGCTATTTGCGAGATTTGCACCTGGTTAACATAAAAGTACCAAGAACTCTTTGCGATCATGGCAACATTTGATATATTTTTTGTTGTTACGTATTTCATCTTTCTTTACAAATACAATCACTTAGGCATTTATGCTTCATGTCCATTTGCTTATCAATTGCAATATGGTCGATAACGCAGATTTTTAAACCTATTATCTTCCGTAATCGGGTCAATGACCTATTGGCGTGTTTTAGCTAATAAGATTTGGTGCAATGGAATGTTTTTTGTAAAAATCCTTTAATGATAGCTACATTTACATTAAGCTATATTGTTGCTGATATTCTTTTTGTTACACTTTAATCTTGGCAGTAGACTCGATTACGGAAGATTAGGTAATCAAATATCTTAGCTGAAATTCATCAATCTGATTTTATGTACTTAACAAATGCATATCAAATTACTGTTTTGAATGCATTTGGTCAATAAGAATGGTAAGTGTGTTCGGCAATTAACAATCATCATTTTGCATGACCTATCTTCTCGAGATGGATAACAAATAAATAGAAAATGAGTTGATCATTCGTTTTAAAATTTTATTAATTAACGATTTTTACAGGTGCTGGATTTATTTGCATTTAACTTATATTAACCCCTTGAGGCGCGGTGGGACATATTTTATCTCACCTACGATTAATGAGGATTTGCACCAGAAAAAATTTATTAAATTTTACTTTTCTAACTTTGGTGGGGAAAAGTCGTAAGCTTGCTTTTCCTTATTTGGCAATAAATCTTTTTGGCGTGATTCCGGCGTGAATCCGATATTTCAAAAACACAATTGCTTGCCCCTCAAAGGGTTAAGGAAAGATAGGTTATTTTTGAGTTAGCCGGGAAAAGTGATAAATCCCCAAATATTGTTTCCCTTACCATCATTCATATCGCATTCATTTCATTTAAAACACACAGCTTTCATTTCAAATACATTTCTTTAAAAAAAAAATGTATCATAAACTTAAAATACATTGTTTTTGACTTGCCTCAATTAAAACACAAAATAAAAAATAACAGAAACAGAAACATTTTATCTCAGAATCAAAGAATTGTTTCTTATTTACGCCCTCAAAAAATATGCAAAAAAAAAAAAAAAAAAAAAAAAAAAAATGCTAGCAGGTTTGATTTTCTAAACAAACTTATGCATATCATTTATTGCTTGTCATTAAGAAAAATTCATGGAACTCATTCCTTTCTGAAATAAATTTCATAAATAGCTATCACTATACAAACTTTTATTGGACACACCACACAAACATTTCTCTAATAATTTGCATACATTAATATTAAATGTTTTTAAAGGCAAGTAAGAAAACTAATAAATTTAAAAAGGCAAAAGAACATCCTAAGATAATTAGAAAATTAAACTAAAAATAGGATAATTGAATTTGCAAACTTAATAGCCATGTATTTCATCAAATAAAACTTATTTACGGATTTAGTAAGATATTACTTTTTTTACTGTAACATAAATAAATATTTATTAGAAATACCACACATTCTGGATATTAACCTTTAACTGATGTCCCAGAAATTATCACATAACTAGTGTGAAGCAGTCTGTGAGACCGCTGCAACGAAAAATGAATAAAAAGGCACGACTAACTCATAGTATGGTGTTTTTGTACTAAACTTTTTGCACAGAAGTGTTATAATTAAAATTCACCTATTCAAAAGTCTCTGGTGATAGTACAAAAGTTCCAAACGGAACAAAATTTCGATATTGTTTGTAGTTAAACTGAAAATTGGAAGTTAAACTGCAAAAATTGAAAAAAACCGCGGTCTGAGAGACCTGTAACATCAGTTAAAGGTTATCACTGCATTTCAAAAGATTTTTTTTTCTAAGATTTTTTTAATGATACAACAGAAAAATACAATTTAAAGGTTTTTCAGGAAATAAGAATGCTTGCCTGTTTATTGATGAACTTTTCGGCTAATTTTATCAAAGATAATATAATTTATATGTTTTTGAGCCAAAATGTAATATATATATATATATATATATATATATATTATTTGAAAAGCTTCAAAAATTTAAAACAGACAAAGTTGTAATAAAACAATACTACTTATAAAATAGTTACAAAGTTTATTTTTACACAAATACAAATAACAGTTTATAAATAACAGTATTATAAAGCATTATTTTCTACAGATTTTGAGTTAAGAGATTGTTCCCTAAACAAAACACACAAAAAATAATTGAAAAAATAAATATTTAAATATATTTAACACTTTCCTGTTCTCCTCTCCCACCTGAGTCTGTTGCATCATGCAATTTTTCCACATTCTAATCCATATTTTTTAATGTCTCTGCATCTGAGGGAAAAAAAAAGAATAAAATTTAAAAAAATCACAGGTTTATTTTTTACAGCTTTCCAGAATTCTGTCTACAGTTAGTTTTTAAGGTGATCATAAACTACAACTTCTCAGTTAACAAAACTAAATTGATGTTAAGGGTGGAATTGCCGGGAGGTAATAAAACTTAATAGAAACGATTAAATCGATTTTTCCGAGCGATAAGCCTTATCTTTCAGACTGAAATTTCAGGCAAACCAGACTCGACAGTAATATGGGTTACGCTTCTGGCAAATTACACAATACATAAGAATAAAGATGACTAAACAAAGACATAATTAGCATAAACAATTTATTTACTATATTGTTTAGACCCGAGAAGAACATATTAAGATAATTCATTCAGTTGGTTTGACATTTAATGTGAAATTTTTATCCCATGCTTTATCCCGTAAGAATGAACGTATCGAAATTAAACGTAAAGTTTGATTAAACTTTTAACCCGGGAGAACTCGCTAGTGAGAATGCCCAATTGCTTTTCTTTTACTTTACATTCATATAATATCAACTTTTTTTGGTTGGCTTAGTACTTTTATTCACAAAATAGGAAAAATAATTGAAAAACATTTTGAATTTTAATTAAAATGAAAAATGATTTAAATAAGCGTCTTAAAAAAGTACGACGGTGAGAGAAAATCTCATGCAGCGAGTTCTCCCGGGTTAAAGATTTAGCCATTTAAAATAATTTTACTTCTTAAAATATTTGTTTTTTCCAAGAGCAAACAAGATAAACTAGTAGAAATCAGAACATTCTTTAGTATAAAGTTTTAAATTCTTTAAGCAGTCATCAAAGCATTATCAGCGCCTTTATTAAATATTTGCGAAAACGATTATGATTCCGCGTCGATAGGTACATGGAGCATCCGTCAACCCCTCCACTGAGCACCTGCCAAGTAAAGTCAGTGTGTAACGAAAAAATACGATTTTCTCAAAAGTATGTGACTAGGATAATCGCTATAGTTTTCCTGTATGGTTTAAATAAACTTCTAGTACTATTTTTTCCATAATTTTATTTACAGTAGATTTGGTAATAGCGGGGAAGGAGGGGGGGGACACATTTTTCCAGTACATTTGCGACTATATCTCTGAAAATGTAATATCTAAAATTACAACAAATATACTTTTGGTTTCCGTATTAGGGGAGACCGGGGGAATGGCGACACCTTAAGGGAATTTAATTTTTTTCACCTCAAAAAAATGTTTATTTTTTAATAGTAAAAATTCTAAAGCTGAATCATTATTTTTAGTATCTGTATAAATTTAACCGTAATCATAACTGTAAAGTAAGCACACATAAAAAAATTTTCTTTCAACCTCTGTACAGTGGCGGGATTACCCAATACAATGGGGTAATTCCGCCACTGTATCGGGGTAATGACGCCACTCTATAATGACCTAATAAATACATAAAATGGATACTAGGAAACACATAACCTACTAAAAATGTTTAGAAAGCAATAATTTATCAAAATAATGCATAATTACAATGTTCCTTAAGCTAGATTTATTAATGTGCTAAGCTTGTAATTTAACTCAAATTGGAAAAGTCACCCTTTGCCATGGTGGCGGAATTACCCCGAGAGGACAATATAGTGGAAAACCCCCAGCAAAGCCGAAAGAAGAACCGAACTTGTTCAACAAATTGCATCAAAATTTCGGCGAATGCATGTAGATTACGGGTAATATTATCTTAAGTACCTAATGTTTCAATAAAAGGTGTTTACCTCTACTCATTTGAAGCTCCAAAATAAGAAGCAACTAGATGAAAACTAAATTTTTCACTAGAACAAGCGAACGACGTACAACAAAACCCTTCTCACTCTAGGCACTGTTTCTATTGTTGGCCGCTACAGTGCAGGCGCAATCACTATATCAAACTGCAGTTAGTTTTTAAACTAGATGGGGTGGCGGCATAACCCCGAGTGGCGGCATTCCCCCGGTCTCCCCTACAAGATCTTTCGAACTATACCCCACACACTACATACACAAAATAAAATAAAAATAAGTAGCTTATTTCCCTAATTTTTTTTCTAAAAATACTTGCGAATCGCTAATAATCAATAAGTATGTTGGTCAATAACCTTATAACTCTGGCAAGTTTGAAATTTTCATGTTCCGTAGTTTCGTAAAATTGACTATGACAGACGGACAGAGAGACACACAAGTGATGTTTACAATTCTTCAGTTTTTACATTTTAAGAGCGGAAGACAAAAAATTTAACTAAAATCAAAACTAGTTTATCTAGTCAGTTAGTCTAATTTATCTAGTAAAATTTCATCAGTTTAATCTAATTTATCTCGTCAAATTAGTTCAACCTAATTTATCAACTTTAATCTAGTCAGAGAGACAAACTAAACATTAACTAGTTAGTACCTAAACAGTACAAACGCAGAATAAAACTTTTCAACCTCAGGTATCCTATGCATGAAAAGGATTAAAAAATATTAAAATGCGAGAGAGAAATCTAAATATCTCCCATATGATTAACATTAACTTGGCCGTTTCTTCGCGTGACTAGTGTAGGCTCTTATGAAGTTACCTTTTATGAAAGATTGTTACCATAAAAATAATAATAAATAAATATTGAGTAGGTGGGGACAAAGATACGCACTTTCCATACATTTTCATTTTTAACACACACGTTAGTCTAAACTTATGTAATGAGTGATTAAAATGTTAGATTAGAACCTTAGGCAAGTGCTAACATCAACTGACATTCTGTCAAATTAAAAATTAAATTGCAATTTTTAAAAAACATTGCTCTGCGTATCTTTGCCCCATCGGTTGGGGCAAAGATACGCAGTGCGTATTTTTGCCCACTTACTGTGGTTTTTTGCCCCATTTCCAATAAAACGAATGAGTTATGCAAAGCATTAGTAAATTTCACTAGTATTAGTTAAACTGAAAATTGTAAGTTAAACCACGAAAAAAAGGGAAATAAACAGGGGGTCTGTGAGATCACAAATAGCAGTTAACCTCAAACTACTGTGACAAAAATTGTTGAATAAATACTGTGAGCGGTCTTAAAGACCCCTTGATCGTAGAATGAATAAAAGGGTTGACTGACTCATAAGATACTGTTTTTGCGCTAAACTTTATGTAAAGGCCTATTATAATAAAAGTTCTCCTCATTTAGACGTCTTTAGCGATACTATTAAGTTTCCAAACGAATCAAAATTAAACTAACATCAATAGTTAAATTGAAAATTACAAGTTAAGCTATGAAAAATGAATATAGCAGCAGTCTGTGAGACCGTTAATAGGAGTTAAGGGTTAAGACTTTAAAACAAAATCGTTTTATGAAACAAGAATATTGATTTTTAATAGTAGGTAGGGGAGACCGGGGGAATGGCGACACCTTAAGGGATTTAAAATTTTTTCACCTCGAAAAAATGTTTATTTTTTAATAGTAAAAATTCTAAAGCTGAATCATGATCTTTAGTATCTGTATAAATTTAACCGTAATCATAACTGTAAAGTAAGTATACATAAAAAAATATTTTTTAAATCTCTGCACAGTGGAGGGATTACCCAGGACACTGGGGTTATTCCGCCACTGTACTGGGGTAATGCCGCCACTCTTTAATGACCTAGTACATGCATCAAATGGATACTAGGAAACACACAACCTACTGAAAATAGTTAGAAAGCAATGTAATTGAGCAGAATAATGGTTAAGCTTACGATTTACTTCATATTGCAAAAGTCACTCAGCTGAATCCGTTCCACTACATTAAAATGAGGCCATTTCTCACCCGATTTGCATGGCGGCGGCATGACCCCGAGGACAATATGGCGGAAATCCCCAAGCAAAGCCAAAAGAAGAACCGAACTTGTTCAACACATTGCATCAAAATGTCGGCGAATGCATGTAGATTACGGGTCATATTAACATAAATACCTAATGTTACAATAAAAGGTGCTTATCTCTACTCATTTGAAGCTCCAAAATAATAAGCAACTAGATGTAAACTACATTTTTCACTAGAACAAACGAACGACGTACAGCAAAGTCACTCTCACTTTAGGCACTGTTTCTATTGTTGGCCGCTATAGTGCAGGCACACTATCTCAAACTGCCCTTAGTTTTTAAACTAGGTGGGGTGGCGGCATAACCCGGGCTGGCGACATTCCCCCGGTCTCCCCTAAGTAGATATCTACGTTCTATATTTAAAAAAAACTTAACTAGAAAAAGGAAAATGTAATTAACTAGCTTATATAAGTTAAGTAGCTATTATATTTTATACAATATAAAAAATAAAACTTACCACAACGTAATTGTGGAAAGCTTTGCATCTAGCTAAAACAGTGGCGTGGCGTCCGGTCATCGCTGGATGCGGCGATGACCAAGCAATATTTTAAAACTTTTAATAAGCTTTTAAAACTCTACGATCCAGTTTTAGCAGAACATTTGGAGTTCATGTATAAGTGAAGGTAAGATATAAAGTTTCTTTTTTGAACATTCAAGCATCGAATTTTGGAGTTAATAATTTTTCACCACAAACTTAAATAATTGCAATGACCACCGAAAATTTTCACGCCACGCCACTGAGCTAAAACGATAAGGCAAAGTCCCGAATCTTAATCTTGTGCGTATCTTTGCCCCAAGACGGTTGCGTACTTTTGCCCCATTCTGCAGTTTTACTTAACCGGCTACCTACAAGTTTAAACAAATGCGATCGAGATAAACTATACGGCATTTAGAAGCTATAGAGCTTCCGTTCTCCACTGAACTTTTGGATTTGTAAAAATTCGAAGTAGTGTTAGCTAAACAATAAAGTGAAATTTTTAAACTATTAAATCAAAATTCGAAAATTTAAGCTTACCTCATTTTCTTGGCACGGTGTGCTACGTTTTTCATAAGGTTTGATCACACAACTACTACACATGAGACCAAACTACTACCTAGCAGTCATGATTGTAGAAATGTTTCTTCATATTAAATCAGGCAGTGCGTATCTTTGCCCCCACCTACTCTACAGTTGAACACTTTTTTTACATGTAAAAAACAAAACATGTTCAATAAGAATACAAATAAATAATATTCAAATCTGACATTAACACTATAACATTGAGATTTTCAAGTGGTTATTCAATGCATTTTAGTTATTTAGCTTCAATTCATTACAAAAATATGCACCAATCAATATTAGTAAAATTTTTTGCGGCAGGTCTCGAAATGGAAAATCCACGAATAGGGACGCTATTTCAAAATTATCGTTGACTAAAAACTTTTTTTTTTAAACTTTAGGCGAATTTATGTCTAATCATACAAAAACAATTTAAAAACTGCATTCAAAATTCTAAAAAATAAAAAAAGTTATAGACAGCATAATAAAAGCCATACGTATGAAATTGTAATAAGATGTTTTAATAACTTCACGGATCACTAACCAGAATAGTATTTGTCATAATTTCACGAACCGGAATATCGTTTCGATTTGCTCCGGTACATGCGTGATTTGCGGGCGTGAAAAACTAAAAATTTTAAAATATTCATATTTAAAAGTTTTACAAAAATTTGGAAATAAAAAGATTTGTACACATCCGATTAAGAAGCAGTTACGTCAAAAGAAAAGAGAAATTATTAAAGAATTGAATAAAACGAACGTCGGTAGGAAATACTTTTAGTAATTTCAATAAAAATTAGAAAAAAGAGGTACATTAGAAATCCAGGTAGATAAGCATAGAGCCAACTAAGAAACAGTTTAAAATTATACTTAATATTTAAATAGAGAAAAAAATGTTAATGGTAATGAAAAAATAATTTAAAGTTTAAAATCATACTCTCGAACGCAGTGTTGAATTCAGGGGGTGGCCGAAAGGGGACATTCCCCCCGGAACCTTGAAATGTCGTCCCGGTAGGTTTGAATTTTTTTGCTTTTTAATGGACAAAAGTGCAATTTCCACCTCGGAATGTCCCCCCCCCCCTCCAGGGGCGTAGCTGCAAAAAACAAAAAATCTTTCGGCGGGGGGGGGGGGGGGGGAGTTAAAAATTTTCCAAACATGAAAAAAAAAATGATCTATTTTCCAGCTAAAATAATATGTTCAATGTGTCTTTAATGATAATGATCCTTATATGCAAAAAAAAATCTTTCCCCCCCAAAAAATGCTGAAACTAAAAACATAAAAATTACAATTATCGGTTCATTTACTGAAAGTTTTTGTCTTCAATTGTGTACGAGTCATAATTGTACTTTATAGAAAATAGCCTCATATTTTTAGATTTTTGAATAAGGAACAAAGTTTTGGAGGAAAGGTATTACAGACACTGTTGATGGACAACAGTAGAGAAATTCATGTCTGGTAGATGTATGATATTTTCGTTACACAGAGAAACATAATGAGAAATTGAGTCTGGCTGCTTTTTGTATTTATTTTGAAAGTTGAACTATTTTACTATTACAGAACTCAGAAAGATAGTCTGCAAAACAATAAATACTTTTTTTTTTTTTTTTTTTTTTTTTTTTTTACTTAAGGGGTCTCAGGACTCTTAAAGCTTTAAAATTTTTGAAATTTAAATTTTTTTTAGATGTTAAACTCCTATCTTTTCTGAACATTTTGTATAATTCTTTCCTTGAAATTCCTATTAGAACTGAAGTTATGGCTTTTACATTTATACACGTTCAATAGCTGAAGCGTCGTTTCGGAAACTTTGAAGCCATTTTTCTCCAAATGACGGTTTTGGACATAACGCTCACGATATCTCAAAAACTTATGAATATTTTTTCATGAAATTTTCAAAACATATGTTTCATGTTAGTCTGTATAAACTGAACCTAAAATTTCCTTTTTATTGTTCAAAACAATATTTTTTTAGGCGATTATACTGTTGAAATTTTCTAAATTTTGCATTAGCTAAATACAACTTAGTATTAAAATTATAAAAAAGCTTTAAATACAAATTTATTTAGATTCAGAGTAATTATTATAAGCTGAAGTATAAGTAGGCACCAAAATTTTCATTCTAGTTGCAATACTTATTTTGTAATCGTGCGCGTAAGCTGCTATGCCGATTTTTTGCTTGTCAAATGTCTAACAGTTTGGAGCCCCCTGTAAATGCTAATTCTGCATCTTACAATATTTTAAATACATGAAATGAAAGAACACACTTATATATTTTATTCCAATTAAAATTGTCTTAAAATTAAATACATTTTAAGACATTAAATATTGAAAATGCTCTTTTTTTTTAGACTCCTGAGACCCCTTAAAAAAAAAAAAAAAAAGAATAAGTGTTTCAAAAATCTATACTTTCCTAACTCTAAGCTCAAATTTCCCAAGTTCACATATATTGGGGGGGGGGTCTTCCCCCATAACCCCTATCGCGACGCCCATGCCCCCCCCCCCCTCCACCTCCACCTCATCCTGGAGCAACAGAAATCTCTCCCGGAGATAAGCGTTTGAATTCAACACTGCTCCAGCAGCGTGAAAGGCAACAACAAACGAAATCTTAAACTCCCTGTAAAGTTCAGAAAAATTTATTAAAAAATATTTAACATGACGCAAAACATAACTATTGAAAAACGTAGGCATTACTTAGAAAATTAACATAACTTTTAATTTATTAGAATTTTTGTTATGAAATAAGTTGTAGATTATAAAGAAATGTTACTTTAGAGAAAATAACCACATTTGAATAATTAAAATAAGAAATACCTTTATTTCTGGGTTCCTTTATTTGAACGCTAATCAATGATCCGCTAATCACGAGATTCAATAACGATGTGTCTTTTTCTTTTGACTCTGAGCTCTGAATTTCCAGTCATACGCTGTTATCTATTCTGCTCTCTACAAAGGGAATTTTCGCTGACGTCGTTGAAATATGACAGTGTTGCAGCAGTTTTACAGCAAAATGGCATTGCAAGGGAGAGATTGATTTTGTTTCATCTGCCTTGCAGTACTTTTGAGTGAAAATTGTTGTGTCAAATTTGTCAAGACAAGGAAATATCGAGAAAAAATCAAACTTACTGCAAACGTGCATGCTATCTGGGTCCTCACTTCAAATACTTGTGGGCATGATACCCACATATGTTTGAATATTAAAGTATATACATTTGTCCATTTTCCTACATAAAACATAAATTGATATTAGAGATGTAATTGTAGATTACATTTCATAATATCAATAAAACACGATTTCTTTTCCTTTTATTTCGGGTTGGGGTTGAAATAAGTCTGGGTTGAGTTGCAGGTTGCCGAAAATTATTTTGGTTGATTCTGGTCAGGTTGCGGATCGAGAAAATATTTTTGGAGGGTTCGGGTCAAGTTGCGGGTTGACTTAGTATAATATTCGGTTTTGTGTCTGGTGCAACTTGACCCATGCAGGACTACTCTGTAGTCGGGAAATTTTCATTATATCGGGATTCGTACGGTCCTTAAAAGTACTTGCATTTTTCAAAAGGATTTTTTTTGTGCTTGAAAATGCTTATTTTCATACAAAATGTTTTAAAAGTCCTTAAAAGTGCTTTACTGTCATATTTCTTAATCGGAGGTGGAACTCTTCTGCATTTCTTTTCATTTCGGATTTAAAAAATAAAGATAAAACCGCCATTGCTAACCTTACTTCTGAAATTTCACCTCCCATTTTTACTCCCTTCTCCACAATACCAAAGTTTAAACTGTTTAAAACTTTTTTTTTATCCTTTAACTGATGTTACCGGTCTCACAGACCAGTGCTTTTTTCAATTTTCATAGTTTAACTTGCAAATTTTAGTTTATCTACAAACTCTACTGAAATTTTGTTTCGTTTGAAACTTTAGTTCTAACACCAGAGAGTTTTGAATACGTGAATTTTAATTATAACACTCTTGTGCAAAAAGTTTAGTACAAAAACATCCTATGAGTTTATTGCGGCTTTTATTCATCTTTCGTTGGAGCGGTCTCACAGACCTCTTCACACTAGTTATGTGACAATTTCTTTGACATCAGTTAAATGTTAAAAAAATTGCTCTACTGTATTTGTTACTTTAAGTGAATAAATAATCAGTCCTAAATTTCATTAACTATTCATTCCATCATATCCGTTTCATTAAAATTTTATCTGAATTTCACCTTCAAAATTTCGTTTTCCCGTTTTCTTCACCTCTCACAGTAATAATACTTAAAGTTTCAAAACTCTTTAAAAACACTGCTTAAATTAAAAAAAAAAAAAATCTATTCTGTGTCATTTTATTGTCACAATAAATAATCAACATTTTCCTTCCCACTCGAAATTGGCATCCCCTCTCCCTCAAATAAAAAACTTAGAGCACATAGAATTTTAAGTCTTTAAAACTCTTTATAGACCAGTGGTAGGGGAGGAAAAAAGGGCCGCATTTGGAATTAATTAGGGGAAAGCTGGAAATTTTAACCCCTTTAAGTCTAGAATGAATGTATTAAGTTTTCCCCTCTTACTAGGTGAGTGGTTGAAGATATGTACATATTTATAGTCAAAAAACACATATTTATTAATTATCATAACGATATCTAAAAAAAACTAACTCTATCAAAAACATTGTCAACACAGATGTTGTAGAGGTTAAAATTCTGATTGAAATGTGTACTTAATATTTTTGTTGAATTTTTACAAATATAATGCAAAGTTTTGCCTAATTCGTTAATCAAGTGATTGAAGCCAGAACAGACAAGGTTATCAGTTCACCATGTTTCTAATTTATATATATTTTATAATTTATTGAGGTACTATTTGAGGATTTTGTAATTATTTTAGGCTTTATTTTGGATATTTTCAGAGTTATGGCTTAAACTCTTGATTACGGATTATAGCCCAGTGGTAGGAAATGGAAAAAAAGGCCGAATTCGGAATTAAATACGGGAAAGCTGGAAATTGTTTTAATCCCTTCGACATAGGTCAGAAATAAACGTACTAAGTTTTCCCGCCCTACTATGTGCGGCTTTGCCGCTACGAACAAATAGATAACTTAAAAAGTGCATTATTTCATGATTTTTAGCATATTTCAAAAATGATTTGTAACTGATGGGAAATATTGTTTATGATCTCTGATATTGTATTTGAATTATGCGTCGTATTTAATTTGGCATATATAGTGAATAACAGTGCATATGCATCACATTTAAGGAAGTCGAAATAGTGGGGGGGGGGGGAGCGAGGGAACAAATGAGTGTGCAGGATTCTTGTCGCTAGAGGAATTATAGGTCAACTAATAGCACGATTTTAAACTTCAATATTTTATGAAAAGGACTAAGATGGTTTTAATAAAAATTATTTTCGACTAGTATACTAGCATCTTAAGTTAAATTCATAAAATTTTAAAACCTTCGGAATATTGAAAAAAAGTATTATAAGCTTTATATTTTTTTAATCTAAGGTTTAAGGTTGACGATATCAGTTGAGAAATGGCATGTAAAACGGCTGTCAATTATGTACCTCTTTCTCGATAACTACTAAATTATAATTCTCAAAATATACAAAATAAAGCATTAACATATTTACAGAAACATCGCGAGGGCCCCAACAACTTAAAGAAAATACATGTATGTAATAAACGGAGGCAGGGCGGATTGATAACTCTCTCTTGATTAGCGGTTAAGGCAAAATTTAGAAATAGAATTGCGACCTTAATGTTCAGCAAAAATATTAATATGGGTACTCATTTTATTCAGAATTTCAAATTCTACGACATTTGTATTGACAATGTTTTTGAAAGAATTAATTGTTCTGAGATATTGTTAAGATAATTTTAAAAAAGTGTTTTTCGGCTATAAATATGTACATATTTTCTAATGTTCACCTAGTGCGTGTCGTTTTAGACCTAAACGGAAGGGATTAAAACAATTTCCAGTTTCCCACCCACATAATTGTGAGTTACATCCCCCGATCACTGGTCTTTGAAATGGAATTGTGACAATGTTCAACAAAAATATTAAATGTAGTTCTCATTTTACTCGGAATGTTAAGCTGACAACGAGCTGAACACGGAAATTGCAAAACCTAAATTTCATTCCAGATTTCAAAGTGCTGCCATTTGCAAAATGACGTCAGCGTTACGTACAGATATATTTGTTTTTTACAATATAGATAGATATAGATTTTATTTTCATATCAAAATCTTGGTGTATTTTTTTTCTTTTCAAACTAATTTTTTCCCCCTAAAATCCATTTGTATCTGAACAAAATCAATACTTGATCATTTCAAAGCTACTGTATAACATTAAGTGTGTATTTTTAAATAATATAGGGGAGATGGGGGCACATGTGAACAGGGGGCAGATGTGAACATCGCAGTTTTTCAATAGTTATTATAAGTTTTTTTATTTGAAAAAAATTACCAAAGATGGCAGCACCTGTGGACGTATGGTAAAAATTTTTTGAAGCTTTTTGACATTTTGTTTGTCTTTAGTAGCCAAAACACTGTTTGTAGATGTCAAATGTAAAATGTCGGTTTCAACTTTGGTAAGTGATAAAGTTTATTTAGTTAGTTAGTTATTCGAATTTCAATGTTTTAACATATACTATGACTACTATTGAATATTTTGGATAAAGTTGTTTTGTTCCCTAAAATTGATAAATGTTAATTATTTATCAATTTAACTCTAGCAGCCATGCGGGGCACTTGTGAACAGACTAGTTGGGGCAGATATGAACAGTTCACAAAAATCAAAATCTTTCTCTGTTGTGCGAATAGAAAGAATTGATAATGATAAAATGTATGTTAAATTCCTGAGAAAGAATCTCAGATCCAATTCATATAATTTCCCTGAAATAGTAGACATTTCTGTCATACAAAAAAGTGATATTGTATTGAAACTTCCACTTCCACATTTGTCAGGAAGTACACAAAGAGCAAGAAGCTCATTTGAGTTCAGTTATAATTTAAATAAATTCAATGTTTCCTAAAATGCAATAAGTGTTATGTACTATTTTAGTAAACGGTTTAAAACAATATTTTTTATGCATTGTTAATACAAAGAATATTATGACAAACAACTTTGTATTTTTTTTTCTTTTCATTTGTCTCAAACTTGCTGTGATGGCTTACTTCCATCTCTCAAACAACAGCTATGAATAGGATAATTTGAATTGGGATGGATATCAGTAACATTCTTAAAATGTAAAATTTTCAAATTGATAACTAATATAATTCTTGGGTATGGTGTCAGAACAGCTTTATATATATTTAGTTTCATTTTAAAACCTTTTGTTTAAACATGTCACTCAGAAACTAGAAAAAAAAATATTTTTTATTTTATTTATGGTGAATTTAACTGATAATATAAATAATGGTCATGATAACAAATTAATAACAGGAGAAAAAGCATGTCAAAGGATATTTTTTCCTTGTGTTCACATGTGCCCCACGAGTGTTCACAACTACCCCGCTGATGGGGCACATGTGAACAATTTTTTGAATTTATAAAACTATTAAAAAATGTAAGAAAAACTATACAGGTGATTAAAAAAAAAATTCCATGTGTAAAAGAAAGTTCTGTTTACTATACTGACTACTTTTTATTTATAAGAATTAATTCACGTATGAGAAAAAGATATATTTATGCGAACTGTTCACATGTGCCCCCATCTCCCCTATACGTAATGTGAGTCGTACAGTAAAATGCGCCGAAAAACAGAAAAGTGATTCGGACAATGAATTTTTTTAAAAGATTAATTTTGTATTTTTTTAAATGTATTGCAGTATTTCAAAGAGAATTGAAAGTATATGCTTTTTGGTATTGTTATTATTATTTGGTATTAATATTCTGCATAATTTGATTTTTGGAGTCTTATGTGTAATTTTGAAATATGCCTGGAAAGGGAGGTGGGGGAGGGACAAGGTTCTTCCAGTATTTTAAATTCTTAAAGTTTGTCGCTATCATCCAGACTCTTTGAAATTTTTAGATGTTAAAAACATAATGTTTTCGTAGCCCGAGGGAAAAATATTAATATTTAGTGGGGAAAAAGGCTGGTAAAATTTTTTACCACGATGTAACTCAGATTTTTGCTAATTTTGTCGAAGTTTTTGCACATTTTATTTAGTAAAAAATACTTATATTTGTCCGAATGTTTCGAAATTTTCGTAGGTAAATGTAAATCTGGCCTGTTGAGTTGCTCTAAAAAGATTGTGTCAAAATACGTACGTTTAGTTAGTTTTATGGTAGAAAAAAATATAGTCTTTGTGAGGCGCGAAGTGACCTACACTCACCAATGTATTTGAAAGAGTTAAAACTCATGTTTTTTAAAAATCAATTACATCATCAGTTAGAAGATTTTAACTTTTAGAGCATATATATATAATATATATATAATATATATATATAGTATTTGCCGATACTTCTAAAATATCATCCTGGAATCAATTGCTACAAGTTTTCGGAAAACCTTTTTTGATCTTTTTTTCAAAAGTTTAACTGTTAGGTGGGGAGAATATCGTAAATTTAATATCGGAATATATCAACGTGTTAATATTGGTGATATATCGCGATAACTACCGTAAAGTGTATGCGAATAGAAAAATTGCATATTTTAAAAGATAAATGGCATGTTACCAAAAATTTTATTAGAAACAGATGTAAAAAGGAGCTAATAAATGTTTCATGCTATTTTCTTCTACAGCATCCTTTAAATATATATATATAGGGAAGGTGGGGCAAAATCGGGTACCATAAAAGTTTGTTAGTCTCAAATGCTGTGAAATGGGAAAATAAACTTTGAACACTGTTTTTAATGGAAAATGAATCCTTGGCTATAATAAAACATTATTTTCAAACAATATATATATATATATAATTGTTTATATAAAAAATAGCTTTTTTCAAACGTATGCAAAAATCCGATTTTACCTCGCTGGTTGGGTAAAACTGGGTATCCATTTAAAACTACTGGAAAACTCATTTTGGTCAAAAAGGTCTTGCTTAATATAGTAAAAATATACATTTTTATTATTTTTAACAAAACGAAATTGCACATACGTTCTTCCATGTGTAAAAAAAAATAATTCGTTGGTAAATTTTCTACGTTGTATAGGCCTGCTTACTTTACACTGTACGTTTTAGAGTTCTTTTAGCTTCAAAAATCACAGATGAATTTGTCATCATATTCTTCTGCATTACTACATGCTTCGTGTGCCTATCGTGGCATTTCAAACATCGTACTTGGATTTAGAATTTGAGTAAAGTTCATAGCAAAACATACAGGTTTCATTATTCTCTTCTGAAGATATGTCCGCAATCTTTTTTGGTTTCTTTTTTTTCTTTTAAAGAAACTTCTTTTTTCGTCTTGCAGTTTGTTTGGCTTATTTCTACTTAATATCTGTTTCGATCTGTAATTTATAGGGGAAAAAAAATCAAAATATCTTCGGAAGGTTGAGCTCAATTATCCTGTGATGTTTCAGAAATATTTATTTCTGCAGCTATGCAAACCTGTGGCTGCATAGACCTAGGTGTGTTATCATGACTTTCATGGGTTTCTCTGTCACTTCCGAAGGAGGAAAAAGATGATCTGAAAAAACATTGTTGTAGGGAAAAATCCCTGTTTTCTCGAACCTTCTGATTGCAGTATTTATAATAATTGCTGCTCTCGAAAATGCAGTTTTAAATAATTTTCCAATTTGGTAAATTGTTACAGATCGCGCATAGTTGGAAAATAACCACTTCTTCACCTCTTGTTCTTAGTATGAACTTAGAGATGCATGAATGACACATCAAGGGGTTGAAATCGATGCGTTGCGTAAGGAAATAAGCATATATAAATACATTGCTTTCTCTTACTAGATTAACTGTATTCTTTTATATGAATTGAACACCTATTAAGGATTTAAATAACGGGCTTTTCAGGACAAGGATTGGAAAAATCTATACATTTTTTAACCAAATAAAATAAAGACCTCTTTCGTAATCCATCCACTCCTATTATATACAGCAAATGAGTCTGGGAAAGTTTCATTCATCAAGAGTTTTTTTTCTTGCCTGTTTAATATTTCATTTAAAAAAATCCTTTTATAGATTTTATAGCTTAGTTATATAGGATTGAGATTTTATGGATTATTTGTCATTTTGGGAAGATTATTTTATTTAGAGAAACAAGTCACGAAATATATTTGCATTTTAAGTGGACCTATAACGCAAGTTATTACACCTCAGATTAGAAAGTTATTTATTAAAATGTAATAAGCATAATATAAAATTATGCCCTAATTAGTACCATTATTAATTTCATTAATAATTACAAATTATTTAATTTCATAAATGTAAGTTAAAAATGAGACCCACTTTTTAATATAAAACAAAATCAAAATTAAAGTTTTTTCATTATAACTAGATAGATTTAGAATTATATTATAACTTAACAGCATTAAGAATGCAATTTAAAATTCCATGCTAATTTATTAACTATACTAAAAAAACATTCTATGAGTGTCAAACAAAGTCGGGTATACTCAGTTTTGACCCACTCTTAAGTACCTGGTTTTACCTCAACATGACAGTTTAAAACATGGCGTCACTACTCCTAATCTTATAAGCAAAAGATCAGTAAAAATTTTAAAATATTATCAGAAAAGGAAAGAATTAGATATAGTACTCAGGAATATTTAATATGCTGAAAAAAAAGTGGTTATACGCGTAAAATCTAGAATCAAATAAACAATTTTTTAAGAGTAATTGAAACTAATTCTTTCACACTAAAAAAACCGCTCACAGTAACGTTTCAATCAGCTATAAATGCCATAATGGTTACCGACAAGTAATTTCTCGTGTTGGCTGATAGGCAGAAGTACAACTGAAGGAGGGATCTGCGCTACCCGGTTTAACCCACCTACCCTGTTTTTTACAACACGCCCATATATATATATATATATACACACATGCAAAATAAAAATATATTTTTAAACAAGAACGTAAAATAATCAACCTTCAACGACAGATTATAATTTTCCAACACATTCAGAATTATGTAAAAAAAAATCAACGTTTAATAAAGTTAAGTATGATGGCTAAATATGCAAATTACAAAACACGTAACACATTTGAAAATTAAAGTTCAGCAATTATCAGTCATCGGTAAAGTATCCGAATTCCTTTGTGCAACGCTATATATGATCTATAGATTTGAATATATACCAAATAGTATGCTAAACATTAGTTCATTTAAGAAACTTATTTTCACAGTTGAAAAATTCCCCTTCAACATATTTCGTCAATAAACGGAAATGTATACATATTTTTTGCAGCCCTGTATATGATTTACAGATTTTATACATACGAAGTAACTAAATTAGTTAAATTAAAACTCGTACCACAACAGATAACGAACTTCCAGCAATTATTGTTTATTTATACAGTACTATAAGCGAATCCTTTTGTCCCCCCCCCCCCATAAATAAACGTTTAATGCTATGCTCATCATGTTCTATAGTAAGCATCTTTTTGTACATTTCAGTGATGTGTATCAATTTCTATATGTTTGAAATAGTGTAATATCATTCCAATATACTACAAATGATTTTTCCCTACAGACCATTGAAATAGACCATAAAAAATCATTGATTAAAGTCACAAATTTTCTAAAAAAAAATCAGTTGATTAAAATCATGATTTAATCGTTGATTAAAATCGTCAACACCCTATTGCAGCCAAATGGCAAGCATTAGTTTTTGTTAATCACGATTGATTGACGAATTTTTTCCCTCAACCAACTGACGCTTTTTGCACTATTTTTCCACATTTGATTTAAGAATTTCACAATATTTCCCTTCTACCTAACAAATGGAGAATTTTGCAGCTTTTTCTTACAAACTTTCTTTGCAGTTATCCAAAATTTTCAGTCTAATAAAATATAAAATTATAACAAAAAATTAAATAAACAGAACATAAAGAAAAACTATAAAATTATTAATTTAGATATTTTAATTCCAATATTTCAATTGACTAAGGCTTAATGCAGTTTTATTTATTTTTCAAAATAAATAAAATTGTGTGATTTGTGTTTGGTTGCCGTTTTCTCTGAGACGGGAAAATTAAAGTTTACCTGTGACCCTGTGAGAGAGGGGGGGGGGGGGAGTTACTGTTCCTGCTGACCACTAAAATTTTCAAATTAGTGGTCCAAATGCATTTTTGGTGTTCTCGGACCAGCGGACCACCAATGATTTCGAACACTGATTGATTTTTTAAATGCTGAAGGTTTCCTTGTAGAAGAGATTTGAATTGATATACTGTTTAATTTTTTGATTAATTCCCCTGTGTGAAATTTGATTATTGTTATGTCTGCTCAAGAAATATTTTATGTCTTAAAATATTTACTCTTTCATTTAAAACAGGTGGAGAAATTAACCTGATGCTTGGATCTATTCCATTTTACCCGACTTGAAATCCTGATTCAGAACATACTAAGCTTCAAGAATTCTTTATATTTGATGACCTGAATGGTCAGAGAGGGTGCAGCACCCTCCTAAAACTGTCTAAGAGAAACTCTATGTAAAATGATATTATATTACAGTAAATATTAGTCTGACATACTATACATATAATTCAATGATTATATAATTTGTATTTTCAATAAATGGAACGGCATACCGCAAACCAACTTAAATGAGTTGCTATTTAATAGTGTCTGTAACCATTTCTTTTTCAGCTATTGCAAGGCTGCTGCTGGTGAATATTTTTCTTTTTTACGAGTATTGTAAAAAAAAATAAATAAATCGTTATAGATTATCATTTAGGAATACTGAAAAAAAAATATATGTAAGAATAATTAGTCGCTTGGTGGCGACACTGCTGTTATTAAATTAACCCTTCAAAGTAAGTATTTAATATACTATAGAAATACATTTTGTATTTAAAAAAAACTTTAAAGTTTAAAGTAATACTTTTGTATTAGCTGATATTAGAGGTTAAATGGATTCTGCTACTTATAGCTGCCTTTTTAATGCTGATTATTTCAGTGTTTACGCATATACTTTGATTATGTTTTCGTTATGTTTGTGCTTTATTTATTCAAAAGTGTTATATTCATTATTGAATGTTAAACAGAAACAAATACTAAACTTTTTTTGTTATTGTTTTATATTCAAATCAATTAATTTTGCATAATTGAGCTGTGTTGCAATATAAATTTTAAAAATATTTCTATTTTATTTTTTGTTTTGTGAAAAGAAGGTAAAAATTTGAAAACTGTATAATATGAAAATTTCAGCATCTATAGATTCACAACAATTAAAGAAAAAAAAACATGAAAGTAGCAGCTAAGTGCATTATGAAAAAAACCTTTTCAAACTCGTGCAAAAATTAATATTGGTTGAAGAAATTTATTCAGCCATTGTTTAAATTAAAACAATAATAAAAACAGGGTATGTATTTAAATCTAAAGAAAATTATTATTTTTTTTATAGTTTCTTTGTGAATAAGCAAACATTAAATGGACTATAAGTGTAACTGAGTGCGAAGAAATATTCCAAAATGTAAAGGGACAGAATGGTAATATTTGTGGGGAAAAATGCAATTATTTTGTGAAATTAGATCAAATTGGTTTACATTTGTTTTTTAAATATATTTCAAAGACAATAGAATCAATAATTAAAACTTAAATAATTTTTGGTTTTAATGAAAACAAAAAGAAATAAGCTTTCCTACTGCAAGATAATCTTGCAAAATCTGAAATTTTGTTTACTATTACACCATAAAATGATAAATTGAAAACCAAAGTGAGGGGGGAAAAAGAAAGCTACAATCCGGTGTAACCATTCCCCATGAAGATGAGAGAAAATCCTGAATCGTGATTCTAACTTTTAGCAAAAAAATTGGAATAGAGAAAACCTTGAAATATGATTTAACCTTTCACCAGAAAATTGGATTTAAAAACAATCCTGATTTGTGGTCCAACCTTTTACCAGAAAATTTGATTAAAAAAAAACTGAATTATGGTTCAAACTGTTACCAGAAAATTAGATTTAAAAAAACCCTGATTTATAGTTAAACCTTTTATCAGAAAATTGGATTAAAAAAAAAAATCCTGATTTATGATTCAAACTTTCACCAGAAAATTGGATTTATAAAAATACCTGAATCATTGTTTAACATTTCACTAGTATAATGGTATTTGAGAAAGCACCAATAAACTGGTAAAACTTACCGCCAATATCTCGGTTGCAGATAAATTTCAGCGACATTTCACCATTTTCTTGGTGAAACATAACACTTTATTTTTAACAGTGTATCGATAACATTTTTTAAAAATTTAGGCATACTTTATAAACTCAGTAATGATACTTTACTTTCATTATTGTTTCCATTCGCTTTTTTAATTTAACTAAAATCCGTAAGATCTGCTTCTGCTTATCTGCTTATTTACTGATGTTGTTATAATGCTCCTTTAATATGGAAATGATTTTGTACCTATTTGAATATCTACGGTGAAGCTTCAGACAGTTTTTTAATGCATAACATACAAATATTTCTGGCAATTGCTGTGGTATTACTGAAAAACACGTCAGGCCATATTACTTATTTTGATCGAAGGCTTTTGACTTTACTGCAATATCTCTTGCACGGTTACAAAAAACTTTCTGGCGAGAATACAAAAACTGTTTCAGATAAAATACTAAAAAGTCATTGGTAATTTTTCTAACGGTACTTTTATAAAGTTACCAAAACATTTTTGCTAAAGTATATGTAAAGTTTTGAGTGCAATACTAAAAAAATTCATAGTAAATGTACTATGAAATCCTTCGCAAATTTACAAAAAAAAAATTCTTAGTCAATGTACTAAAAATTCCTTTGCAAGTGTACTAAAAAATCATTAGAAAATTCACAAAGTATTCTTTAGGAAACTACCTAAAAAATCGTTAGTACCTTGACTAAATAATCCTAAGTAAATTTACGAAAAATTCTTTAGTAAACTCCCTAAAAAATCGTTAGTAAGTTTACTGAACAATATTTAGTAAACTTACAAGGAATTCTTTGGGAAACTCTAAAAATCCTTAGTACGTTTACTAAACTATCTTTGGAAACATTACCACAAATTCTTTAGTAAACTTCCTAAAAAATCGCTAGTAAGTTTACTAAGAAATATTTAGTAAATTTACAAAAACTAATTGGAGTAACTCCCTTGAAAAACCGTTAGTAAATTTACAGAACCATATTTAGTAAATTTACAAACAAATTTTTAGAAAACGCCCTAAAAATGGATAGTACGTTTACAACATATTCACTGATAAATTTACTAAAACTTATTTAGTAAACTCCCTAAACAAGCATTAGTAACTTCACTAAAAAATATTCAGTAAATTTACAAGAGTTTTTTTGGGGAAACTCCCTAAAAAATCACTAGTACGTTTACTAAGCAATATTTAGTAACAGTTACTGAAGAAACTTTTGTAATTTTACATGATTATCTTTTGTTGTGGTTACATAAAAATTTCTAGGCATCCCAGTTTCCTACAAAATTCTTAGTAACCTTACAAAATTTTTTTTACAGTGCAGAAGAATACGGAACGAGTCAAGATCAAACACTATCATTTAAGCAAGACCGCAGAACCACCAATCCTAGAATTTACGATTGTTTGTGTTAAAATGAAAGCCGTTTTTGAACTAGTATTTCACACACTAAAACAAAAAAGTTCTAAAAATTCAATCTAGTTTAAATTGATTTATAGTGAACACGAATACAGATTATCAATAAGAAGAATCTCCGACTAAGACTAGCTGTCTGGAATTGAAATGTAAAGCGAATCATGGCGAAAACGAATTATGTAGAATATTGGCAAAAATGAATCCTACTGAAACATGAAAAGAAATCCATGTAGAATCATGGTAAAATCCCAAACTCCCAACAAACCCTATTTAAATCCGGCAGAATCTTACACCAACACAACATATCACAAACATTCTAAACGCCTCCTCAGCTCTTATTGCCCGCGAATGCAACGCGTAACACAGACATGCAGCAATCTTACTATACCAGAATGAATCAAGTAGGACGACAATTAGAATGGACCCGCATGTCCATCTGAGTAAGCTAATTTACCCTGCATATTAAATATGCATAATGCGACGAGGATACGGCGATAACCAGAAGACGACGAAATTAGTAAAGATAGAACAAGTGATTTGACATAGGATACAGAAGCACGGAATGTAGCAATAATGTTTTCCGCTAAAAATTAAAAAAAAAATTTAAACCAGAACCTTGCATTGTAAACTCACATAACAAACCCTTTTAAAATCGAGCGTGATCTTAGACTTCTCTATACTACCTTTCACAATCAGCCCAAACGCTCCTGTGTTTCTGATTGTCGTTGATTGCAACAAGAACCAGAAGCAAACGGGCATTACATGGAATGAGAATGAACATGTAGGACGAAAACCCGCTTAGCACCGCTCACAGCTGATTATGCTGGTTTGTCTTGAAACATTGCATATATACGTAATTTGTTAAAGATACAGCGATAACCAGAAGAATACGGAACAAGTCAAGATCAAACACTATCATTTAAGCAAGGCCGGAGAACCACCAATCCTAGAATTTACGGTTGTTTGTGTTAAAATGAAAGCCGTTTTTGAACTAGTATTTCACACTCTAAAACAAAAAAGTTCTAAAAATTTTATCTAGTTTAAATTGATTTATAGTGAACACGAATACAGATTATCTATAAGATGAATCTCCGACTAAGACTAATTGTCAAGGTAAAGCGAATCATGGCTAAAACTTATTATGTAGAATATTGGCAAAAATGAATCCTACTGAAACATGAAAAGAAATCCATGTTGAATCATGGTAAAATCCCACCCTCCCAACAAACCCTATTTAAATCCGGCAGAATCTTACTCCAACACAACATATCACAAACATTCTAAACGCCTCCTCAGCTCTTATTGCCCGCGAATGCAACGCGTAACACAGACATGCAGCAATCTTACTATACCAGAATGAATCAAGTAGGACGACAATTAGAATGGACCCGCATGTCCATCTGAGTAAGCTCATTTACCCCGCATATTAAATATACATATTGCGACGAGGATACGGCGATAACCAGAAGACGACGAAATGAGTAAAGATAGAACAAGTGATTTGGCATAGGATACAGAAGCACGGAATGTAGCAATAAAGTCTTCCGCTAAAAATTAAAAAAAAAATTTAAACCAGAATCTTGCATTGTAAACTGACATAACAAACCCTGTTAAAATCGAGCGTGATCTTAGACTTCTCTATACTACCTTTCACAATCAGCCCAAACGCTCCCGTGTTTCTGATTGTCGTCGATTGCAACAAGAACCAGAAGAAAACGGGCATTACATGGAATGAGAATGAACATGTAGGACGAGAACCCGCTTAGCACCGCTAACAGCTGATTATGCTGGTTTGTCTTGAAACATTGCATATATACGTAATGTGTCCAAGATACAGCGATAACCAGAAGAATACGGAACGAGTCAAGATCAAACACTATCATTTAAGCAAGACCGGAGAACCACCAATCCTAGAATTTACGATTGTTTGTGTTAAAATGAAAGCCGTTTTTGAACTAGTATTTCACACTCTAAAACAAAAAAGTTCTAAAAATTCAATCTAGTTTAAATTGATTTATAGTGAACACGAATACAGATTATCTATAAGAAGAATCTCCGACTAAGACTAACTGTCTGGAATTGAAATGTAAAGCGAATCATGGCGAAAACGAATTATGTAGAATATTGGCAAAAATGAATCCTACTGAAACATGAAAAGAAATCCATGTAGAATTATGGTAAAATCCCACCCTCCCAACAAACCCTATTTAAATCCGGGAAAATTTTTACACCAACACAACATATCACATACATTCTAAACGCCTCCTCAGCTCTTATTACCCGCGAATGCAACGCGTAACACAGACATGCAGCAATCTTACTATACCAGAATGAATCAAGTAGGACAACAATTAGAATGGACCCGGATGTCCATCTGAGTAAGCTCATTTACACCGCATATTAAATATGCATAATGCGACGAGGATACGGCGATAACCAGAAGACGACGAAATGAGTAAAGATAGAACAAGTGATTTGACATAGGATACAGAAGCACGGAATGTAGCAATATTGTTTTCCGCTTAAAATTAAAAAAAAAAATTAAACCAGAACCTTGCATTGTAAACTCACATAACAAACCCTGTTAAAATCGAGCGTGATCTTAGCCTTCTCTATACTACATTTCACAATCAGCCCAAACGCTCCGGTGTTTCTCATTGTCGTCGATTGCAACAAGAAACAGAAGCTAACGGGCATTACATGGAATGAGAATGAACATGTAGGACGAGAACCCGCTTAGCACCTCTAACAGCTGATTATGCTGGATTGTATTGAAACATTGCATATATACGTAATGTGTCGAAGATACAGCGATAACCAGAAGAATATGGAACGAGTCAAGATCAAAAATATAATTTAAGCAAGACCGGAGAACCACCAATCCTAGAATTTACGATTCTTTTTGTTAAAATAAAAGCCGTTTTTGAACTAGTATTTCACACTCTAAAACAAAAAAGTTCTAAAAATTTTATCTAGTTTAAATTGATTTATAGTGAACACGAATACAGATTATCTATAAGATGAATCTCCGACTAAGACTAATTGCCAAGGTAAAGCGAATCATGGCTAAAACTAATTATATAGAATATTGGCAAAAATGAATCCTACTGAAACATGAAAAAATCCATGTTGAATCATGGTAAAATCCCACCCTCCCAACAAACCCTATTTAAATCCGGCAGAATCTTACTCCAACACAACATATCACATACATTCTAAACGCCTCCTCAGCTATTATTGCCCGCGAATGCAACGCGTAACACAGACATGCAGCAATCTTACTATACCAGAATGAATCAAGTAGGACGACAATTAGAATGGACCCGCATGTCCATCTGAGTAAGCTCATTTACCCCGCATATTAAATATGCATAATGCGACGAGGATACGGTGATAACCAGAAGACGACGAAATGAGTAAAGATAGAACAAGTGATTTGACCTAGGATACAGAAACACGGAATGTAGTAATAATGTTTTCCGCTAAAAATTAAAAAAAATTTTAAGCCAGAATCTTGCATTGTAAACTCACATAACAAACCTTGTTAAAATCGAGCGTGATCTTAGACCTCTCTATACTACCTTTCACAAACAGCACAAACGCTCCCGTGTTTCTGATTGTCGTCGATAGCAACAAGAACCAGAAGCAAACGGGCATTAAATGGAATGAGAATGAACATGTAGGACGAGAACCCGCTTAGCACCGCTAACAGCTGATTATGCTGGTTTGTCTTGAAACATTGCATATATACATAATGTGTCGAAGATACAGCGATAACCAGAAGACCACGGAACGAGTCAAGATCAAACACTATAATTTAAGCAAGGCCGGAGAACCACCAATCCCAGAATTTACGATTGCTTGTGTTAAAATGAAAGCCGTTTTTGAACTAGTATTTCACTTTGTAAAACAAAAAATTTCTAAAAATTTAATCAAGTTTAAATTATAGTGAACACGAATACAGATTACCTATAAGAAGAATCTCCGACTAAAACTAACTGTCTGGAATTGAAAAGTAAGCGAATCATGGCGAAAACGAATTATGTAGAATATCGGCAAAAATGAATCCTACTGAAACATGAAAAGAAATCCATGTAGAATCATGGTAAAATCCCACCCTCCCAACAAACCCCATTTAAATCCGGCAGAATCTTAGACCAACACAACATATAACAACCATTCTAAACGCCTCCTCAGCTCTTATTGCCAGCGAATGCAAAGCGTAACACAGAAATGCAGCAATCTTACTATACCAGAATGAATTATGTAGAACGACAATTAGAATGGACCCGCATGTCCATCTGAGTAAGCTCATTTACCACGCATATTAAATATGCATAATGCGAGGAGGATACGGCAATAACCAGAAGACGACGAAATGAGTATAGATAGAACAAGTGATTTTACCTAGGATACAGAAGTACGGAATGTAGCAATAATGTTTTCCGCTAACAATTAAAAAAAAATTTAAACCAGAACTGTGCATTGTAAATTCACATAACAAACCCTGTTAAAATCGAGCGTGATCTTAGACTTCTCTATACTACCTTTCACAATCAGCCCAAACGCTCCCGTGTTTATGATTGTCGTCGAATTCAACGAGAACCAGAAGCAAACGGGAGATTATATGGAATGAGAATGAACATGTAGGACGAGAACCCGCTTAGCACCGCTAACAGCTGATTATGCTGGTTTCTCTTGAAACATTACATATATACGTAATGTGTCGAAGATACAGCGATAACCAGAAGACTACGTAGCGAGTCAAGATCAAACACTATCATTTAAGCAAGGCCGCAGAACCACCAATCCTAGAATGTACGATTGTTTGGGTCAAAATGAAAGCCATTTTTGAACTAGTATGTCACACTCTAAAACAAAAAAGTTCTCAAAATTTTATCTAGTTTAAATATATTTATAGTGAACAAGAATACTGATTATCTATAAGAAGAATCTCCGACTAAGACTAACTGTCAGGAATTGAAAGGTAAAGCGAATCATGGCGAAAACGAATTATGTAGAATATTGGCAAAAATGAATCCTACTGAAACATTAAAAGAAATCCATGTAGAATCATGGTAAAATCCCAACCTCCCAACAAACCCTATTTAAATCCGGCAGAATCTTACACCAACACAACATATCACAAACATTCTAAACGCCTCCTCAGCTCTTATTACCCGCGAATGCAACGCGTAACACAGACATGCAGCAATCTTACTACACCAGAATGAATGAAGTAGGACGACAATTAGAATGCACCCGCATGTCCATCTGAGTAAGCTCATTTACCCCGCATATTAAATATGCATAATGCGACGAGGATACGGCTATAACCAGAAAACGACGAAATGAGTAAAGATAGAACAAGTGATTTGACATAGGATACAGAAGCACGGAATGTAGCAATAATGTTTTCCGCTAAAAATTAAAAAAAAAATTTAAACCAGAACCTTGCATTGTAAACTTACATAACAAACCCTGTTAAAATCGAGCGTGATCTTAGACTTCCCTATACTACCTTTCACAATCAGCCCAAACGCTCCCGTGTTTCTGATTGTCGTCGATTGCAACAAGAACCAGAAGCAAACGGGCATTACATGGAATGAGAATGAACATGCAGGACGAGAACCCGCTTAGCGCCGCTAACAGCTGATTATGCTGGTTTGTCTTGAAACATTGCATATATACGTAATGTGTCGAAGATACAGCGATAACCAGAAGAATACGGAACGAGTCAAGATCAAACACTATCATTTAAGCAAGACCAGAGAACCACCGATCCTAGAATTTACGATTCTTTTTGTTAAAATAAAAGCCGTTTTTGAACTAGTATTTCACACTCTAAAACAAAAAAGTTCTTAAAATTCAATCTAGTTTAAATTGATTTATAGTGAACACGAATACAGATTATCTATAAGAAGAATCTCCGACTAAGACTAATTGTCAAGGTAAAGCGGATCATGGCTTAAACTGATTATGTAGAATATTGGCAAAAATGAATCCTACTGAAACATGAAAAGAAATCCATGTAGAATCATGGTAAAATCCCACCCTCCCGACAAACACTCTTTAAATCCGGCAGAATCCTACACCAACACAACATATCACATACATTCTAAACGCCTCCTCAGCTCTTATTACCCGCGAATGCAACGCGTAACACAGACATGCAGCAATCTTACTATACCAGAATGAATCAAGTAGGACAACAATTAGAATGGACCCGGATGTCCATCTGAGTAAGCTCATTTACACCTCATATTTAATATGCATAATGCGACGAGGATACGGCGATAACCAGAAGACGACGAAATGAGTAAAGATAGAACAAGTGATTTGACATAGGATACAGAAGCACGGAATGTAGCAATATTGTTTTCCGCTTAAAATTAAAAAAAAAAATTAAACCAGAACCTTGCATTGTAAACTCACATAACAAACCCTGTTAAAATCGAGCGTGATCTTAGCCTTCTCTATACTACATTTCACAATCAGCCCAAACGCTCCGGTGTTTCTGATTGTCGTCGATTGCAACAAGAAACAGAAGCAAACGGGCATTACATGGAATGTGAATGAACATGTAGGACGAGAACCCGCTTAGCACCTCTAACAGCTGATTATGCTGGATTGTATTGAAACATTGCATATATACGTAATGTGTCGAAGATACAGCGATAACCAGAAGAATATGGAACGAGTCAAGATCAAAAATATAATTTAAGCAAGACCGGAGAACCACCAATCCTAGAATTTACGATTCTTTTTGTTAAAATAAAAGCCGTTTTTGAACTAGTATTTCACACTCTAAAACAAAAAAGTTCTTAAAATTCAATCTAGTTTAAATTGATTTATAGTGAACACGAATACAGATTAGCTATAAGAAGAATCTCCGACTAAGACTAATTGTCAAGGTAAAGCGAATCATGGCTAAAACTAGTTATGTAGAATATTTGCAAAAATGAATCCTACTGAAACATGAAAAGAAATCCATGTAGAATCATGGTAAAATCCCACCCTCCCAACAAACCCTATTTAAATCCGGCAGAATCTTACACCAACACAACATATCACAGACATTCTAAACGCCTCCTCAGCTCTTATTGCCCGCGAATGCAACGCGTAACACAGATATGCAGCAATCTTACTATACCAGAATGAATCAAGTAGGACGACAATTAGAATGGACCCGCATGTCCATCTGAGTAAGCTCATTTACCCCGCATATTAAATATGCATAATGCGACGAGGATACGGCGATAACCAGAAGACGACGAAATTAGTAAAGATAGAACAAGTGATTTGACATAGGATACAGAAGCACGGAATGTAGCAATAATGTTTTCCGCTAAAAATTAAAAAAAAAATTTAAACCAGAACCTTGCATTGTAAACTCACATAACAAACCCTGTTAAAATCGAGCGTGATCTTAGACTTCTCTATACTACCTTTCACAATCGGCCCAAACGCTCCTGTGTTTCTGATTGTCGTTGATTGCAACAAGAACCAGAAGCAAACGGGCATTGCATGGAATGAGAATGAACATGTAGGACGAAAACCCGCTTAGCACCGCTAACAGCTGATTATGCTGGTTTGTCTTGAAACATTGCATATATACGTAATGTGTCGAAGATACAGCGATAACCAGAAGAATACGGAACAAGTCAAGATCAAACACTATCATTTAAGCAAGGCCGGAGAACCACCAATCCTAGAATTTACGGTTGTTTGTGTTAAAATGAAAGCCGTTTTTGAACTAGTATTTCACACTCTAAAACAAAAAAGTTCTAAAAATTCAATCTAGTTTAAATTGATTTATAGTGAACACGAATACAGATTATCTATAATAAGAATCTCCGACTAAGACTAACTGTCTGGAATTGAATTGTATAGCGAATCATGGCGAAAACGAATTATGTAGTATATTGGCAAAAATGAATCCTACTGAAACATGAAAAGAAATCCATGTAGAATCATGGTAAAATCCCCCCCTCCCAACAAACCCTATTTAAACCCGGCAGAATCTTACACCAACACAACATATCACATACATTCTAAACGCCTCCTCAGCACTTATTGCCCGCGAATGCAACGCGTAACACAGACATGCAGCAATCTTACTATACCAGAATGAATCAAGTAGGACGATAATTAGATAGGACCAGCATGTCCATCTGCGTAAGCTCATTTACCCCGCATATTAAATATGCATAATGCGACGAGGATACGGCGATAACCAGAAGACGACGAAATGAGCAAAGATAGAACAAGAGATTTCACATAGGATACAGAAGCACGGAATGTAGCAATTATGTTTTCCGCTAAAAATTAAAAAAAAAATTTAAACCAGAACCTTGCATTTTAAAGTCACATAACAAACCCTGTTAAAATCGAACGTGATCTTAGACTTCTCTATACTACCTTTCACAATCAGCCCAAACGCTCCCGTGTTTCTGATTGTCGTCGATTGCAACAAGAACCAGAAGCAAACGGGCATTGCATGGAATAAGAATGAACATTTAGGACGAGAACCCGCTTAGCACCGCTAACAGGTGATTATGCTGGTTTGTCTTGAAACATTGCATATATACGTAATGTGTCGAAGATACAGCGATAACCAGAAGAATACGGAAAGAGTCAAGATCAAACACTATCATTTAAGCCAGACCGGAGAACCACCAATCCTAGAATTTACGATTCTTTTTGTTAAAATAAAAGCCGTTTTTGAACTAGTATTTCACACTCTAAAACAAAAAAGTTCTTAAAATTCAATCTAGTTTAAATTGATTTATAGTGAACACGAATACAGATTAGCTATAAGAAGAATCTCCGACTAAGACTAATTGTCAAGGTAAAGCGAATCATGGCTAAAACTAGTTATGTAGAATATTTGCAAAAATGAATCCTACTGAAACATGAAAAGAAATCCATGTAGAATCATGGTAAAATCCCACCCTCCCAACAAACCCTATTTAAATCCGGCAGAATCTTACACCAACACAACATATCACAGACATTCTAAACGCCTCCTCAGCTCTTATTGCCCGCGAATGCAACGCGTAACACAGATATGCAGCAATCTTACTATACCAGAATGAATCAAGTAGGACGACAATTAGAATGGACCCGCATGTCCATCTGAGTAAGCTCATTTACCCCGCATATTAAATATGCATAATGCGACGAGGATACGGCGATAACCAGAAGACGACGAAATTAGTAAAGATAGAACAAGTGATTTGACATAGGATACAGAAGCACGGAATGTAGCAATAATGTTTTCCGCTAAAAATTAAAAAAAAAATTTAAACCAGAACCTTGCATTGTAAACTCACATAACAAACCCTGTTAAAATCGAGCGTGATCTTAGACTTCTCTATACTACCTTTCACAATCGGCCCAAACGCTCCTGTGTTTCTGATTGTCGTTGATTGCAACAAGAACCAGAAGCAAACGGGCATTGCATGGAATGAGAATGAACATGTAGGACGAAAACCCGCTTAGCACCGCTAACAGCTGATTATGCTGGTTTGTCTTGAAACATTGCATATATACGTAATGTGTCGAAGATACAGCGATAACCAGAAGAATACGGAACGAGTCAAGATCAAACACTATCATTTAAGCAAGACCAGAGAACCACCGATCCTAGAATTTACGATTCTTTTTGTTAAAATAAAAGCCGTTTTTGAACTAGTATTTCACACTCTAAAACAAAAAAGTTCTTAAAATTCAATCTAGTTTAAATTGATTTATAGTGAACACGAATACAGATTATCTATAAGAAGAATCTCCGACTAAGACTAATTGTCAAGGTAAAGCGGATCATGGCTTAAACTGATTATGTAGAATATTGGCAAAAATGAATCCTACTGAAACATGAAAAGAAATCCATGTAGAATCATGGTAAAATCCCACCCTCCCGACAAACACTCTTTAAATCCGGCAGAATCCTACACCAACACAACATATCACAAACATTCTAAACGCCTCCTCAGCTCTTATTGCCCCCGAATGCAACGCGTAACACAGACATGCAGCAATCTTACTACCCCAGAATGAATTAAGTAGGACGACAATTAGAATGGACCCGCATGTCCATCTGAGTAAGCTCATTTACCCCGCATATTAAATATGCATAATGCGACGAGGATACGGCGATAACCAGAAGACGACGAAATGAGTAAAGATAGAACAAGTGATTTGACATAGGATACAGAAGCACGGAATGTAGCAATAATGTTTTCCGCTAAAAATTAAAAAAAAATTTAAACCAGAACCTTGCATTTTAAACTCACATAACAAACCCTGTTAAAATCGAGCGTGATCTTAGACTTCTCTATACTACCTTTCACAATCAGCCCAAACGCTCCCGTGTTTCTGATTGTCGTCGATTGCAACAAGAACCAGAAACAAACGGGCATTACATGGAATGAGAATGCACATGTAGGACGAGAACCCGCTTAGCACCGCTAACAGCTGATTATGCTGGTTTGTCTTGAAACATTGCATATATACGTAATGCGTCGAAGATACAGCGATAACCAGAAGAATAAGGAAAGAGTCAAGATCAAACACTATCATTTAAGCAAGACCGGAGAACCACCAATCCTAGAATTTACGATTGTTTGTGTTAAAATGAAAGCCGTTTTTGAACTAGTATTTCACACTCTAAAACAAAAAAGTTCTAAAAATTCAATCTAGTTTAAATTGATTTATAGTGAACACGAATACAGATTATCTATAAGAAGAATCTCCGACTAAGACCAACTGTCTGGAATTGAAATGTAAAGCGAATCATGGCTTAAACTGATTATGTAGAATATTGGCAAAAATGAATCCTACTGAAACATGAAAAGAAATCCATGTAGAATCATGGTAAAATCCCACCCTCCCAACGAACCCTATTTAAATCCGGCAGAATCTTACACCAACACAACATATCACATACATTCTAAACGCCTCCTCAGCTCTTATTGCCCGCGAATGCAACGCGTAACACAGACATGCAGCAATCTTACTATACCAGAATGAATCAAGTAGAACGACAATTAGAATGGACCCGGAAGTCCATCTGAGTAAGCTCATTTACCCCGCATATTAAATATGCATAATGCGACGAGGATACGGCGATAACCAGAAGACGACGAAATGTGTAAAGATAGAACAAGTGATTTGACATAGGATACAGAAGCACGGAGTGTAGCAATACTGTTTTCCGCTAAAAATTAAAAAAAATTTAAACCAGAACCTTGCATTGTAAATTCACATAACAAACCCTGTTAAAATCGAGCGTGATCTTACACTTCTCTATACTACCTTTCACAATCAGCCCAAACGCTCCCGTGTTTCTGATTGTCGTCGATTGCAACAAGAAACAGAAGCAAACGGGCATTACATGGAATGAGAATGAACATGTAGGACGAGAACCCGCTTAGCACCGCTAACAGCTGATTATGCTGGATTGTATTGAAACATTGCATATATACGTAATGTGTCGAAGATACAGCGATAACCAGAAGAATATGGAACGAGTCAAGATCAAAAATATAATTTAAGCAAGACCGGAGAACCACCAATCCTAGAATTTACGATTCTTTTTGTTAAAATAAAAGCCGTTTTTGAACTAGTATTTCACACTCTAAAACAAAAAAGTTCTAAAAATTTTATCAAGTTTAAATTGATTTATAGTGAACACGAATACAGATTATCTATAAGATGAATCTCCGACTAAGACTAATTGCCAAGGTAAAGCGAATCATGTCTAAAACTAATTATATAGAATATTGGCAAAAATGAATCCTACTGAAACATGAAAAGAAATCCATGTTGAATCATGGTAAAATCCCACCCTCCCAACAAACCCTATTTAAATCCGGCAGAATCTTACTCCAACACAACATATCACATACATTCTAAACGTCTCCTCAGCTATTATTGCCCGCGAATGCAACGCGTAATACAGACATGCAGCAATCTTACTATACCAGAATGAATCAAGTAGGACGACAATTAGAATGGACCCGCATGTCCATCTGAGTAAGCTCATTTACCCCGCATATTAAATATGCATAATGCGACGAGGATACGGTGATAACCAGAAGACGACGAAATTAGTAAAGATAGAACAAGTGATTTGACCTAGGATACAGAAACACGGAATGTAGCAATAATGTTTTCCGCTAAAAATTAAAAAAAATTTTAAGCCAGAATCTTGCATTGTAAACTCACATAACAAACCTTGTTAAAATCGAGCGTGATCTTAGACCTCTCTATACTACCTTTCACAAACAGCACAAACGCTCCCGTGTTTCTGATTGTCGTCGATTGCAACAAGAACCAGAAGCAAACGGGCATTAAATGGAATGAGAATGAACATGTAGGACGAGAACCCGCTTAGCACCGCTAACAGCTGATTATGCTGGTTTGTCTTGAAACATTGCATATATACATAATGTGTCGAAGATACAGCGATAACCAGAAGACCACGGAACGAGTCAGGATCAAACACTATAATTTAAGCAAGGCCGGAGAACCACCAATCCCAGAATTTACGATTGCTTGTGTTAAAATGAAAGCCGTTTTTGAACTAGTATTTCACTTTGTAAAACAAAAAATTTCTAAAAATTTAATCAAGTTTAAATTATAGTGAACACGAATACAGATTACCTATAAGAAGAATCTCCGACTAAAACTAACTGTCTGGAATTGAAAAGTAAGCGAATCATGGCGAAAACGAATTATGTAGAATATCGGCAAAAATGAATCCTACTGAAACATGAAAAGAAATCCATGTAGAATCATGGTAAAATCCCACCCTCCCAACAAACCCCATTTAAATCCGGCAGAATCTTAGACCAACACAACATATAACAACCATTCTAAACGCCTCCTCAGCTCTTATTGCCAGCGAATGCAAAGCGTAACACAGAAATGCAGCAATCTTACTATACCAGAATGAATTATGTAGAACGGCAATTAGAATGGACCCGCATGTCCATCTGAGTAAGCTCATTTACCACGCATATTAAATATGCATAATGCGAGGAGGATACGGCAATAACCAGAAGACGACGAAATGAGTATAGATAGAACAAGTGATTTTACCTAGGATACAGAAGTACGGAATGTAGCAATAATGTTTTCCGCTAACAATTAAAAAAAAATTTAAACCAGAACTGTGCATTGTAAATTCACATAACAAACCCTGTTAAAATTGAGCGTGATCTTAGACTTCTCTATACTACCTTTCACAATCAGCCCAAACGCTCCCGTGTTTATGATTGTCGTCGAATTCAACGAGAACCAGAAGCAAACGGGAGATTATATGGAATGAGAATGAACATGTAGGACGAGAACCCGCTTAGCACCGCTAACAGCTGATTATGCTGGTTTCTCTTGAAACATTACATATATACGTAATGTGTCGAAGATACAGCGATAACCAGAAGACTACGGAACGAGTCAAGATCAAACACTATCATTTAAGCAAGGCCGCAGAACCACCAATCCTAGAATGTACGATTGTTTGGGTCAAAATGAAAGCCATTTTTGAACTAGTATGTCACACTCTAAAACAAAAAAGTTCTCAAAATTTTATCTAGTTTAAATATATTTATAGTGAACAAGAATACTGATTATCTATAAGAAGAATCTCCGACTAAGACTAACTGTCAGGAATTGAAAGGTAAAGCGAACCATGGCGAAAACGAATTATGTAGAATATTGGCAAAAATGAATCCTACTGAAACATGAAAAGAAATCCATGTAGAATCATGGTAAAATCCCAACCTCCCAACAAACCCTATTTAAATCCGGCAGAATCTTACACCAACACAACATATCACAAACATTCTAAACGCCTCCTCAGCTCTTATTACCCGCGAATGAGACGCGTAACACAGACATGCAGCAATCTTACTACACCAGAATGAATGAAGTAGGACGACAATTAGAATGCACCCGCATGTCCATCTGAGTAAGCTCATTTACCCCGCATATTAAATATGAATAATGCGACGAGGATACGGCTATAACCAGAAGACGACGAAATGAGTAAAGATAGAACAAGTGATTTGACATAGGATACAGAAGCACGGAATGTAGCAATAATGTTTTCCGCTAAAAATTAAAAAAAAAATTTAAACCAGAACCTTGCATTGTAAACTCACGTAACAAACCCTGTTAAAATCGAGCGTGATCTTAGACTTCCCTATACTACCTTTCACAATCAGCCCAAACGCTCCCGTGTTTCTGATTGTCGTCGATTGCAACAAGAACCAGAAGCAAACGGGCATTACATGGAATGAGAATGAACATGCAGGACGAGAACCCGCTTAGCGCCGCTAACAGCTGATTATGCTGGTTTGTCTTGAAACATTGCATATATACGTAATGTGTCGAAGATACAGCGATAACCAGAAGAATACGGAACGAGTCAAGATCAAACACTATCATTTAAGCAAGACAGGAGAACCACCAATCCTAGAATTTACGATTGTTTGTGTTAATATGAAAGCCGTTTTTGAACTAGTATTTCACACTCTAAAACAAAAAAGTTCTAAAAATTCAATCTAGTTTAAATTGATTTATAGTGAACACGAATACAGATTATCTATAAGAAGAATCTCCGACTAAGACTAACTGTCTGGAATTGAAATGTAAAGCGAATCATGGCGAAAACGAATTATGTAGAATATTGGCAAAAATGAATCCTACTGAAACATGAAAAGAAACCCATGTAGAATCATGGTAAAATCCCACCCTCCCAACAAACCCTATTTAAATCCGGCAGAATCTTACACCAACACAACATATCACAAACATTCTAAACGCCTCCTCAGCTCTTATTGCCCGCGAATGCAACGCGTAACACAGACATGCAGCAATCTTACTATACCAGAATGAATCAAGTAGGACGACAATTAGAATGGACCCGCATGTCCATCTGAGTAAGCTCATTTACCCCGCATATTAAATATGCATAATGCGACGAGGATACGGCGATAACCAGAAGACGACGAAATTAGTAAAGATAGAACAAGTGATTTGACATAGGATACCGAAGCACGGAATGTAGCAATAATGTTTTCCGCTAAAAATTAAAAAAAAAATTTAAACCAGAACCTTGCATTGTAAACTCACATAACAAACCCTGTTAAAATCGAGCGTGATCTTAGACTTCTCTATACTACCTTTCACAATCGGCCCAAACGCTCCTGTGTTTCTGATTGTCGTTGATTGCAACAAGAACCAGAAGCAAACGGGCATTGCATGGAATGAGAATGAACATGTAGGACGAAAACCCGCTTAGCACCGCTAACAGCTGATTATGCTGGTTTGTCTTGAAACATTGCATATATACGTAATGTGTCGAAGATACAGCGATAACCAGAAGAATACGGAACGAGTCAAGATCAAACACTATCATTTAAGCAAGGCCGGAGAACCACCAATCCTAGAAATTACGGTTGTTTGTGTTAAAATGAAAGCCGTTTTTGAACTAGTATTTCACACTCTAAAACAAAAAAGTTCTAAAAATTCAATCTAGTTTAAATTGATTTATAGTGAACACGAATACAGATTATCTATAAGAAGAATCTCCGACTAAGACTAACTGTCTGGAATTGAAATGTATAGCGAATCATGGCGAAAACGAATTATGTAGAACATTGGCAAAAATGAATCCTACTGAAACATGAAAAGAAATCCATGTAGAATCATGGTAAAATCCCACCCTCCCAACAAACCCTATTTAAATCCGGCAGAATCTTACACCAACACAACATATCACATACATTCTAAACGCCTCCTCTGCTCTTATTGCCCGCGAATGCAACGCGTAACACAGACATGCAGCAATCTTACTACACCAGAATGAATCAAGTAGGACGACAATTAGAATGGACCCGGATGTCCATCTGAGTAAGCTCATTTACCCCGCATATTAAATATGCATAACGCGACGAGGATACGGCGATAACCAGAAGACGACGAAATGAGTAAAGATAGAACAAGTGATTTGACATAGGATACAGAAGCACGGAATGTAGCAATAATGTTTTCCGCTAAAAATTAAAAAAAAAAACTTAAACCAGAACCTTGCATTGTAAACTCACATAACAAACCCTGTTAAAATCGAGCGTGATCTTAGACTTCTCTATACTACCTTTCACAATCAGCCCAAACGCTCCCGTGTTTCTGATTGTCGTCGATTGCAACAAGAAACAGAAGCAAACGGGCATTACATGGAATGAGAATGAACATGTAGGACGAGAACCCGCTTAGCACCGCTAACAGCTGATTATGCTGGTTTGTCTTGAAACATTGCATATATACGTAATGTGTCGAAGATACAGCGATAACCAGAAGAATACGGAACGAGTCAAGATCAAACACTATCATTTAAGCAAGACCGGAGAACCACCGATCCTAGAATTTACGATTCTTTTTGTTAAAATAAAAGCCGTTTTTGAACTAGTATTTCACACTCTAAAACAAAAAAGTTCTAAAAATTCAATCTAGTTTAAATTGATTTATAGTGAACACGAATACAGATTATCTATAAGAAGAATCTCCGACTAAGACTAATTGTCAAGGTAAAGCGAATCATGGCTAAAACTAATTATGTAGAATATTGGCAAAAATGAATCCTACTGAAACATGAAAAGAAATCCATGTAGAATCAAGGTAAAATCCCACCCTCCCGACAAACACTATTTAAATCCGGCAGAATCTTACACCAACACAACATATCACAAACATTCTAAACGCCTCCTCAGCTCTTATTGCCCCCGAATGCAACGCGTAACACAGACATGCAGCAATCTTACTACCCCAGAATGAATGAAGTAGGACGACAATTAGAATGGACCCGCATGTCCATCTGAGTAAGCTCATTTACCCCGCATATTAAATATGCATAATGCGACGAGGATACGGCGATAACCAGAAGACGACGAAATGAGTAAAGATAGAACAAGTGATTTGACATAGGATACAGAAGCACGGAATGTAGCAATAATGTTTTCCGCTAAAAATTAAAAAAAAATTTAAACCAGAACCTTGCATTTTAAACTCACATAACAAACCCTGTTAAAATCGAGCGTGATCTTAGACTTCTCTATACTACCTTTCACAATCAGCCCAAACGCTCCAGTGTTTCTGATTGTCGTCGATTGCAACAAGAACCAGAAACAAACGGGCATTACATGGAATGAGAATGCACATGTAGGACGAGAACCCGCTTAGCGCCGCTAACAGCTGATTATGCTGGTTTGTCTTGAAACATTGCATATATACGTAATGCGTCGAAGATACAGCGATAACCAGAAGAATAAGGAATGAGTCAAGATCAAACACTATCATTTAAGCAAGACCGGAGAACCACCAATCCTAGAATTTACGATTGTTTGTGTTAAAATGAAAGCCGTTTTTGAACTAGTATTTCACACTCTAAAACAAAAAAGTTCTAAAAATTCAATCTAGTTTAATTTGAATTAGCAATTGAAGAAGCAAACGGGCATTACATGGAATGAGAATGAACATGTAGGACGAGAACCCGCTTAGCACCGCTAACAGCTGATTATGCTGGTTTGTCTTGAAACATTGCATATATACCTAATGTGTCGAAGATACAGCGATAACCAGAAGAATACGGAACGAGTCAAGATCAAACGCTATCATTTAAGGAAGACCGGAGAACCACCAATCCTAGAATTTACGATTGTTTGTGTTAAAATGAAAGCCGTTTTTGAACTAGTATTTCACACTTTAAAACAAAAAAGTTCTAAAAATTCAATCTAGTTTAAATTGATTTATAGTGAACACGAATACAGATTATCTATAAGAAGAATCTCCGACTAAGACTAACTGTCTGGAATTGAAATGTAAAGCGAATCATGGCGAAAACGAATTATGTAGAATATTGGCAAAAATGAATCCTACTGAAACATGAATAGAAATCCATGTAGAATCATGGTAAAATCCCAACCTCCCAACAAACCCTATTTAAATCCGGCAGAATCTTACACAAACACAACATATCACATACATTCTAAACGCATCCTCAGCTCTTATTGCCCGCGAATGCAACGCGTATATCAGACATACAGCAATCTTACTATACCAGAATGAATCAAGTAGGACGACAATTAGAATGGACCCGCATGTCCATCTGAGTAAGCTCATTTACCCCGCATATTAAATATGCATAACGCGACCAGGATACGGCGATAACCAGAAGACGACGAAATGAGTAAAGGTAGAACAAGTGATTTGACATAGGATACAGAAGCACGGAATGTAGCAATAATGTTCTTCGCTAAAAATAAAAAAAAAAATTAAACCAGAACCATGCATTGTAAACTCACATAACAAACCCTGTTAAAATCGAGCGTGATCTTAGACTTCTCTATACTACCTTTCACAATCAGCCCAAACGCTCCCGTGTTTTTGATTGTCGTCGATTGCAACAAGAACCAGAAGCAAACGGGCATTACATGGAATGAGAATGAACATGTAGGACGAGAACCCGCTCAGCACCGCTAACAGCTGATTATGCTGGTTTGTCTTGAAACATGGCATATATACGTAATGTGTCGAAGATACAGCGATAACCAGAAGAATACGGAACGAGTCAAGATCAAACACTATTATTTAAGCAAGACCGGAGAACCACCGATCCTAGAATTTACGATTCTTTTTGTTAAAATGAAAGCCGTGTTTGAACTAGTATTTCACACTCTAAAACAAAAAAGTTCTTAAAATTCAATCTAGTTTAAATTGATTTATAGTGAACACGAATGCAGATTATCTATAAGAAGAATCTCCGACTAAGACTAATTGTCAAGTTAAAGCGAATCATGGCTAAAACTAATTATGTAGAATATTGGCAAAAATGAATCCTACTGAAACATGAAAAGAAATCCATGTAGAATCGCGTTTTCTTCGCGATTCTTTAACGAAATTCTCATTTTTTTCCTGCGAGCCTCTGAAGAAATTTGCGTCCCCCCCCCCCCGAGTCCTTGACTAAATTCGCGTTCTTTTCGCGATCCTTTGACGAAATTCACTTTTTCTCCGTCATCCTTTAACGAAATTCACGTTTTTTTCGTGGTCCTTTGACGGAAATCACGTTTTTTTTTCACGATCCTTTGACGAAATTCGTGTTTTTTTTTCGCGAACTTTGACAAAATTTGCGTTTTTGCGCGATCCTTTGAAGAAATGCGCATTTCTTCCTCGATCTTTTGAGGAAATTTGCGTTTTCGCGATTATTTAACGAAATTCGCATTTTTTCCACGATTCTTTAACGAAATTCGCGTTTTTTCCGCTTCTCTTCGACGAAATTCACGTTTTTTTCCGCGATCCCTTGACGAAATTTGCGCTTTTTCGTGATTCTTTTACGTAATTCGCATTTTTTCACAATCCTTTGACGAAATTGACGATTTTTTCTGCAAAAAGAAGATTTTCTTCGGCAACCATCTGTCGAAATTCACGATATTTTTTTCAGTCTGCAGGTGCCTTAAAAAGTCTGCGACGACCACATTCTTCCAGGGAGATTGGAACTATATTTCTACAGCTAATGGTTTAAAAAATTAGCCAATGGGCAACGATAAAATTTGACACCGGGGTTTCCACTGCTGACTAATCTCAGCAATTTGGCTAATCGCTAAAGGAAAACAAGCCAAAATACAAATAATAGTAATAATAGATTCGATGTGAAACACTAAGAATATCAAAATACCAATAATGAGTTACACAGAAAACACTTAATCGTAAATTAACATCATTCAGATTGTTGCAGAAAGAAAATAAAATCTCTTTCAATTTGGCGATTTCAATCTTTACTTTTCTCGCCAAATGAAACATTTTGGCGCAGTGGCGATCGGCAACGAGAACCCTAATTCAAATCTTTACATTTTACTCAAGATTACAATTTTTATTTTCCATACACATACAATGTAAAGAAGGGAATAGGAAAATCATTGTAATCACAATAAAAATAAATTAAAATAATGGAAATAATCGTATATTTTTACATTTTCAAATACTCTGAATCCGTTCTCACAAATTTTACAATCATTCAATATGTATGTGTGTGTATGTATGCGTGTATGTCAGAATTTCCTCACATTTTCAGATTCTCAGAGCATGATTTGTTGTATATTTGATGCGGTCGGCAGGTATTTTACAAATCTGCCGGAAGAATAGTATTAATTTTCGGAGAAATCGGCCGACGGGTTTGGTATCTAAACTATTTTTCAAACATTCTGTGACGATAACTGATGAACATTTTCTCTTATATCTCAATTAAATTACAGTAAAATCTGTCTAAGGCGGAATCGGAAAATTTTCCGTAGTAGACAAGATACTGCCTTAGACAAATTTTACTCTATGTCTATAGATTCGCAGGGACTTTGAAAATCTTTCCGAGTTAGACCGATTTCCGTCTTACACAGAGTCCGCTTTACAGAGAGTTTACTGTATTTTAAAACTATTATTTTAACACAATCAAACTGATTGGTAAACTTATCATACGAATTGAATACTTCCAACTGAGCGAAAAACCTTCCTGGGCATTTTTTCGCTCACTTGGAAATATTCAATTCGTAAATTATTTTTATTGCTCACGTTCATCTTATATCTATACAACAACGTTTCACCACGCAAACGTTGGCGGCTCGACAAGGGGCTTCGTTCACAATCACTTTACTACCCGTAATGATTCTATATATATAAAAAAAGTAACGATTTGGAAATGGACCAATGAAAATCTGCTTTAGATACCGCGAAACGCACCTGATTGGTCAGAGCTTTCTGTCGCTATAAGGGTGTTACCAATTGGGGGGGGGGGGGGGTGGGGGGGCTCTGTCACCAAACGTTGCCAAGTTTGTGGTAAACTTGGCGCTATTTCCAGTATTTCACCAAATTTCCATAGACTTCCATTGGAAATCCAATAGGGTTTACTTGCTTGCAAAAAATCAAGAAATTGAAATATTTCAAAGCAACAAAAACTAATATTAGCTTATGAATAGAGCTTAATTGAACTATTTACATTATTTTTAAACACAAACACTAACTATTTAGAATATTCGTAACATTATATATATAATTTTATATTTAACTAGCAGACCCGTCCGGCGTTGCCCGGGGTCCGTAAATAATAACCTTAAACGAAACTCAAGTTTGTATGATTGTAAATCTTTTGCAATTCTTTTAAATGAACCTAATAATTTCGGAGGCACCCATTGCCTTCCGCAGCGCCTAGTGTGTTCCCAACAAACTTCGTTCCAAACGAACCTGTAATCTGGGTCCACGCTACTTAAGGCAGCATGTACCGGAAGTGCTCTGCAAGTGTCGCAGATAATTGAAAACCAAGTTGAAATGAGTCAAACCTCGTAGTAATCAAACCCATAGAATCCAAAAAAAGACTACATCATGAATGTTAGAAAATGTTGGTAACTAAAGTCTGCGATAAAATTTCATAATACAGAAAGTAGCTGAATTGTAATCTATGTTGAATGAACAAAATCCAGTTGAAATTAGGTCCTTAGAATCGGAGGAAAGAATGCGCCTACAAATGGCGGAAGATGACCTCTCCCCTTGATAATTTCATGAATTACTTTTAACATTAATACGATATTTAATAAACTGATGAAATCCATCATCTAAAGTTACCTTTAAATTAACGCGATTTTTAAATTATGGCTGTAGTGAGTAAACGTAAGATGATGGTGAAAAAGGAGACTAATGTTCGAAAAAAGTGGCAGTTGAGGTATAAAGAAAGACCGGGCCCTGGGGGCCAGCGTCTTAGCTGGAATGTAGTTGGGTATAAGAAAATTTTTTAGTAGTTTTAAAGTAGCTGGAGGACGCTGAAACTATGTTAAAGAAAAATGTAATAGAATCGAATAACTTTTAAAGAAGCAGCAACAAAGGACGCAAGAAGGAGATTACTATTCAAAATTGGTGGTAGCTGAAATCTGAGAAATTTTTTTGCCATTCATGTAGTAGCAGGAGGGTTTAAGAAGTTGTAAAAAAAAAAAAAAAAAAAAAAAAAAAACTAGTGAATTGAACCGTTTTTAAGGGACCTCCAATAAAGGGCTCAAAGACTGATAGGCCCTAACGTGAAAAACTTGTTAAAATGTCTAAGTTCTAGCACTTTATATCTTCAATTAGTCAAAATTAAGCATACGGTATGAATTAATCATTAGAATAAAATTTTAAAGAAATGCGCAAATAGTAGAGGGAAATGCTTAAAACATGGCCCTGTGATCCAGTAAAAATAAGAGGGTGTTGGTCTGGGGAGAAAAGTGCAAGACTCAATTTTCAAATTTTGCATTGATAATGCGAGAAAATTAGGTGGTGAAAAGTGCATGCCGTATAAAAAAATCAAGGGGCTCCCGATAGCGGTCCTATGGAATCCTAGTATGCCAAAGGATTTTAACAGGAAGAAAGAAACGGCAGAGTAACTAAATGGAAAAGGAATACAATAATGAAAATCGGATTAAGAGGAGGCAATTCATTAACAATTTATGGTGCAAAAACTTTAAGGGGCCTTGTACCGGGCACCAAGGAGCCAGGGACTTAAGTGGCATGTAGTTGCATATAAAGACACTTCTTTTGTAGTTTTTAAAGTAGTCAGATGATGCTAGAAATGTGTTAAAGAAAATTGCAAGCAATTCCGGTCATTTTTTAAAGAAGCTGACACCAAGGGCCCCAAGAAGGTGATTAATAATCAAAATTGGTGGTAGCTGAAGTCTGAAATTTATTTTGTCGTTCATGTAGTAGCTGGCGGACCTACGAAGTTGATAGAAAAATAAAGCTTCTGAATCGGACCATTTTTAAGGGAGCTATAATATGGGGTCCAACAGGGGCCAGCTGATAGTTAAAAAGAGGGCCCTAACATGGAAACATGTTACAATGTCTTAGTACGTAACGATTTAGATCTATAATTAGTCGATACTAAGGATAGGGTATGAATTTTTATTTTAAAGAAATACACAAAAATTGGGTAAATGCTCCAAAAAAGGCCCTAGGGCCCCAATAAAAATATGAGGTCCTGGAAGAAAAGTCCAAGACTCAACTTTAAAATTATGCACTGAGGAGGTGAGAAAATTAGGGAGTGACAAATACATGGCGCACAAAAAGTTCAAGGGACCTAGACCGAGCCCTACTTGACCATAGGGGGCCCCAGGGTGTTAATTGGAATGTAGAACCGTGAGAATAACTAAATGAAAAAGGGTTCCAAAAATGAAGGTCGGATTAAGAGGGGGGCAATTTATTAACAATTTATGGTGCAAAAACTTCAAGGGGCTCTGTACCGGGATCCAAGAGGCCAAGGACATAACTGGCATGTAGGGCATAATGATATTTTTAGTATCTTTTAAAGTAGTCAGACGACGCTAGAAATGGGTTAAAGAAAATTACAAACAGTTTCGGTTATTTTTAAAGAAGCTGCACCAAGGGCCCCAAGAAGGCGATTAATATTCAAAATTGGTGGTAGCTGAAGCCTGTGAAATTTTTTTTGTCGCTCATGCAGTAGCTGGAGGGCCTAAGAAGCTGTTAGAAAGAAAAAGCTTTTGGATGGGACCGTTTTTAAGGGAGCTATAATAGAGGGCCCAAAAGGGGCCAAATGATGGTTAAAAACAGGGCCCTAACACGAAAACATGTTAAAATGCCTTAGTACTTAGCGCTTCAGATCTTCAATTAGTCAAAATTAAGCATAGGGAATAATATGAATTATTCGTTAATGTAATATTTTTAAAAAATGCACAAAAAGTAAATGTTAAAAAAGGGCTCTAGGGCCCTCAATAAAAATCTGAGGGTATTGGTCTGGGAAGAAGAGTTTAAGACTCAACTTTAAAATTATGCATTGAGAAGAAGAGAAAAAGAGGGGATTAAAAATGATTGGCGCATAAAAATTCCAAGGATTCCTGGACCGGCCCTACGCAACCAAGGGGGGGGGGGGGCAGGGTCTTAAGTGGAATGTAGAAACGTGAAAATAACTAAATGGAAAAGGGATACCATAAATGAAGATCGGATTAAAAGGAAGCAATATTTATTAACAACTAGCAGAACTATCCGGCTTCGCCCGTGTCAATTATAAGGAGCCTTCCAAGTAAAATAAATTAAAACGAAATAATACGGCAATCACAATAACTGACATTTGTGCATTCCCATCTACAAATCGTTATAAAGACAATAAAAAAAAACATGGCGTTATTGCCTCGCAACCATAGTAAAATCCCTGAGCTTTAATAACAGAATGCACGTTTTCTTTGGCGGGTGTAAGAGAAAAATATGTGATTTTCCTGACAATACGAAAAAAAAAATTCCTCCAAATCGTGCAGCACTTAGTGAAATTCTCGTTTGTATGATATTATCTACATTATAAAGTAAAAACACTATGTCAGTGCCCATAAATTGTGCACCATAAATTGTAACCCATAAAATGTGCATTTACTGCAATTTTTATAACTTTTAAACATCACACAATTTCATTTTTTACAATGTCGAATAGAAAAAAGTTCTTTCAAATGAAATTTATCTGAAAATTGTACCCCAGTTTTCTGATTTTAATGGATTTTAAAGTAATTTTTAAGTATGGATATTTTTTAAGTTGAGTGCAACCCAATTACGAAAGATGAACCTGTTTACACTTAATGCAATAATATTAAGAAAAGACATGTCTATGAGTAACGCTGGCATCATATTTTCGGTGGCAACAACCTAACACAACAATAAATTTCCCCCTTACTGCAGTTTAACGTCTAAACATGGTACATTCGATTGTTCCAACGTATTATAGAAAACAAAAGTACTTTCAGTAATATTTGTTTATAATGTTTATCTCAATTTACAAATTTTTTATGGGTTTTAAAATAATTTTTAATTATGCTTGCAACCCAAATACAAAAGATTAACTTAATTGTTCAAAAACATTGTAAATAATTCAGAATTTGTTTGCTTTCGCGTAATATTTAATAAGTAAATTGGCAAACGAAATTAAAACGCCAAAAATAAAATAAAATAAAACACGAATTTAACAGATATCAACTCAAACTACTCAAAATAACCTGATAAGTATATAAAATTGAAATGGGAATTTCGTTCCGGGTGCATATAACTTGAATACTTCAGAACGGATTACCTTACGACTTGTACTATTAGTTTTTTAGGGAAGATTTTAGTGCGTAACATATTGTTTTCCGTTGCTGAGTCATAGAATTATAGGGGAAATTTATATAATCATGTGAACCCAATTATGAAGGATTAGTCTTATTAGCTGAATGAAAAATGCAGAACTATTTTTATCTCTAAGTGTATTGACGGGTTTATCTTCAGTAATGGGGCTGTGCGCTAGGGTATTCTTATTTTAATGAGTGTGTCTGACACCTATTATGGCATGCACCTTTGCTTAAAACAATATAGAATGGCTTATGTTTTAAGCGACTATCTGGCATGCAACTTGATTACAAAATACTAACCTGCAATAATGCTTAAGGTGCTTCTCCAGTTCCCTGCTCAACAACGCGAAACTTTCTGACGCATTTTCTGACTCATTAAACGTAAAGGCTTAAAATTTGTAGGCCTGACTATTAAAGCGATTTGGAATTGAAATGAGTTTTTCCTTTTTTCATAAATAAATTACTTATCAAGTTATGAGCAATTGTGGTTGCGTGACGGCCGGTTTTTATCCTTTATTGCACTGTTGCGTCCGAAATTCAGTTCAAAACACCAACTGAAAGATCTTATATTTTTACCAACATATGGAAACTATCTTCGATTACATAATTTCTAACTAATAATTTCTAAACTTCGATTACATAATTTCTAAATAAGAACTCCTGTCAATTTCTTGCGTTTCCAAACAAAAATTAATTAAAAAATGTCAGAAAATGGCTCCTTTGGATTTGAGAACAGCCTTAACTTAACGTTTATGAAAAAACTCACATTTTTAGTTTTAATTTTGGAACTCGCGAAATTTAAATTCAGAAAGAGGATGTTCTTTTGACACATTGTGGTAATTTTTTTAACTTTTAAAATTAAACTACATGTTTTCTTTCTCGTAACAGAAGTTTACAATATCTCCCACCATACGGGGGAAAATGCAAAAACATACATCCAAATGAGGTAGTAGTTACTAAAATTTTATTTGGGAAATTTGAAATTTTATTGAAATTAAATCTACAATGATTAGATGAAATGATGTCATTTTCCATAAATTTTAAATCAAGACATCTGTCAAGAATTTTTTTGAAAATGTAAATAACCGCTCTCTTTTTGCTATAAATCACAGAAAATGTTAGCACTGAATCTAAACCAATACAACACTTAGAGATAACGTATAGCTATAAGATATGGCTGTAGTATACAATCTAAGTAGTAAGCAAAATATAGGAGCCATATGTTTACAATGAGTTTGATTACGCGTCGAAAAGATTTGATAGAATGTGTCGTCATATCTAGCCTTTTTTTCTTTTTCTTAAATTGTTTTCATGAAATTTGCCTGTTTGTATTAAAATAGATGTTTTAATTAAAAAAAAAACATTCAAATTGAGGTGCTACGTTATTTTCCCGCTCTTATAGTTAAAGTTTTTATTTTATATACAAAAAAATGTAAATTTTCTGTTTAGAATGACGTCACTATCAAACACGCAAAAATATAGCAAGAAAATCTGAATTTTTATTGGCAAACAGAAACAAAATACACGCGTTATCCTTATTTTTTTCACATTATTGTGTCATTTTTTAGGGTTTGGCAACAGGAAAGAAACGTTTGAATTAAAAAAAATTTAAAAAGAGATATTTCTATAATGTTAAATTATGGAAATGGTAGAAAAAAGGGATAAATAGTGGTCTGACATTTTTTTTTTTTTTTTTAAGTAGACAGTGATCTTTTCCACGTTCTAAAACGTATGTACATCGAGTTTCGTGCAAATCGGTCAAAAATTAAAGATTTGTATAAAGGACATACACACAAAGAACGGCTTTTATATATATAGATTTATTTGCACATAAACTTCAAAGGGCCCTGTATCTGGCCCTAAAGGGCCAGGGTCTTAACTGAACAGTAGAAAGGCGATAACCACTAAATGTAGATAGGTTCCCCAAAATGAAGAAGATGGGATGAAAGGGACAAGTTATTAACAATTTAGTGCATAAAAACTTAAAGGGGCCAAGGGCCTTGACCCTTAAAAAATTAAAAATCTGAGCCTCAGGTGCATCAGGACCTTTCTTGGACTATTTACATCTAAATTTTCAGACTTCTACGTGCAGTAGTTTTCGCTAGCCATCGCACACACACAGACACACAGAGCGATTTGTTCTTTTATTAGTATAGATAATTCTTATAATTATGAAACTCTGTAAGCTCTAATAATTATGTGCTTGGGGATAAAGAAATAAAATTGTCAGAAATTGGGGAGGAGCGCATTTTTACCAAGTGGTATCTAAACATTGAATGCATAGAAAATAAGGCATCGCAAGATTTTATGAAATTGCGATTTCATAAAATCTGGGTAACAGACTGAAAAACCTTTTCTTCCGCCTCAGGTTTTCTAATAATAATTTCGTCAACATCTATTCGTAATAAGTCTATAAAAAGTAAAACAAACTCCTCATAGTCAGTTTCCCTTTAAATAACGCCAAAAACAAATGCATATTGGTTTTTCAGGATCGAATGGGATCCAGAATGGAAACGCGAAACAATTACGTCTGGGTTTGGCTAGAAAATACGAATTGCTTAGCGATACCGAATGGAATCGCGAAGTGATTACGCGGGAGGTTGGTGAGCGTAGCGAGCAGGGGGGCGGAGCCTCCCTAGTTTAATTAAAAAAAAAATTCTCCCCGTTTAACAATAGAAAATCCCAAGATTAAAACAGATCAAATTGTATATGTACCAAAATTCTTGTAGGAAAGTAATTGTAAACCCCTGAAGAACCGCTACTGCATGCAGGGTCGGATTCGATCACTGTCAAATACGCAGACTTTAGATTTTTGGAGGTCGCAACATTTTAGAAACTTATTATTTTGCCACCTTGCTAGTAGAAATCAATAATATCCACTGCCATTCCAGTTTTTCTTTCTGCGCAGCGTTGCCAGTTTAGTCTCCACTTACATATATACATACACCGAAGAGCCAAAACATTATGACCATCACCACATATTGCAGTGAACTCGCCTGGATGAAGTGGAGGGCACATAATCAGGTGGGAACGGTATTTAAATGCTGCTAGGGAGTCTGAGGAATCATTTTTGCTCTTACTTCTGCCTGTGATGGTAAAGGATTCTGAACTAAGCGGCTTTGATAGAGGACAGAATTCAGTCACCCGAAGACTCAGAACGAGTATCTTCGAAACTGCACGTCTCATGGGTTGTTCGCAGCGGGAGGATAAAAAAATCTTAATGCTGCTAGTAATATTAAGAAACGGGTAAATATTATTAATTTGAAATTAAAGCAAAGTATCTTTAAAATAGATTTTTATACAGTAAACTCTTTCTAAAGCTCTGTGTAAGACGGATTCCTGTCTTACGCAGAATGTACTGTATTTAAAGCTGTTCTTAACTGCTCTGCTCAACAGGTGCAAAATGTTTTGACACATTTACAATTTCATTTTTTAACGGAAAAATATAAAATTGGAAAACCTGACCAGGGAAGCGATTAGGAATCGAACTGTGTTTTCTATTTTTGGATCCATCAGTTACCTATTGAGTTAGAAGCGATTTTGCTCACGTGACAAATACGTTTTTCGTCCGTTCTTGAGTGGGTTTTCTCCTTTTGCGGGAAAATTGGGTTCAAAACGCCCACTTTGACACTATTTTCTGAAAGATGTATTGCGTTTGCCAAAAAACGGAAAAAACAGCTCGATGACATAGTTTCTGAACAACAACACCCGCTAGTTTCATGCATTTCCGAACAAAAATAAATTAAAACTTATGTCATAAAGTTGCCCTCTTGGATTTGAGAACAATCTTAAAAAGACTCCAGCAACAGGGTATAATCGAAAGAGCGCAAAAAGAATATTCAAAGGGTGTCGCGTTGAACAGTCCTGTTCTAACGTTATAGCTGATCGTCGTTCTGAATATATCATTTATAGACTATATTGAAACAGTCTCGTTTTTATACTAAAATGTAATTTTTAAGAAAATTTTCTTTATAGATATTTCTGTGAATCAAACGCGAAAATTTATATAATAAACATTTATATAAGGGAAATGACAATCACAGCATTGTACGAATACACGAAGCCTACACATTTCAAACAAATACTTACAACGAAGGTCTCCTTACTGGGCATACTCAGAATATCTCTCTATTCTAAAAAAAAGTAACTACCGCTGTCACCGCCGCCGCCGCCGCCGCCGGTTTTGAATTTTTTGTGACCGGAGGTCTTTCTTCGTTAATATTAAACAAAATATTGCATACAAAAATATGAAAATAGGTGGAATTATAGAGAAATGTTTGATAAACACGCTGATGCAGACAGTTTTCAAATCGAAGAAATATTTAAAGAGATATTTAATGCTAAAGTGTGACAAAAAAAATCCATTAAAAAAGTTTTATAGGAGCAAAAACTGAACATCGGAATTTAATCATTTTTAGAACATTTTATGCATCAGAATTTCCCGGTGTGCAGACTGCACTTAGTATTTTAATTTGACTCATTTTTTTTGTGGTTTTATTTCTATTTTAAATTCAAATTTTCGGCATTTCGAGAGATATTTTTTTACAAACTAGGGGGCTCGGCCCCCTACGAGCTACGCTCGCCAACCCCCGTCCAGACACCGCAGACTCTAAATGCACGCTAATGTGATCGGCTTTAAAAAGATTTCGAAAGATTGAATTATAATTTAAAAAACAGTGGCGATCTCCCTATAAACGGATTTCTATTCTTTTCTCTTTGATTGGGGAAATTTTAACGCCAAATCCGCTGCGGTACTACTTGATTATCCCGTCGACTAATTTCGCCAAATTATATAAATCGCCAAACCACTCGCCAAATTATACAAATTGACATAATTTTTATTTTAAATAACGAAAGAACAAATAAATTAGTACAACATTAATAAAATTACAAATAAAACGTCGAAATAAAAATAACTTCATGACGTAGACACGTGTAACAACATTTCAAAATAAGCTAATATAAAAGGTATTAAGTAAACAGAATCTTTGTCTCCCGGTATTTTTTAACAAAGCGAAAAGAAAGTTCTTTTAAATGAGACATTTTAAATTAATCGTTTTTAATCTGACGTAATTTTGACCAAACTATTCTTTCTCTTTTTAATATTCACGTGAAAATACTTGTGTTAGAAATAAAATATTATTTGCGCTTTCCTAAGAAAACGAGTAATATAAAAATTTTGTTTTTAAAGTCAATTCCTACTTAGGCCATCAAAGAAAAAATTAATATAATCCCTTAAGCTAATATTAGTTTTTGTTGCATTAAAATATCTCAATTTGTTGATTTTCTATAAGCAAGTAGGTTTACAATGGAACTCTATGGGAATTTGGCGAAATATTAGAGCTATCGCCAAGTTGGCATCACTTTTGGCGACTCATTTTGGCTGCCAAATCTGGCGATATATCGCCAAGTTGGCGAGAAATTTGGCGGTATTTGGCGACAGAACAGGGTCTTCCCGTATGGTAACCCCTTATTGAAAATACTTTCATTGAACTTCAATAACCAATGACCGCCATTTTGTTTCCCATGCAAAACTAAAATTAATTAATATTTAATTAATTAATTAATATTTGAAAAAACTGTATTAACATCAATTGTCATCCAGTACAAGTTAAAAAAAAAATTATTTCAACTTGATAGGATGAATAATGAGTATTTTATTAACGATTGAAAATTTGAACAAGATAAATATATAAATATATAAATAAATAAATATAGGGAGAGTGTGAGCTAATAGTAGGAATTGAAATAGTTGAAAAGTATCCTCTCAAAATATCAAATAAATGTCTAGCGCCATTTGTAAATTTAAACCGTTTTGCAATATTATTTTGTGTTCATTTTATGTAATAACTGTAATGTGACGTAAATATGACGTAATTTCTCCCATTTAAGACTTCTAACGCATGTTAATAAATTTATTATTTTACAAATTCCTTTCTTTCTTAAAATTTACGTGTAATTATAATTTTTATGACGTAATTTTAAGTTCCTGCTTTTTGTACATAATTATTTAATTCAATTTCCAAATGTTTTTTTCTGTTTATAATAGTCACGTATAAATAAATTTTTAATTTATTACACGTATAAATATTTTTTTTTTTTAAGCAAACATTATTGTTTCCGCTGTTTATACAGTTGGCAACAGTTTAAATTAATATCACTTTCTAAAATCTGTAAAAAATATCTCTCGAAATGCTGAAAATTTGAATTTAAAATAGATATAAAACCTCGAAAAATGAGTCAAATTAAGAAAATAAATCAATTCTGCACACCGGGAAATTATAACGTATAAAATGAACTAAAAATTATTAAATTCCGATGTATAGTTTTTGCTACTATACAACTTTTTTAGTGGAACGATTTTGTCCAAATTTAGCATTAAATATCTCTTAAAATAATTCTTCGATTTGAAAACTGTCTGCATCAGCGTGTTTATCAAACATTTCTGTATAACATTACCGATTTTCATATTTTTGTATGCATTATTTTTCTTAATATTAACGAAGAAAGACCTCCGGTCACAAAAAATTCAAAACCGGCGGCGGCGGCGGCGGCGGCGGCGACAGCGGTAGTTACTTTTTTTTAGAATAGAGAGATTTTAGAAAATGATATTAATTTAAGCTGTTGCCAACAGTATAAACAGCGCAAACTGTACTATTTGCTTCAAATTAAAAATTTATTTTACACGTGACTATTATAAACAAGAAAATATAAAAAGCATGAACTCATTGAAAATTATAATAAAAACTATTACTCGTGAATTTTAAAAGTGAAATAATGTTGTAAAATAATAAATTCCTTAACATGCGTTAGAAGCCTTAAATAGGAGAAATTTCGTCACGTTTACATCACATTACACATTACGTAAAATGAACAAAAAAAAATATTACAAAACAGTTTAAATTTAAAAATTGCGGGAGACATTTATGTAATATTTTAAGATGATATTTTCAACTATTTTTATTAGGATAGCGCAAATAATATTTCATTTCTAACGAAATTATTTTCACGTGAATAGTAAAAGGAGAAAGAAAAGTTTAGGGAAAATTGCGTCAGATTAAAAACGATACATTTAAAGTGTCATTAAAAAAAAACTTTCTTTTCGCTTTCCTAAAAAATACCGGGAGGCAAAGACTCTGTTTATTTAATTCATTTTATATTAGCTTATTTTGAAATGTTAACTGATTGTATTTAATCAAAGACCGAAACAGCCATTGTATCTTTTAACAGCCGCTGATTTGGCTTTAAAATTCCCCAATCTAAGAGAAATTATTAGAAACCCGCTTATAGGGAGATCGCCACTGTTTTTTAACTTACAATTCAATCTTCCGAAATCTTTTTTAAGCCGATGAAATTAGCGTGCTTTTAGCGTCTGCGGTGTCTGAACGGGGGTTGACGAGCGAAGCTCGTAGGGGGCAGTGCCTCCTAGTTTTGAAAAAAATACTAATTCAACTACTTATGTATGTAATAAAGGATAAGTCAAATTTAGCGGCGGAATTGCAGTAGAAAGTCTGTAAAAAAATAAAATATTTTCGAGTATTTGGCGCGAAAAGACGAAAACGTCATGCGATTTGGCGAGCAGTACTTTTCCTCGCCAAAAGCAAACGATTTTAATGCACCTGAAAATTGTTTGTTAATTGATTTTTAGAATGTGTGTAAAAAGTATTTAATGAATTTAAACATAAACAATGAGAGAGTTTAATAAATAAATTTTTTCGTATTACGTATTTATGTTGCTTGTTATTTAATTTTATTATTTTAAAAACAATTTCATATATAAAAAATACTTTCATATATTTAAGCGTATTCCAAAATAAAGGCAAGATTCATTCACTAGTTATTAATTTTAATATCAAAGAATTCGTCGTTTCCATAGCAACAAAATTGAATCGACTCGATAGTCCTCAATTGGACTTAATTTGGAGATATTGAAACAATTTTAATTTATTTTAATTTTGCTTCAATTCATAAAAAATTGATATTTAACTTTTATTATATATATATATATATATATATATATATATAATAAATTTGAAATCACAAACATATGAAGAAATTGATAAAGTTCTAAAGATGATTTAGAAATGAACATATGAAACCAGCCTCTGTATTTGAATTTAAAAAAAGCATTGTCTTGGAAAATAAAATTATGAAATAGTAGAAAGCTAGTCAAAGATGTGAAGTAGCCTGTATCAATGTTATCAGGTAAATTTAATAAAGGAAGATATTCTAGAAATAATGAATTGATAATAGAATGCAAGTCTTTTAGAATGATATTATTAAATAGGTCTTTGAAATCTAAAGTAATAATATTATTGACATTTGTTAATGGCTTTATTTTATCCACCAATTCAAAACTGTTTTTAATGCAGTGAGTGTTGTCTTTTTTAACTGATAACTCATAAATTTGTGTAAGAATATTTAAAAAGAGTGTATTAGCGCGAGTATTATATGTATTACATCCTACAGTGACAGTGTGGAATTTAAGAGGATTTTTATGAAATTTTGGAATCATGACTACATAAGGATAATTGAGGTTGTTATTTTTAATGCCTAATAATTTGTGATAGCTTAATATATGATTATTATTTTCCTTTAAAGTAACATGATGAAGTTTGAAAATATTATTAGAAGTGACTGCTTTAGTTAGGAGGTGATGATAGTAATATTTGCATATGATAGCATAGTTGTTAGCAGCCTTATCTACATATGTAATGATGAAATTATTTTGAAGTTCTGCAATATGCGGTTTAAGGGTGGAGAAAGAAACTGAATTTTTGGCAATATGCAGTTTTAATAATTGTTGTTTCAAAAGAAAGATGACATGATACTTCCAATCTACAAAATATTCAGTAGGTTTATTATAGTTGATAGCAATTTTGTAAATGAAGAAATCTAAATCATATGTGAATTGTTTAATGATAGACTGCATATTGCACTGTGAAGGAATACGATATTTAGATCAAAGATCTTAAATGAATATTATTGACAATGTCTAAATTACCAGTTATAACATGTCCATGATGGGCATTAATATATGTATTTAGATGGGGATCATTGCATTTACATGTAAAAGTACCAGTGTGTGTGAAAGTTTTAGAAAACTTATTATAATTGAAAATTTTACGACCTAAACTAATAGGATATTTAAAAGAGCTTTTTAGATTAACACTTTGAAGTGGGAATTTACATTGCTCGTTGCGAAATAATTGATTAAGTTTAATTTTATTGAAGACAGGATTGGTAAAGGTAACGATTAAATGTGAGTTACTTTTATTTAATTTTTGTGGTTTTTTGTTAATATTGACATTAAGAGCAGTTAGCCTATAATGGAGTAAATCAAAAAATGTATCACTAAAATGAGAATCGAATGTATTTGATGTAAAAACTTTGTGATATTGATTAATATGATATTTAGGAATTGCAAATATAAATTTACGAAGAGACATCCAGTTGTAATTACTACTGAAAGAAGATTGTAGGCGTATTAATGATTTTTTAATATGAGTATTAGTTAATTTAGATGATGAATGTTTAGTAGTAGATTTCCCTCTTTGTGTGCGTGTGGTTTGCTTATATAATTTATGATTAAGAGAAAGATAGAGAGATTGATAGTTAATTGTATGTGATGACGTAGAATATACGACATGAGTTTTATTGTTTGAGAGTTGATTTAGTCCATATGGATAAAGTGTGTTATCATGTTTGATATAAGCAGATTCCAGAAAAAGACGTTCATGGAATTTATTTTGTATATTAAGGATATGAATAGTGATATTACTAAATTTGTGCTTTTTAAAGTGCCTATACTCAACATTGCAGTTTAAAGGATTGCGAGAGCATTTATAATTACTGATGGCAGATCGATGTCCGTTGATACGTTTATGAATTGGGCCACCAGTTTGACCAATATATTGCATGTTACATGAATTACATTTAATGCGATAAATAACATTAAAAGCTTTACAAAAATTAATATGGGAAGTGTTATGAACAATTTGTGATGGATCTGCATGAGGGCAGGTCAAGCAGCGAGGAGATGAGCATTTGTTAAATTGTAAATGTGGTGAGGGAGAAGAAAATAGGTAGCTGGATGACGATCCATGGTCAAGCCTATAATTAACCATGTACCGGGCATTTCGCTGAGAGTTATCAAAGCCCAATTTGCCAGTCGCTAAAAATTTACTAAGAATTGCCATGAGGAATAAGGAGATATAATATTAAACATGTAATGAATATGATGAAAAAAGTAATATAAATAATTGAGAAAGATACAATCTAGAATATATATATATAAAATAAGAATAGTTACAAGAAGTAATAATGTATCTTAAATTTTTATTTTGTTTTTATTTTAATATTTTTATTAGTTTTTGTAAGGTTTTTAATTTTTTTTTTTAAATAGCAGTATATGAAACATTTTTATCTTAAAGAGTATTCGACATAAAAAAGAATTTTTCGAAATTTCATTTCATCGCCAACCGATGATAAATCGTCAAATAAACGAAATTTTCATTATTTTTTTTACGAACGTTCTATCGAGGTTCCGCCAAAAAAAATTTATGATCATATATATCCACAGGAGAAAAAGACTCGGTAATTTTTTCAGATTTTTCTGCATATCTCCGTATGGAGACCTTTCTTGTTAGTAAAGGATATTACAAAAAACTAAACAAAACAAACATACCTATGTATATTTTGATATAGATGCGACGCTCTTTGGTACGAGACACAGAGGCGTCGCGATGGGGGTTATTGGGGGGGGGGGGGGGGCTCCCCGTCCAATATATATGAACTTGGGAAATTTGAAAACAGAGTTGGGAAATTGTAGATTTTTGAAAGACTTTTTCTTTTTTTTTTTTTTTTTTTTAATAAAAGTATATATATATAAAAAAAAATGGAATCTTTATTGTTTTTCTAACTACCTTTCTGAGTTCTGTAACAGTAAACAAGTTAAATTATCAAAAGAAATACAAAAAGCAGCCAGACTCAATTTGTCATTCTGTTTTTCTGTGCTTAGAAAATATCAATATCATCCTATCCAGACCTGAATTTCCCTACTGTTGTCCATCAACAGTGTCGCAAATCTATTCCTTTTATTTCTTACAAATCTTTGTTCCTTTCTCAAAATAACATGACGGTATTTTCATATGAAGTACGATTATGACTCGTACGTAATAGAAGACGATAAATTTGCAAACCTTAAACTAATGCTGGTTGTCTCTAAATATATGCAAATTTTCTAGGTTTAAATCTTACATTTACGGTATTGTTTGAAATTTCTTCCTTAACTATTCGTTTAGCAATTGGGCATCTTATTATTTTCATGCTCCATGATTCCAAGATAGAACAATAGAAATTAATCTAGTTTTTATTTTAATTATTTAAATGAAAGAGGTGTAATTAAACTTTCATTAAACAAACCAATAATTATAATTTTTATGTTTTTAATTTCAGTATTTTTCTTTGGAAAGGAATTTTTACGTATAAGTTTCATTATCATAAACACCCATTGCACATATCATTTCAGTTGGAAAGTAAAGCAATTTGTTTCAAGTTGGAAAATTTTTTAATCCCTCCGCCCCTTCCCACCACCCCCCGAAAAAATAATAGTAGCTACGCCCCTGGCCAAACAGGCTAAAAATTCTTGGGGCAGATCATGTCATCATTCTTAACAGAGAGAATTACATAATATACGCTGTTAAGAGGACGGTGGACGTTAAAAAAAATTTCTTTTAATTTTCATAATAGAGATTTGAAATTTTGTGCAAATATACATTTCACAATAAGTACAGTGAAACTTCTTTTAAAGGCCACCCCTATTCAAGAGCCACCTCTATTAAGGGTCAATATTTTTAGGAACGAAAATTTTCCCCATAGACATAATGTTAAATTTACTCCTGTTAGGAGCTGCACCTACCTCTCATAAAGGCCATTTTTTTTTTCAAATGTGCCTTAACCCTTTGAGCTCCGGGTTATTAAAATTTTAAAAATATGCTAGAAAAACACTTAAAATGTGATTAGGGGATTGTCTGAAATTGAACCATGTGATTAAAAGTTTTTAAAATACCCCCTTTAGGCTGGGGGACGTGGGAAGTTTTTCCACCATCAGAGCTCTAGAGCATTCATTTCAACACGCAAATACAAGAAATGACGTCGCAAAGTTATTCTAAAATTACTATAATTGCTGAAATTTCAACATATTTTAAGCAGTTACATTGTTTAAACAAATTCCAAGACTATTAAAGTATTTTAAAATTTTATTAAATGAGAAAATTCAAAATTTAATTTTTTTTAAAATCATAATATAAAAATACAAACTAATCAAATTTATAGATGAAACAGATTTTAAAAATATTTAATTTTTGTTTAGAAATATTTAAAACATAATAAACTCGTCAATCTGCTGAATTAAACACAAGTTTAAATTCTTTGGAATTAAATTATAAGCATCTAAATTTTGGTTCTGAAACACTGTCTGGTATGTAATTTTAGTGCTGCCATCTAGTGACAAAGCACATTTTTGTAGTCCTTAGAGCTCTGCTGGTAGAAAATTCTACCATTACTTATTTCTATCCCCTGTAATTATTTAAATTTTCAATTTAGTGATTTGCATGTAATTATTATTAAATGTTTGATATGTTCAAGAGAAAAAAATGTTATCTCCTTTGAAAAATATTTCTTTATAATGCTTGAAAAATACAAAATTTCTAAACCTTCAAAATTGGAATGTTTTTAAGGTCGCATTAAAAACCTACTAGATATTTGCAGAGAATAGTGCTGCCATCTAGATTTTAAGAAGACAAATAAAATCTACAAAACCCAGTTTTTGCAATTAAGGGTGTATTCGAAGAAATATTTTTCCACCCTCAACAGTCGAAATTTTCTGAGACATTTTCAGACAAATTTTTAAAAGTAAAAACATGAAACTTGCTGAGATGATTTCTGAAGAGATGTGTAAGAGGCCGTGTGATTTCATTTTTCGCTCAATTAATTAGAATTTGATTTTTAAGCAATTATTTTCTCAGTATGACCATTTTTTTTCATCCCCAGATCTCCCGCTTCGGAAAATCCGGTTCAAAACGCCACCTTTGACAGCATATTTTACAATATTTTCTGCATTTATCAAAAACTCGACGAACACGGCACATTATGTACTTTCTAAATAACAGAATTTGGCAGTTGGATGCGTTTAAGAGCAAAAGTGGATTTAAAAATAAATCGCAAAATAAGCAGTTTGAATTGGAATACACCCTTAAAATGGAGACTTTTTGAAGGAAATTAAACGATTTCGATTTTATGTGGGTGAAAATTCACCCGGCAGAGCTCAAACGGTTAAACCCCAATCAGGTATACACCTGAATCCGTGAACCAAAAGATAAGAGCTCAGCAAACAACTGTACTTGCAACAAAGAAGGCAGAGGGAGATGGGGAGGATTTGGTAACACAATGAAGGATTACAAACTGTTCCACAAGTGAGTCAAACAGGTATTCCTCACACTTTGTTTGACCTTTCATCCTATAGGGATTGGGTTGGAGGAGAAACTTGACCCTTTGTTGTGGGCACATAAAGGATAATAGGTTATCTAGAAAAACTGATTCCACATTTATTAAAACTGTGAATGCATATTGAAACACAATTTTTACACCTGTCAGGAAAAGCTAACAGAAGTAAATAAACTAATATCTCATTCTAAGGCATTATTAAATGATGTAAATTTAAGTAATTTGTTCCATAATGTAAAAGAATCGTTAGAAACCAAAACTGTCCGCGAAAAAATTATGAAAAGTGAACAAACTTCAAGAGAAAATTTTTTCAATCATGTATAGAGTTTGAAAATGTTAATAAACAGTTTTTTGACCAATATTGTTAAAACCCCCCTTTCTTTCTGTTTGACTTGGCGAAAATTAATCACCGCCAAGAATTATGGTAACCCTATTTTTTACTTTGCTATTTTTCAGTTTGTTTAAAAAGGTAGATGTAATTTAAATTCTGAAGCGAGCGATCTCCGCTATATGAGATCTGAACCAGGATTGCCTGGTGATAATAAATATATTAATATTCAGTTCTTCGAGGTTTTAATTATTTGAGTGCTGATTTACTTCCAATGAGTAAAAATCGTTCTGTTGATTTATCATGAATAGATAAAATTGTTCCGCATATCATTTATTTGAATTGACGTGAAATATTTCTGATTCGAAGTTTTTTTTTTATTCGACTGTGTTCTGTGAAATCCCTCATGTTGGCTAACCGCGTCAGGATGTCTGGACTGACGATGGAATATTTTTTCTTCTGAATCTGAAAGCTTGAGGTAAGCTATTTTTTAATTGTTGATTAATTGAAAGCAAATATGTCAACTACTGTCAATATTGATACTTTAAAAAAGAAAAGAACTGGATTACGTACACAAACTACAAAATTGTGTACAAAAATAAGCACAACTCTTGAAGATGATTCGCTTACATTAGAAAATAAGCTGGATTTATTAAACATTTGTAAGGACCAGTTAAATAACAAATATGAATTATTAAAAGAATTAAACACTGATATCCAGGATATTATTGCCGATGACGATTTTGAGAAAGAAATCGAAAATTCCGAAACCTATAGTGAGAAAATAATCGAATCTCGTTATAAAATAACGAAGTTCTTAAATGAACATAACTCCCAAAATCAGAATAATACTTTTCAAAATTTTATGAAAAATGAATCTGGTTCTCAAAACGGAAATTTAGAGCGATCTATGAAATTGCCGAAGCTCACTATAAATAAATTTTTTGGTGACAGCAGTTCCTGGTTAGAATTTTGGGGGCAATATTCTAACGCAATTGAAAACAATTCCAATTTAACTCCTATTGACAAATTTGTCTATTTGAAATCTCTTCTTGGAGGTAGTGCATATAACGCTGTTGCAGGATTTTCGCTTTCTGAGGAAAACTTTAAATCTGCAGTGGATTTGTTAAAGACTCGCTACGGTCGTGACGACCTAGTCATCAACGCACATATGAATAAATTATTAAATTTAAGACAGGTAAAGAATGCTTCTAATGTTAGAGAACTTCGGGAACTGTATGACAGTTGTGAAATACAAATTAGAAATTTAAATTCTCTCGGAGTTACAGCAGGAAGTTATGGTCATCTCCTATCCCCTATTTTATTAAAGTTGATACCTGCTGAAATGGCGTTAGATTTTAATCATAAAAGAACCGATGGTAAAAAAATGGAAGTCGAAGAGCTTCTTTCTTTCATTAAAAACGAAGTTCAATCGCGAGAATCTACTATGGCACTCCAGAGCTCTGAAAATAGTTTTAGTGCTAAAAAAGAAAAGAATAAATATAATAACAGTTATAAACATTTTAGCAACTATAAACGCGACATTCCTTCAGCCTCTGCATTGGCTACTAACGTAAAAAATGTTTGTTTATTTTGTGACAATGAACATGATTAAAAATTGTGTAAAGTGTGTACTATTCCTCAAAAACGGGATAAATTACGTATGCAAGGACGCTGTTTCACTTGTTTCAAGAAATTCCACGTCTCGGCTAAATGTAAATCGAATTTAGAGCCATGGAAATTTTGTAATGGAAATTTTCATCATCATTCGATTTGTTTAAAAAAATCTCAACCGACAATTCCAAAAGAAATCGAATCAGCTGACACAATTATTAGTTCGATTTCTCATTGTAAAAATGAAAATGAAAATTCTTTTAAAGAGGTTATATTACAAACATCTTGCGTAAATGTGGAATCTGATAAAGGCTCTGAGCTTGCATTATGCTTGTATGATTTGGGGAGTCAAAGGTCATTCGTCACAGAGCAATTAGTATCAAAATTAAATCCCCGAATTATTCGTCAAGAAAAACTTCAAATTTATTCTTTTGCAGCTGTTAAACCACAAATAAAAACATTTGATGTTGTGCAAGTAAAATTATCCCATGTTGAAAACAAATCGCGTTTCATATTTATCGAGGCTTTAGTCACAGATGTAATTTCAAACGTTAGGATTTCCCCCCCCCTTCTCTCCAGACAGATAAAAAATAAACTGGCACCTTTTAAATTAACAAATGCTGTTGCATCATCCCATTCTAATGTAAATGTTCTTATTGGAGCGGATTATTTTTATCAAATCTGTTACGATAGAGAAATAAAAAAAATTACTAAATCTCTCTTTTTATGTGATAGTTTATTTGGATATTCGCTTTGTAGTTTTTCTGAAGATGAAAAAAGAAAAAAAATGGAAAGTGCTTCTGTTTTAAATCTGTGTGTTTCAACTCCAGTTGGGGAAGATTTGAATATTTTATGGGAAATCGAATCTTTGGGTATTACGCAATCAAATGATAATATTTCTGATGCAGATAAGGAAATTGTGAATAAGTTTGAGAATAACTTAAAATTCGTAAATAATAGATATGAAACGGGTTTATTGTGGAAATATGAGAAAAATAAAGTCGGGAATAATTTTAGAATAGCTAGAAGTCGCTTTGAGGAATTAAATCGTAAACTCGAGAAGGATAATGACTTATGTAAAAATTATAAAGATATTATATTAGAACAATTAACTGCTGGAATTGTAGAAGAATGTCCTGATAAAATAACAGAAAGTGGTTATTTTATGCCGCACAGGCCGGTTTTAAGAAATGATAAATTAACTACTAAGGTAAGAATGGTTTTCGATGCTTCTTCTAAAGAAAAGCATTTAAATTCTCTAAATGATTGTTTATATCCAGGACCTAACCTTAACCCGAACATTCTTAATGTAATATTTAATTTCAGAAAATTTAATGTTGCATTTAGCGCTGACTTAGAGAAAGCGTTTTTGCAAATTGGGATAACAGAGGAAGATCGGGATTATTTAAAATTTTTGTGGTTTGGTGACGAAAAGGATGATTTAAAATTTTTGAGATTTACACGAGCTGCTTTTGGGGTAACTTGCAGTCCCTTTCTTTTGGCCGCAACGATTAAATCCCATATACGTAAATATGTTGATCATCCTGAAGTTGTTAAGATTTTGGACTCTTCTTTTTATGTAGATGATTTGATTACGGGGTCAAAATCTGACGAAGACTCTTATTATCTATCCTCAACAGCTTCGCATATTTTTAAAGAAGCTAGCATGAATTTGCGAAAATTCAATACTAATTCTGTCAAACTTAGAAAATTATGGAAGGAAAATAAATTATGTGACTCAGAAGAAAATTTGAATAATTCTTTAAAAATTTTGGGATTGTTATGGGATACTACTTGGGATATTTTACGTTTTGACGTACAATCCTTTCCTGATGATTGGAAATTTAATCCATCGAAACGCGTTACTCTTAAAGCCATGTTAAAATTCTTTGATCCTATTGGATTCATTGCACCATTTTCTGTTCGTATGAAAAGTTTGCTACAGGAAACATGGAAAAGGGGTTTGGAATGGGATGAAAAATTCCCTGATGATTTAAAAATTGAATGGGAAAATTGGTGTGCAGAAATCGAACATTTGCATAAATTTGAGGTACCGCGCAAATATTTTCCCCATGGTTTAGACTTTTCGGACCCAATCGAAATTCATATATTTTCAGATGCTAGTCCTAAGGCTTATGGGGCCGTAGCTTATTTTCGATGTACCACAAGTGATAATAAAATTATGAGTAGTCTTATTTTGGCAAAATGCCGAGTCGCCCCGATTAAATGTTTGACAATTCCTCGGCTTGAATTAATGGGGGCATTAATAGCTGCAAGGATGTCTAAATATCTGAAAAGTGCATTTAATTTTCAAAATTTGGAAATTCATATCTGGTCAGATTCCACAATTACGTTACATTGGATTAAGGGATCAGCCATGGATTGGAAGCCCTTTGTGGCTAATAGGGTTGTAGAAATACAATCTTTGACTGATCCTAGAATATGGAAATATATCCCGGGTAAGGATAATCCTAGTGATCTTCTTACTCGAGGAGAAAATTTACATAACCTCATAGAAAATAAATTATGGTATTACGGTCCTGAATGGTTGTCATTACCAAAGGACAGTTGGCCGAAACCTGAAAAGATAACTTTTAATGAAAATATTTTGAACGAAAGAAAATCAACAAATTTGAGTTCTGCTCAATTATCTTGTACAGTAGGTGTTGTACCTCCAGAGTCTTTGTTAAAATTAGAAAATTTTAGTTCTCTTTCCAAATTACTTAATATCACAGCCTGGATCTTGAGATTTATAAATAATATCAATAAATTGAAACCTAAAATTTCAGGTGAGCTCACAGCTCAAGAAATTGAAAAAGCAGAATTTTATTGGTTAAAACAAACCCAGTTATCTGTCTTCAATCGTGAAATTGAGTTACTAAAAAAGGGAAAGCCCATCGATAAAGATTCAACCTTGTATAGTCTGAATCCAAAATTGGATGAGAATGATTTGTTAATTTTATCTGGAAGATTACAATTTTCAGAATTATCTCAAAGGGAAAAGCACCCTTTTATACTTCCATATGGGAGTGCTTACACCAAATTGTTAATTCGAAATGCCCATGAAAAGGTTTTCCATTATGGAATTGCAACAACTTTAGCTCACTTACGAGAAAATTATTTTATAATTAGAGGACGAAAAATGATAAAATCTGTACTGAAAAGCTGTCTTATTTGCACAAAATTTAAAGCTTCTCCTGGGAAGCAAGAAATTGCACCATTACCTAGAGATCGTATTACTGAATCACCACCCTTCTATACCTGTGCTGTAGATTTTGCAGGACCTATTTATGTCAAAGCAAAAACTAGCCAAGAAAAGGCCTATATAGTTCTTTTCACGTGCGCAGTCACTAGAGCTGTGCACCTCGAATTATGTACCAATTTAACGACAGAAACTTTCCTTTTATCATTTAAAAGATTTATCTCTCGTAGAGGAATTTGTCGAACAATCTACAGTGATAATGCGAAAACATTTATCAAAGCTGATAATCTTCTTAGAGAAGTTTGGAGCCGAATATCGAAAGAGGAAGTTTTACGATATTTTAATAAAAATAGAATCATATGGAAATTCATTATTCCAAGAGCCAGTTGGTGGGGCGGTTTTTGGGAACGTATGGTACGTTCGGTGAAAACTCCTTTGAAGAAAGTTCTCGGAAGATCTTGTCTCTCATATGAAGAAATACAAACCACTTTAACTGAAATCGAAGCAATGATTAATGGTCGCCCTTTAACTTATGTTTATGAAGAAAACAGTGAACTGCTTCCACTTACTCCTTCACATTTCCTGATCGGCAAACGAATAAATTCTCTACCAGATTTTCATTGTGTTACTGAACCTAAATCGAATAGAATAACGTTAACAAAAATATTGAAATATCGAGAGCAAGTTTTAAACCATTTCTGGAAACGTTGGAGGCAGGAATATTTGCTAGAACTGCGTTCTGCCAATTTTTCAGTTCCTGTCAAAGCTCCGACTAAATTCAAAATTGGTGACGTTGTGTTAATTAATGAAGATAAAACTCCAAAGCACATGTGGAAATGCGGCAGAATTACAGAACTCTTTTTAGGAAGAGATTCGAAAGTTAGGTCTTGTGCTATACAAACTGAATCTGGTGTAATAAAGAGACCAGTTCAACTGCTACATAAACTTGAACTTGACATTATGGACTAACATTGAACATTTCACTTTTACGAACAATTTGTTTACATTTTCATTTTTTAACTTTTTCTAATCTAGTATTTTGTATATTTTAGTTTCAGTAGTTGTTCCTGTGAAAATAGAATTAATTGTATGTCTCATTATTGTAAGTATGTTCTAACTTTTAATTATCTTATTGATGTAATTTGAAATCTTTGATAAAAATTTAGTTTGAATGATGAACAATAGTAATTGTTCATCCGAGGGCAGTGTGTTAAAAACCCCCTTTCTTTCTGTTTGACTTGGCGAAAATTAATCACCGCCAAGAATTATGGTAACCCTATTTTTTACTTTGCTATTTTTCAGTTTGTTTAAAAAGGTAGATGTAATTTAAATTCTGAAGCGAGCGATCTCCGCTATATGAGATCTGAACCAGGACTGCCTGGTGATAATAAATATATTAATATTCAGTTCTTCGAGGTTTTAATTATTTGAGTGCTGATTTACTTCCAATGAGTAAAAATCGTTCTGTTGATTTATCATGAATAGATAAAATTGTTCCGCATATCATTTATTCGAATTGACGTGAAATATTTCTGATTCGAAGTTTTTTTTTATTCGACTGTGTTCTGTGAAATCCCTCAAATATAGGTTTTGATTACCTTATTTTAGTTGCTTTTTTGTCACCCCTATTCAAGGGCCACCCTTCATAAGGGCCAATTTTCAATGGAACAGCAGGTGGCCCTTACATAGAGGTTTCACTGTATATAGAACACCTTAAAAGAAATTTGCAATTTTATTATAATTTTAAGATCTTTTAAAAAATTTTAATTTGAAAACGAAATTTTAAAATGCTTCTTGCGTCTTAAATTTTTAGATATTTCCTCGATTTTGGATTTTAATCGCATAAAACTCCATTACAAACAAATCTGTGTATCGATTTTTAATCCCCTAAATAGCTAATTTTTTAGAGATATTTTTCTGAATTCCATATGGATTTTCATGAAAATTCTGCCTTATAATAAGTTAAAATCAAATTTAATTGTCTTAATGAAGTCGAATTTTAAAATGCATACACAGTTTCTTTTAAAGTAATATCAGGATTCTTCCTTATCAGTTTCATGAATTTTAATCAAAAATTAGGTAGCAGGGAGCATTTGAATTTTTTTTAAAAAAAGCTGAAGCATCCGTATTGAGAAAAATAGATTTAACCCTTAAATACCGGGTGTTGCTTTTCGGCAACATACCCAATTTAGGCTCTAAAATACTATTAGAATAATATTGACGCTATAATGCCTAATGTTGCCAATAAAATACATTCTGAAAATATTATTAAATCGATTTTCAACATGTAGATGGTAACACTTGTGTTGTTTAAGAATAAAGATAGATTTATTTTTTCAATTGTTGCTACTTGTTCTTTTTGTTTTGTTTGGAAGCTTGCGAAATACCCTATTTTGTTCTGCAGTGAGCAAGTAAAATTTATTTCTTATTATAGTTCCTATAATTCTTGCGTGTTTAATATCATAGAATTTTATCAGCAACATTATTTTTTCAATTAAACACCAGTATTGCCGATTAGTAACAAACTTTTTTTTAGCCGTAAACCAAACGTAAAACAAAATATGATTTTTTAAAGTATTTTTCCCATGATTTATTTAAAAAATGAAAGCCAAAAAACATTATTACAAGGATTTTTGAAAAATCAAGCATTTAAGGGTTAAAGTACATTAAGGGGACAAGGGACCTTAAAATCCTTAAAAATAAATGTTTTTATTTTTTGTAAATTTCACCTAAATATTATTCAAGGGTACATTATATGCATTATGGCATGCATTTATCACAAAAAAAATTTTTTTTTAAATTATTTTTGAGAAAAAAATGGAATTTTACGCGTCGTCTTAGAAATCTTCGAAATGCCCCCTGCGTCTTCCATATCAATGAAAATCCCCAATATTTTTTATAAAAGTTTGTTTTATATATATAAATAAAATAAAGCATTCAATTTTAAATATTTGAATTTAAAGGTTAAAAAAATTAAAAATTTTGAAAATTTTTCGAAAAAATTTCAAAAAATTTCAATTTTTCAATTTTTTCTAACTTTTAAAATCAAATATATAAAGTTTGATGCTCTATTTTATTTATATATATAAAACAAACTTTTATAAAAAATATTGGGGATTTTCATTGATATGGGATGCGCAGGGGGCATTTCGAAGATTTCTAAGAAAATTCAATTTTTTTCTCAAAAATAATTTTTTTTTGTGCTAAATGCATGCCATAATGCATATAATGTACCCCTGAATAAAATTTAAGATAAAATTTACAAAAAATAAAAAAAAAATGAAATTTTTTGAAATTTTTTCGAAAAAATTTCAAAATTTTTAATTTTTTTTTTTTTTTTACTTAAATTCAAATATATAAAATTCGATGCTCTATTTTGTTTATATATATAAATCAAACTTTTATAAAAAATAGTGGGGATTTTCATTGATATGGAAGACGCAGGGGGCATTTCGAAGATTTCTAAGACTTCGCGTAAAATTCCATTTTTTTCTCAATTTTTTTTTTTTTTTTTTTTTTTTTTTTTTGTGATAAATGCATGCTATAATGCATATAATGTACCCTTGAATAATATTTAAGGTGAAATTTACAAAAAATAAAAAAAAATTATTTTAAGGTCCCTTGTCCCCTTAAAAAGTCAAAAATTTGTTTGTGAACAAAATTAAAACACTTGTAACTTTGCGTAAAATAATCTCATCTGTATGCGGTTTTCCACGATTGGCGTTGTACAAATTGGAAAATAATAATACACACACGAGGAAATGTCAATTTTGAAGTCGATTTTTGCTCAAATAAAGGCCCATGGTCCCCTTAAATATCAACAGCAAACTGCCCAGCGCAGCGATTCGACCGTTTTTATAGAGAACAGGTACAGTCATGGAAAAAAAAAAGTAAACACCCCTACTAACTCCTCAACAAATTATCATAGAAGAAAGTTACTGGTACCAAACGATTGGAAATAAAGTCTACTTTTAAATGATGTATATAAAATTTGTTTAAGGGGGCTATCTACATATTAAAACGAGCCATAACTTTTTTTTTTTTTTTTTCAATAATAGTACACAATTCTGAAAGCATAAATAAACTCTACACCCTTCAATTAGCCTAAAAACAAATTTGTATGCAATTCGTACCATTAGTTTCTAAGACATTAATTATTTTATAACGAGCGTATTTTAAGGGCTGTATTCAAATTGAAGTTCCGAACTCGATTGTTAACCGAGAGAGCCCCCATCTTGATCAAGGCACCTTAAGAAGTCAATGAAGCTTGCTAGATTATAGAACAGCAGAAGAAATTTATAAATATCTAGTCACTTCTATTATAGACGGCCCCTTAAACTATCATTTTGCCGTTTTTTAAGCATAATTTGAAAACTACTTGGAAGAAAAATGTGAAATTTTGGATTTCCATAAAGCAGGACTTAATAAATCTAAATCCATCATAAAAATTGTAGGTTGCAATTCATAATTTTTTCGAATAATAATTTCATAATTCATAATTCATATCATAAAATTATAAAAATTGCAAATTCAGCGTATTTATGTTTGGGTATATTATTGTTGATACACAAAAAATTAGCACATTAGGAGTATAATTTTAGGAGATATAAATAAAAATATGAAAATGTAATTTAACATTAGAAGCACTCAATTTTGAATGTTTATAATTCAAAAATTTATCATTGAAATGACTTGAAATTCGGTGTCTAGGCATAGTTTGAACCGAAAATTTGAAATATCTCGTTAAAATTGGGTATTGTCATTGAAAAAAAATGAAGTTTGTATTCGTTTTAATATGTAGATGGTCCCCTAAGCAAATTTGTTATACATCATTTAAAAGTAGACTTTATTTCCAATCGTTCGGTACCAGTAACTTTCTTCTACGATAATTTGTTGAGGAGTGAGTAAGGGGTGTTTACTTTCTTTTTTCCACGACTGTACATAACCGTAATTTAACATTATTCTGATCATAATATTGTCAAGAATATGGTCAGCTGCGCTTAATAATATGGCCAAGTTACCGTTATCTTTAAAAACGGTCGTATTGCTGGACAATTTGCTGCAGATTTTTAACAGTGTACAATAATACCTCCCTAAAGAGACCACGTTCCGTTCCAATAAAAACTGGTCGCTCCGAGAGGTGGTCTCTTAATGGAGGTCCTGTTTAAATCTAGATTTTAATTGTTGGAAAAAGGTATCAATTAACGTTATTAAAAAATATATAAAAATTTATGTATCAAAATAAAAGTTAATTACATAAGTTAATTACTGCAGAGTTTAAATAATGAATACATTGACGTTTGCTTTGATTTTACGGTTTTATCTTTTATAACTTTTATTTCCAAGTCCTTTCGAAGTTCAGTAAATAAATGTATTTATTTATTTATTTTTTTTTTTTGAACGGAAACAAATAATGACGATTTAATTAATTAATTTATTTCTTTTAGAGTTTCCTGACAGAATAGGGCAGGGGAGTTTCTTGACTATCATTCTTAATTTGTCATCGGAGTTAAATTCATTGCCTAAAAAGGCACAAAGGGGTTTAAACGCTTAAAAGTTACCGGAATTTAAAAAAAAATCCTAATTTTGCTTAGAAATTTGATAAATAATGCGCCCCCCCCCCCTACCGCCGGAATTATTTTTCTAACAAAACCTTCTTCTAGCAGCCAGGAAAAAACGGAATTTGTTTCATTTTTCATTTTCTTCAAAGAAATGGATCGCTCATGGAGGGAGTTCAACTGGGATGGTCTCTGAATGGAGGTAAAATTAATATTAAGCCTGTGGGAATAAATTTCGTTCCATGATAAAATGGTCGTTCAGGGAGGTGGTCGCACAGAGAAATTTCACTGTACATCAGTTTTAAAAAGATTTAACAGGTCCTCTGAAACAAAGAAACTTCCAAGAAAAAAATTTATTTGTTCTGCTTTGCAAAGAGAAAAATAATGATTAATTAAAAAAAAAAATGCTTCAAAAAAAGTGGGTTTTTTTTTTTTTAATTATTAAATAATTTAAGACTGTTGAAATCTAATGCTTGTAGCAAATTTTGTAACTATCGGCTTCACCTGAGGGAAGGCGCAACTTTACCTGGTTTAGGGCGCAAACGACCCGCAGGTCGGTTGCCAGAATGGGACTTAATTTAGTAAAGTCCTATTTTTATTATTATTATTATTATTTATAGGCCTTGTTTCAGCATGGGCGGAATGAAAACTTGTTGAAAATTATGTTATTAGAAAAAAAAGTTTAAACTTTATGAATGAAAGATGCACGTTTTCTTTGAAACACGAGATCTTTATCACCAGTGGAAATATTTCACCTTTGTATAAAATTAGGATCTAAGTTTTTATTCATTGTTATTCTGTTTTGAAAACACAGTATTGCTGTATACTGTTCGGAAAGTTGGTGGAGTAAGTAATTGCAGAATTTTTTTTTTCATTTTATAATGCGGAAATTCATTTACTAATATGTGATATCGGGTGGTGGTGTGTGTATGGGAGGGGGGGGGGGGGGAGAAGGCAGAGCCTGATTACGGCCTAAGCAAACTTACATTATTACTTTTGAAAAATATCTTTTGCCTTATTTAATACTAAAATTCTACGATTAAATAAAGTTTAATGCGGAAAAATACTTTTCGATAAAAGTAGAGTAAATTTGCATAGACGATAATCAGGTCCTAAGGAACACTGAAATTGATACGTAACTTTTTCTCTCTTTTTGAAGGAAAATACTTAACAATTGTACACTTGAGATTTGGCATATTTTCAAAATCTCAAAAACAATACGCACAAAATTTCATTTGCAGCTTCCCCCTCACTGCCTCTAAATTTTGTCGCCGTGGACTGATGTGGAATATGCCTAAATCCGGCTCTTATTATGGTTTTGTACGCTGCGCTGTATCGATGCACGTTCTTCTCTATTCTAAAAAAGGGTAACTAACGCTGTCATCGCCGCTGACAATGATTTTTTGTGACCTGTGGTCTTTCTTCGTTAATATGAAGAAAAATACTGCATATAAAAATATGAAAATTGGCGTTATTATTGAGAAATGTTTGATAAACACGCTGATGCAGATAGTTTTCAAATCGAAGAATTTTTTAAAGAGATATTTAATGTTAAAATTGGTCAAAATCGTTCCATTTCAAAAGTTTTATCGGAACAAAAACCATACATAGAAATTTACTTATTTTTAGATAATTTTATACATTAGAAGTTGAAGGTGTGCGGACTGCATTTATTTATTAATTTGATTCATTTTTTGAGGTTTTATTTCCATTTTAAATTCAAATTTTCAGGATTTCGAGAGATGTTTTTTTCATACTAGGGGGCTTTACCGCCCTACGAGCTACGCTCGTCAACCCCGTTCAGACACCACAGACTCTAAGCACGTTAATTTGATCGGCTTTAAAAAGTTTTCGAAAAATTTAATTATAATTAAAAAACAATGACGATCTCCCTGTAAACGGGTTTCCATTCATTTTCCTTTGATTGGGGATTTTTAAGGCCAAAGTCAGCTACTGTTAACCCCTTGGGGACGAGCGACACGTATACGTGCCGGAAATAGGCCTAAGGATCCTCGGTTATCCTCACCAGTAAAATTTTACCGTAAAATTTGCCTTATTTAATCCGAGCATTTTCCCGATTTGAATAGGCACAAACTTCTGTTTTTTAAAACCGGTAGCAAAGTAATAAACATTTCGTAAAAGGCTCCCGTCGCGAAGGGGTTAAGAAATACAATGGCTGTTTTCGTCTTTGATTAAACAAATCAGTTAAACTGGTGAAAATAAGCAAAACAAATTAAGTAAACAGAGTCTTTGTCTCCCGGTATCTTTTTAACAACGATAAAAGAAAATTCTTTTGAATGGGACATTTTAAATATATCGTTTTAAATCTGACGTAATTTTCACCAAAGTTTTCTTACTCTTTTTAATATTCCGTGAAAATACTTTTGTTTTTAGAAATGAAATATTATTTGCGCTGTCTTAAAATTCACAACGATAGTTGAAAAAATCATCTCAAAATATTAAATAAATGTCTCGCGCAAATATATTTGTAAATTTAAACTATCAATATTATTATTTGGCCATTTTAAATATTATGTAATTTCCTCCATTTACAACTTCTAATGCATAATAATGAATTTGTTATTTTAAAATTTTCTTTCTCGTGTAAAATTCACGTGTAAATATAGTTTTTATGATGTAATTTTCAATATTTTCCTGCTTTAAACACTTAATCATTTAATTCTAATTGAAAAAAATTTTTTTTCTGTTTATAACAGCCACCTGTAAATAAATTTTTAATTTGAAGGAAATGTTATTCTTTGCGCAAATTTTTAAAATTGGGAGCAATTTAAAATAATACCCTTTTCTAAAATATGTAAAAAATATCTCTCGCAATGCTGAAAATTTGAATTTAAAATGGAAATAAATCTATAAAAAATTAGTCAAATAAAAAAAAAATGCAGTATGAGTATGCACACCGTGAACTTTTAATATATAAAATGATATAAAAATGATTAAATTTGTATGTACAGTTTTTGCTCCTATAAAACTTTTTTAATGGAACGATTTTGACCAACTTTAACATTAAATATCTCTTAAAATAATTATTCGATTGAAAAACTGTCTGCATCAGCGTGTTTATCAAACATATCTCTATAATACCACAGATTTTTATATTTTTGTATGCAGCAGTTTTCTTAATATTAACGAAGGAAAGACCCCCCCCCCCCACCGGTCACAAAAAACTCATTAACGGCGGCGGTGACAGCGTTAGTTACTTTTTTTTTTAGAATAGACGGATTTTAGAAAAGGGTATTATTTTAAATTGTTTCCAATTTTAAAAATAGGCCAAAGAATAATATCTCCTTGAAATAAAAAATTTATTTATGCGTGGCTATTATAAACAGAAAAAAAAAACTTTCAAACTAGAATTAAATGATTACGTTTTAAAAGCAGGAAAATATTAAAAATTACGTCATAAGAATTATATTTAAACTTCAATTTTAAAAGAGAAAGAAAATTTTAAAATAAATAATTCATTATTATGCATTAAAAGTCATAAATGGAAGAAATTACGTCATATTTAAAATGGCCAAATAATAATACAAAACAATTTAAATTTAAAAATACATTTGCGCGAGACATTTATTTCATATTTTGAGATAATCTTTTCAACTATCGTTGTGAATTCTAAGACAGCGCAAATAATATTTTCTTTCTAACAACAAAAGTATTTTCACGTGAATATTAATAATAGAAAGAAAACTTTGGTGAAAATCATGTCAGATTTAAAACGATAGATTTAAAATGACTTATTTAAAAGAACTTTCTTACAGCGTTGTTAAAAAGTACCGGGAGACAATGACTCTGTTTACTTAATTCATTTTACATTAGCTTATTTTCTAATTTTTAACTAATTTTTTTTTAAATCAAAGACGAAAACAGCCGTTGTATCTCTTAACAGCAGCTGATTTGGTCTTAAAAATCCCCAATCAAAGGAAACGAATGGAAATCCGTTTACAGAGAAATCGCCACTGTTTTCTTAAATTATAATTCAATCTTTTGAAAGCCGATCAAATTTTCGTGCTTTTAGAATCTGGGGAGTCTGAACGGGGGGTTGGCGAGCGTACCTTGTAGGGGGGCAGAGCGCCCCTAGTAGTTAAAACAAAGGTCAAAATTTTCGTTTCTTGGTTTATTGTTTTTCAAATGGTCAATAATTTTCTTAAACTTTCCAAACTATTGTTTTTTTTGTTTGTTTGTTTATTTTTCAAAACTTAAAATAACTACTAAAAAGCTAAGGCATCACCAGTTAGGTGTTACATCGTAAATATATATTTATCAGCGGTAACTTCTTTGCCTACCATAATTTCCGTACAATAATGATCATGATAAATTTCTTAAACATTTTCAATAGAAATGTATCAGGAAGATTATTATTTGGAAATAGTGGTATTAAATAAAGTGGCCGATGAAAGCTCTGTAAATAAGTTTTGATTATTTTAAGATTTGAAAATATTCAACTTCAACTGTCGTCCATGAAAAAGCTACATTTAAAAAAAAAAAAAAAAAAAAAAAAAAAACATCAGGCATCCTGAAACGGTGTTGAAGAAGTTAGTTGAGACTGCAATATGGTATGGAAAAACTTCGTGACTACTAACTGTAACATCCTGTTAACTCAGATGTTATAAATAATAAGATAGTTACAAAATACTAAACTGACCATAACGAAACCATTAATTTATTGGAACGCACAAGTTAAAGTAGAAGTACATAAAACTGTTACGTGAAAGTATAAATATACAAACTGTTCACGTGACATCTTCCCTTACAATAAAAAAATAAGAATAAGAGTTCTTTTATAAGTTCAAACGTTCTGGAGGGCGTATAACTCTTCCGGAGCGGGTAACCACTGTTTTAGATTTGGGCGGAGTAAAAACTGGAGCAGAAAGACGAGAAACATCGAGAGGGTCAAGTGATGTACTATTATCATTCTCCGATCGAACAAAACCTGAAGGGTTAACAGCAATCTGGCGGTCTGGTATAATTTCAGCCTTTGTTGGACGTAGATGTGCGCTGTTTCGACGGAAAATCTTGCCTGTAGGAGTGGTAACAAAGTATGAACGGGGAGTATTAGCAACATCTGACACAGTAGCAGGAATCCAAGTACGATGATCAGTTTGGAGCTTAACAGATTGACCTTTAGTCAGTAATGGAGATTCATTTCGTGAGTCAGTGGTCGAAGCTGCACGTTGCTTTTCTCTACTTTGGTCCCTAACATCCTGTTAACTCAGATGTTATAAATAATAAGATAGTTACAAAATACTAAACTGACCATAACGAAACCATTAATTTATTGGAACGCACAAGTTAAAGTAGAAGTACATAAAACTGTCACGTGAAAGTATAAATATACAAACTGTTCACGTGACACTAACTTAAAAAAACTTAAACGGCCACGGAGAAACAGTCGTTATTTTTACATTTTGCTGTTAAAAAAAAAAAAAAAAAAAAAAAAAAAAAAATTATAATTGTGTCATATTGGCGCAATTTTCGTTGATTTTTTATTACCTAATACCAAAGGTCAAAACCTCAACTAATAACTCATAATTTCTTAATTGCGTGTTACTGATTACGTATAGGAATGAAGTTTAATTTTTCAATAATTTGAAAGGTTGAACTTAAACTTTAGTTAAAGGTGTTCTCAAATCGAAAAGGGCAACTTTCTGACATAAGTTTTCGTTTATTTCTGTTCGAAAATGCATGAAACTAGCTGGTGTTGTTGTTCAAAAACTATGTCATTGAGCTGTTTTTTCCCTTTTTTTTGTAAACGCAAAAGATCTTTCAGAAAATAATGTCAAAGTGGGCGTTTTGAACCGAATTTCCGCGCGAAGGGGGAAAGAGCACTCAAGAGCGGGCGGAAAACGGATTTGTCACGTGATCGAATTCGCTTATAACTCAATAGGTAATAGATGGATCGAAAAATGGAAAAAACAGTTCAATTCCAAATCGCTTCCATGGCCAGGCCTTCCAATTTTATATCTTTCCGTTAAGAAATGAATTTGTAAATCTGTCAAAACGTTTTACGCTTGTTGAGAAAAGCAGTTAAGAACAGCTTTAAGGCTGTTCTCAAATCCAAAAGGGCAACTTTATGACATAAGTTTTAATTTATTTTTGATCGGAAATGCTTGAAACTAGCAGGTGTTGCTTGTTGAGCAGGGCAGTTAAGAACAGCCTTAAAAACAATATTTGTTTTAAGAGTTAGGTCAGCCAATATAATACTGATTATTTATTGTAATGATTTTTTTATGAATTTAATCAATCAAATTAATAACCTTTCAAACATTTTCATTCATCGAATTCGACTTGTTTTGACACGTTTATTTTTATATTGCTACTTATTTGATTGCAGAAGTAAAGTGTTCAGAAAGTCGAGTGGAGCAGCAACTCCACATTTTTTTTATCCCCTTGTGTCCCGGCACAAGAGGCATTCTCACAATCTTTTGACTTTTAAGGGTGCTATTTAGTTATCCCGTCGACCAATTTTGCCAAATTATATAAATCGCCAAACAACTCGCCAAATTATACAAATTGATATAATTTTCATTTTAAATAACGAATGAGCAAATAAATTAGTATAACATTAATAAAAATACAAATAAAACGTCGAAATAAAAAATCACTTGATGACGTAAACACGTGTAACTTGCTTGATGTGACAGTTACGATCAACCATTATTGGCATTTAATCTTATAGTTTGGCGATAGATTTTTGGTCGACGGGATAACTAAGTAGTACCCTTTTAAGTCGCTGAATAATAATTTTTATTTTAGTACATACTAGCTGACCCGCCCGGCGTTACCCGGGGCCCGTTATAATAACCTTAAACAAAACTCAAGTATGATTTTATATCTTTAAAAAATATTTTAATTGAATCTAGATTAGGGAGCCTATTGACTTCCGCAGCGTCTAGTGTGTTCGCAACGAACTTCTTTCCGAGCGAACCTGGGACCTGGGTCCCCGCTGCCTAAAGCAGTGTGCACAGGAAGTGCTCCGCACGTGCTGGAAACAATCAAAAGCCAAGTTGAGTGAGCCAAACTTCGTTGTAATCAAGTCCATAGAACCAGAAAAAAGGCACCATAAATGTTCGAAAATGTTGATAACTAAAGTCTAAGATAAAATTTCGTAATACAGAAAGTAGCCAAATTTTCATCAAAGTTGAATGAACTAATTCCCATTGAAATAAGGCCCTTAGAACTCGAGGAAAGGACGCAACCTCAAGCAGTGCAAGATGCTCCCTCCTGTAAATTTCACAAATTACTTTTAACATTGATACGATATTTAACCCCCTGGGGACAAGCGTCTTTTACAGAATTTTTTATCTTTAGTCACCGGTTTTTTAAATCAGAAATTTTTGCCTAATTGAATCGGGAAAATGCTCGGATTAAATAAGGCAAAATTTGCAATAAAAATTTACTGGTGAGAATAATCCCCGATTCTGAGCATCTTACGCGGCACGAACACCCGTCGCTCGTCCCCAAGGAGTTAATAAACGGATGAAATCCCTTATCTAAAGTTACCTCTTAAGTAATGCGATTTTTAATTTACGGCTGTAGTGAGTAAGCGTAAGTTTTTGCCTAAAAAGGAGATTAGTGTTCTAAAAAGGTGGTAGCTGAAGTCTGAGAAATTTTTTTTGTCGTTCATGTAGTAAATGGGGGATCTAAGAAGTTGTTAGAAAAAAAAAGCTAGTGAATCGGACCATTTTTAAGGGGGCTATAATAGGGGGCAAAAAGGGGTCAACTGACAGTTAAAAACAGGGCCCTAACATGAAAACATGTAAAAATGTCTGACTACTTAGCGCTTTAGGTTTTCAATTAGTCAAAATTAAGCATAGGGTATGAATTATTCGTTAGAATAACATTTGAAAGAGATGCACATAAGATTGGGTAAGTGTTTGAAAATGGGCCCTATTAAAAATATGATAATGTTGATCCAGGAAGAAGAGTCCAAGGCTCAACTCTAAAATTATGCACTTAGAAGGTGAGAAAATTAGGGGATGAAAGCTACTTGGCGCATAAAAAGTTCAAGAGGCCCTGGACCTCAAGAGGCTCTGGCCCTACGGTTCTCTAGGGGGCCCCAGTGTCTTATATGGAATGTAGAAACGTGAGAATAACTAAATGGAAAAAGGATCCCAAAAATGAAGATCGGATTTAAAGAAACCAATTAACAATTTATTTGCACAAAAACTTCAAGAGGCCCTGCAACGGGCGCCAAGGGCCCAGGGTCATAATTGGAAAGTAGAAAGGCGAGAATAACTAAATGGAGAAAGGACCCCCAAACTGAAGAATATTGGATAAAAAGGGGGCAAATTATTAACAATTTAGTGCATAAAAACTTAAAGGGGCCCAGACCCTTAAAAAATTAAAAATATGAGCCTCAGGTGCATCAAGACCTGTGTTGGGCTATCCTCACCTAAGTTTTCAGTCTTCTACGTGCGGTAGATTTCGCTAGCCATCGCAGATACACACACATAGACAGACAGAGCGATTTGTTCTTTTATTAGTATACTAGCAGACCGACATTGCCCGGGGTCCGTAAATAATAACCTTGAACAAAACTCAAGTTTGTATGATTTAATATCTTTTAAAATTCTTTTAAATGAACCTAATTTCGAAGGTATCCACTGCCTTCCATTTTGAGGCTCAAAATTTCAAAAAATTTAGAAAATATTTTTTTCTAATTCGATGCACAGTTTTATTTATATATACAAACCAAACTTGTATAAAAAAATATTGGGTATTTTCATGGATATTAAGTTCGCATGGGGCATTTTGAAATGTTCTAAAATATTACGGAAAATTCCTTTTTTTCTCAATTTTTTTTTCTTTTTTTTTTTCTTTTTTTTTTTTTGTGTGTGTGTGTGTGTGTGTGTGTGATAAATGTGTGTCATAATGCATATCATGTACCATTGAATAATATTTAAAGTGAAATTTACTAAAAATAAAAAAATGATTTTAAAGGTCCTTCGTCCCCTTAAGTGGAATGTAGTTGGGTATAAGAAAAATTTTTAGTAGTTTTAAATTAGCTGGAGGATGCTGAAATGCTGTTAAAGAAAAAGTCCTTCCGGCCAGTGCCGGGAGGAAGAGGTAGCTTTCCTGTTCCTTATTTTTAAAAAGCTAGCTTATATTATTCAAACACACGGAGCTCAATTTAGTGGAAACCGATTATAGAAGATTCAATACTAATTTTTATCAATACTAAATCATTATGAATGAGAATTTCGCGAAATTAGTCAGCTTTATCCAAGCTGATTTTAATTAAAGTAACTAATATTTGGTTTCCAAATTCGGCGATATTTTGAAGCGAATATGGTGGATGATGCTAAACAGTGAACTTGGTCGAGACGTTAGTAATTCCTGTGCACATGCTCACTCCCATCGGAATCGTTGATATATACGAGTGCTGCCAGGCAAAAAATCAGATTTTTCAAAATGTCACCCACATAAACAAATTCAAACTGCTATATCTGAGCCATTTTTTAATGGGTATGCCATAGCGTGACAAATATCAGATCGTTTCAAAATGTCAGCCATGCTAGAAATTCAAATTGCTATAACTCAACCATTTTTTAAGATAAACACAAAACAAAAAATGCTTCGGAATCCTTATATCAAGGTTAAATACTTAAGAAAAAAACCTTTTTCAATTTCTAATTTTTTTGCACCTCACTTTAAATATAATTTCTTTTAATTTTATGGCCGCCATTTTGAAACAAGATGGCGGATGAAGCTGGCCAGTGAACTTGGTCGAGACATTGGTATATACTATCCACATGCCTTCTTAAAACCAAATAGGTTAATAAATACGTATGCCATAGAGTGACAAATATCAGATCGTTTCAAAATGTCAGCCATGCTACAAATTCAAAGTGCTATAACTCAACCGTTTTTTAATGATATAGACAAAACAAAAACTGCCCGGAATCTTTGTATCAAAGTCAACCACATAAAAAAAACTTTTTTCATTTTCCAATTTTTTGATACCTCACTTTAAATTTTAAATTAAATTTTTTTTAATGTTCCCTTTTAAAACAAGATGGCGAATGAAGCTTGCCTACAAACTCGGTCGAGACATTGGTATGTACTATGTACACATTAAGTTACATCCAAATCGGTTCATAAATACGCCTGTTACCGCGTGACAAAAATCAGGTCGTTTCAAAATGTCAGCCACAATAGAAATTCAAAATACTATAACTCAACCATTTTTTTAGATATAGACGAAACAAAATCTGTTCCGGAATCTTTGTATTAAGGTCAAACACATAAGAAAAAAATATTTTTCATTTTCCAATTTTTTGATACCTCATTTTAAATTTTAAATTTTTAAATTTTTTTTAAATGGTCGCCATTTTGAAACAAGATGGCGAATGAAGCTGCCCAACGAACTCGGTCGAGACATTGGTATGTACTTTGTACACACCAAGGTACATCCATATCGGTTCATGGATACGCCTGTTATCGCGTGACAAATATTAGTACGTTTCAAAATGTCAGCCACGCTAGAAATTCAAAGTGCTATACATAACTCAGCCTTTTTTAAAGATATAGATGAAACAAAAACTGCTCCAGAATCTTTGAATGAAGGTCAAACATATAAAAAAAATATTTTTCAATTTTCAATTTTATATGCCATATTTCAAATTTAAAATTAAAAAAAAAAATTAAATGGCCGCCATTTTGAAACAAGATGGCGGATGAAGAAGGCCAACGAACTCGGACGAGACATTGGTATGTACTATGTACACACCGAGTTTCATCAAAATCGGTTTATGAATACGCCTGTTATCGCTTGACAAAATTCAGGATGTTTCAAAATGTCAGCCACACTAGAAATTCAAAGTGCTATAACTCAGCCATTTTTAAAGATATAGACGAAACAAAAACTGCTCCGGAATCTTTGTATCAAGGTCAAATACATAAGACAAACATATTTTTCAATTTTCAATTTTTTGGTACCAGATTTCAAATTTTAATTTTTTTTAAAATTAAATGGCCGCCATTTTCAAACAAGATGGCGAATGAAGCTGGCCAACGAACTCGGTCGAGACATTGGTATGTACTATGTGCACACGGAGTTTCATCCAAATCGGTTCATAAATACGAGAGTTACAGTGTGACAAAGATCAGATATATATATATATATATATCAACTTTTGAACGGAGGGTGGTTTCGGGGTCTGGGGGTCATGATCGATGAAAATATACCAAAATTTTTTGAAATCTCTTTCCTCCGAACGGCCGCAATAGGTAGCTTTTTATAATGAAAGCTACCTAAAATGTAATAGAATCTGATAGTTTTTAAAGAACCTGCAACAAAGGCCCCAAGAAGGAGATTAATATTCAAAATTGGTGGTAGCTGAGGTCTGAGAACTTTTTTGTGATTCACGTGGTAGCAGGACGACTTACGAAGTTATTAAAAAAAAGCTAGTGAATCGAACCGTTTTAAAGGTAACTATAACAAAGGGCCCAAAGAGAGCTTTCTGATAGTAAAGAGCAGGGCCCTAACATGAAAACTTGTTAAAATGTCTAAGTTCTAGCACTTTAGATCTTTGATGAGTCAAAGTTAATCATAGGGTATGAGATAATCATTAGAATAAAATTTTAAAGAAATGCGCAAAAAATGGTGGGAAATGCTTAAAACAGGGCTTTATGGTCTAGTAAAAATAAGACGGTGTTGGTCCGGGGAGAACAGTGCGAGAGTCAATTTTAAAAATTTTCATTGATAATGTGAGAAAATTAGGTACTGAAAAATGCATGCTGCACAAAAAATTCAAGGGGCCCCAGATCGGGTCCTATGAAACCCTAAGATTTTAACTGGAATAAAGAAATATGAGAATAACTAAATGGAAAAAGGGTTCCAAAAATGAAAATCGAATGAAGATGAGGCAATTTATCAACAATTTATGGTGTAAAAACTTTAAGGGGCCCTGTACTGGGCCTCAAGGGGCCAGGGACTTAAGTGGCAACTAGTTGCGTATAAAGATACTTTTTAATAGTTTTTAAAGTAGTCGGAAAATGATGGAAATGTGTTAAAGAAAATTGCAAGCAATTCCGATCATTTTTAAAGAAGATGCGCCAAGGGCCCCAAGAAGGCGATTATTATGCAAAACTGGTTGTAGCTGAAGTCTGATTTTTTTTTTTTTTTTTTTTTTTTTTTTTTTTTTTTTTTGGCGTTCATGCAGTAGCTGGAGGACCTAAGAAGTTGTTACAGAAAAAAAGGTTCTGAATCGGACCATTTTTAAGGGGGCTATTGTATGGGGCCCAACAGTAGGAAACTGATAATTTAAAACAGGGCCCTAACATCGAAACATGTTACAATGTCTGGTACTTAACGCTTTAAATCTATAATTAGTCAAAACTAGCATAGGGTAGGAATTTTTCGTTAGAATAATATTTTAAACAAATACACAAAAAATGGGTAAATGCTTCAAAAAAGGCCCTTGGGCCCCTATAAAAATATGAGGGTGTTGGTCCTGGAAGAAGAGTCCAAGAATCAACTTTAAAATTATGCAAGGAGGAGGTGAGCAAATTAGGGAGTGAAAAATGCATGACGCACAAAAAGTTCAAGGGATCTGGTCCGGGCTCTGCGGGGGCCCAGGGTCTTAATTGGAATGTAGAAACGTGAGAATATCTAAATGGAAAAAGGGTTCCAAAAATGAAGATCGGATTAAGAGGAGACAATTTATTAACAATTTATGGTGCAAAAACTTCAAGAGGCCCAGTACCGGGCCCCAAGGGGCCAAGGACATAACTGGCATGTAGTTGGCATAAAGATTTTTTAGTAGCTTTTAAAGTAATCGGAGGACGCTACAACGATGCTAAAGAAAATTGCAAGCAATCTGGATCATTTTTAAAGAAGCTGCACCAAATTCCCCAAGAAGGCGATTAATATTCAAAATTGGTAGTAACTGAATCCTGAGAAAATTTTTTGTCGCTCATTTAGTAGCTGGAGGACCTAAGAAGTTAGAAAAAAAAAGCTTCTGAATCGGAGCATTTTTAAGGGAGCTATAATAGAGGGCCAAAAAGGGGTCAACTGACAGTTAAAAACAGGGCCCTAACATGAAAACATGTTAAAATGGCTTAGTACTTAGCGCTTTAGATCTTCAATTAGTCAAAATTAAGCATAGGGTATGAATTATTCATTAGAATAACATTTGAAAGAGATGCATATAAGATTGGGTAAGTGTTTAAAAAAGGGCCCTATTAAAAATATGATAATGTTAATCCAGGAAGAAGAGTCCAAGACTCAACTCTAAACACTCTGAGAAGGTGAGAAAATTAGGGGATGAAAAATACTTGGCGCAATAAAAGTTCAAGAGGCCCTGGACCGGGCCCTACGGTTCACTAGGGTGCCCCAGTGTCTTATATGGAATGTAGAAACGTGAGAATAACTAAATGGAAAAAGGATCCCAAAAATGAAGATTGGATTAAAACAAAGCAATTTATTAACAATTTATTTGCACAAAAACTTCAAGAGGCCTTGCAACGGGCGCCAAAGGGCCCAGGGTCGTAATTGGAAAGTAGAAAGGGGAGACTAACTAAATGGAAAAAGGGCCCCCAAACTGAAGAATATTGGATAAGGGGGCAAGTTATTAACAATTTAGTTGCATAAAAACTTAAAGGGGCCCAGGCCTTTAAAAAATTAAAAATATGAGCTTCAGGTGCATCAGGACTTAAGTTGGGCTATCCTCACCTAAATTTTCAGTCTTCTACGTGTGGTAGATTTCGCTAGCCATCGCAGACACTCACACACACAGACAGAGCGTTTTATTCTTTTATTAGTATACTAGCAGACCCGCCCGGCATTGCCCGGGGTCCATAAATAATAACATTAAACAAAATTCAAGTTTGTATGTTTTTATATCTTTTGAAATTCTTTTAAATGAACCTAATTCCAGTTTGAGGCTCAAAATTTCAAAAAATTTAGAAAATATTTTATTTCTTACCTTTATTTTCATTATATATAAAATTCGATGCACAGTTTTATTTATATATGTTATAAAATTGGTAAGATGCTCTATAAACTTTTTCAATTAGTATACCTTCCCCTTATTTGTTAACTTAATTTCTATATCTGCCCCAAGTAGCACTTCAAATCGTTAGAACCCCAGAAGGATATTATTAAGTATAACCTACTTTTGATAATCTTCAGTACATATGTTCGATTTCTTGGCACTTCTCAAACATCATAATTTCCTTGCTACTTCAAATCCCAATTAAATTCAGAAGTAACTCCAACACATGGCCCAATTATCAAGTATTTATAACTTTTAAATTTCGGGAGAGCATGAACATGTAACTTACACTAAATTGAAAGCCAATTATCCAAAATTACTCAGGTACATCTAATATAAAACAGTCTAAAGCTATAAATTTTAATAAAGTTGTCTTCAAGTGGTAATCTTCTCTTAGAACTAAAAATTCACGAAGATTGCTACGAGCTGCGATTGGGAATAGATATAGGCTCGGGGCTGTCGGAATTGACATCAGCGGGTGCGCCTTGGATGACTGCAATCCAGCTAAGCTGTCTCTACGAAAAATAAAAGTAGGTCTGAACATCGGTGTGTTTTCTTTAAGTACTAATACCACCAGTCACGACTTCAAAACCGAATGTTATAACATATATATATAAACCAAACTTGTCTAAAAAGTATTGGGGATTTTCATTGATATTCAGTTCGCATGGAGCATTTTGAAATGTTCTAAAATATAACGAAAAATTCCTTTTTTTTCTCTTTTTTATTTTGTGATAAATGTATGCCAGAATGCATATCACGTACCCTTAAATAATATTTAAAGTGAAATTTACAAAAATAAAAAATGATTTTAAAGGTTCCTCGTCCCCTTAAGTGGAATGTAGTTGGGTATCAGAAAATTTTTTAGTAGTTTTAAATTAGCTGGAGGATGCTGAAATGCTATTAAAGAAAAATGTAATAGAATCTGATATTTTTTAAAGAAGCTGCAACAAAGGCCCCAAGAAAAAGATTAATATTCAAAATTGGTGGTTGCTGAAGTCTGAGAATTTTTTTTTGTGATTCATGTGGTAGCAGGAGGACTTACGAAGTTGTTAAAAAAAAAAAAAAAAAACTAGAGAATCGAACCGTTTTTAAGGTACCTATAAAAAAGGTCCCAAAGAGAGGCTTTCTGATTGTAAAGAGCAGGGCCCTAACATGAAAACTTGTTAAAATGTCTAAGTTCTAGCACTTTAGATCTTCGATTAGTCAAAATTAAGCATACGGTATGAATTAATCATTAGAATAAAATTTTAAAGAAATGCGCAAAAAGTAGAGGAAAATGTTTAAAACAGGGCCCTGTGATCCAGTAAAAATAAGAGGGTGTTGGTCTAGGGAGAAAAGTGCAAGACTCAATTTTAAAATTTTGTATTGATAATGTGAGAAAATTGAGTACTGAAAAATGCATGCTGCACAAAAAGTTCAAAGGACCCCGGATCGGGTCCTATGGAACCCTAGGATAGCCTAGGATTTTAACTGGAATAAAGAAACAGGAGAATAAATAAATGTAAAAAGGATTCCAAAAATGAAAATCAGATTAAGATGAGGTAATTTATTAACAATTTATGCTGCAAAAACTTTAAGGCGCCCTATACTGGTCCCCAATGGGTCAGGGACTTAAGTGGCATATAGTTGCGTATAAAGATACTTTTAATAGTTTTTATAGTCGGAAAATGATAGAAATGTGTTAAAGAAAATTGCAAGCAATTCCGATCATTTTTAAAGAAGCTGCACCAAGGGCCGCAAGAAGGCGATTATTATGCAAAACTGGTTGTAGTTGAAGTCTGAAATTTATTTTTGTCCTTCATGCAGTAGCTGAAGGACCTAAGAAGTTGTTAGAAAAAAAAAAGCTTCTGAATCGGACCATTTTTAAGGGAGCTATTTGTATGGGGCCCAACAGTATCAAATTGATAGTTAAATACAGGATTCTAACATCGATACACGTTACAATGTCTTAACGCTTTAGATCTATAATTAGTCAAAACTAAACATGGGGTATGAATTTTTCGTTAGAATAATATTTTAAACAAATACACAAAAAATTGAGTAAATGCTTTAAAAAAAGGGCCTTAAAAAATATGAGGGTGTTGGTCCTGGAAGAAGAGTCCAAGACTCAACTTTAAAATTATGCACTGAGGAGTTGAGCAAATTAGGGAGGAGTGAAAAATGCATGATGCACAAAAAGTTCAAGGGACCTGGACCGGGCCCTACGGGACCATACGGGGCCCCAGGGTCTTAATTGGAATGTAGAAACGTGAGAATAACTAAATGGAAAAAAAGGGTTCCAAAAATGAAGATCGGATTAAAAGAAGGCAATTTATTAACAATTTATGGTGCAAAAACTTCAAGGGACCAAGGACATAATTGGCATGTAGGTGGCATAAAGATATTTTTAGTAGCTTTTAATGTAATCGGAGGACGCTACAACGATGTTAAAAAAAATTGCAAGCAATCCGGATCATTTTTAAAGAAGCTGCACCAAGGGCACCAAGAAGGCGATTAATATTCAAAATTGGTGGTAACTGAAGCCTGAGAAAAATTTATGTCGCTGATTTAGTAGCTGGAAGACCTAAGAAGTTTTTAGAAAAAAAAAAGCTTCTGAATCGGAGCATTTTTAAGGGAGCTATAATGGAGGGTCAAAAAGGGGCCAATTAATAGTTAACAAGAGAGAAAAATCATACGTTGAGCATATATTATGAAACGCTTTCCAACACTTCCTGGAAAACTTCCTTCCAACTTCTTTCAAACACTTCCTTCGCATACCCGTATTCACCATTTAAAAAATAGTTTAACGCGCAGTAGGTTACTAAAATAAATACTAGGGGATCGTACCCGGGCTTCCCGGGTTACATAATATAGGTGAAAACATTTTTTTAAAACTGAAAACTAATATATATATATATTTCTTTTTTTACATACAATATATTTTTTAGATTGCCTACTAACAATAAAAAAGCATTTTTCATATGAAAAATATGAATTATATAATCGAATAAAGTTCTGAAATTTATTAAAAGCTATACTATTTACATATTAGTTGCATGCTAAGAGTTATTAACCCAAAATTTTGCTGCTTGCGGCATCCTTTTGAATTCTGATAATTTCAGAGCTTCAGGCGCGAGCTTCAATTACATATCTGTTAAATTTGTGTTTTGTTTATATTATTTGACTTATTTATTCGTAGAGGAATTCTTTTATGGATTATTAGGCGTAAGAAAATGATGAACTACTTATGCTGTTTAAAAGGCAAACGGCTTAATCTTTCGTAATCGAGCTCCACGCAATAGACATAAATTAAAAAATATTTCATGGTTGAAAATTGTATTTTAAACCATAGACAATCTGTAAACTGAGATGCACTCTGCAAACAAATTCCATTTGAAAATTTTTTATTCCTGTTTGGCTGCCTAAAAATTTAAATTGCCCGATTACAAATGTATTTTTTTAATATTATTCTTTTATTTATTTATAAAGGAAGCACTAATTTCGTTGTAGAAAAATTAGAGTACTTTTCGGTTAGCCGGGCGCCAGTGTTATAGATGCATATATATATACCGGGTGTCCTAAAAAGGACTGACTGATTTTAAAATTCAATAACGTGCAAACGGTGACAGATATTTAAAAAATTCTTGCAGGAGCGTTATGCATAAGGTCAAAAGTTTCTTTACAGAGATTTTCGATTTTAGTTCGAATTACAAACAATAGATGGCGCTGTGATCAATAGACGCTAAATTCAGGCTCGATTTTTGGTCCTTCGGGACCCACTTAATACATTTCCACCTCCTTTTTCCGCATGGAAGAAAAGATCGAGCCGAAAATCGAGCCTGTTTTTAGCGCCTATTGTTTACATCGCCATCTATTGTTTGTAATTCGAACTGAAATCGAAAATCACTGTAAAAAAAACTTTTGACATTGTGCATAACGCTCCTGCAAGAATTTTTTAAATATCTGTCACCGTTTGCAAGTTATTGAATTTTAAAATCAGTCAGTCCTTTTTAGGACATCCGGTACATACATATAATGTATATTTCTTTAACTTTTTTATGGCTAAAATATGAAGATGAAACCACACACTTTATTTGTGGAACATTAGACATTTGGGACCTGAAGATTCTGTCTAAGTTCTACAAATATCCATTTTTCTTTTTCTGCTCATTTTATTTATTTTTTTTTTTTATGTTTGATGGTAATTTGTATTGATTTTTAATGGTCATATATATACAGGGTGTCCGGTCTCAACGGTGTCCAATGGCTAATTCTTAAACCGTTAGTCATAGACATATAGTTCCAATTACAAAAATGTTTTAAATCAGGTAAAGAAATATTTAAAGAGCGATTTGGGTCCATAAAAACATTTCTTAAAAAATTACGAAATTTAAATTTTTATACGGTCCCCCGGTCCTATAAGTTATATTTAGTAAAATTTTCCTTTTACACTGACAAGTAATGTACAAAAAGCCCCGTTATTCTACGATTAAAATTGACCGAGTAATAGCTATTTAAAGTTGGAGGATATTTTTTGCTGCTAACTGGGGGTCATTTACAAATTTAGTAGAAATATAATTTCGTCAGGTATAATTAAAAAAATGGTTGAGAGTAAAATTTACATTGCAATATAAATTTGAAATCTTTAATCATTCTGACATATTAATGCAAAACATACAATTTGTAATAAACATTTAAGAAGAAAGAAAAAACAGAATTTTTGTTAAACAAAATGATGCTAAATTAACAGCCTCAATTCTTTACAAAATGATAAGTATTTTAAAATATTATCAGATTGTACTAGCCTGCTAAAGTTGGGTTATGTTATGTTTTTTAGCTTTTGATAATTGATTCTTATGTATTCTGTACCGCTGAATCTGAAATTGACTTTCATTTTTAACCATCACATCAGGATTTTTTGCAAATTGCAAATTTCAAAGTTAAAAAGTTCAGAGTTAAAACTGAATCTCCTCCCCCATCCCATCGAACCACGCAGCTGTTTAGCTGTAAGAATCCCAGGATAAGCAAAAATAACGACTAAATTATTGAATAAAATAAAATAAAAAAGTTTTACATATGTTTTATAGTATGAGATATTCGCTATATTTTAACTTACACATTTACGATTTGCAAAAAAAATTCTAACGTGATGGTTAAAAATGAAGGTCATTTTCAGATTCAGTGTTAAAAAGTACGTAAAAATCAATTATCAAATGTTAAAAAACACAACCATCTCCTCTACTTTATAGTATCCGATTTTTGTTATTCTTTAAATTTGACAATTTATGATTTGCGAAATATCCTGACATGATGGTTATATTAAGGTAATTTTCGGATTCAGTGCTAAAAAATACATAAAAGTTAAAAAAAAACAAACAATGGCAGTCTTGTATTATCTAATCTAAAACTTTTTCTTAAACTTGTTGGCGGTAATCTATCCGAATTTTTTTGTGTTATCCTGCAAAATAAGTATAAATGGTAACCACCGAAAATCATAATAATATTAAATTGTTATCGGATTTGCGCCAGTATGTAAAATGCAATCTCGATCGGATATTTGAAAGTGAATTAAAGTTCGAGTGCAAATTTTGAACTGGAAAAACATACATACGATCGTTGAAGTAACATAAAAACTTATAAAAGTAACATAATTTTTGTTAAAAGAAATCATAAAAGAAACAGTCTCAAATCCTGACAAAATAAAACATATATTATTTTAGCCAATCTGAAACTTAATAAATGTTAACTTAATCGTAATACTTGTACGATTTTTTTCAAAGGGCAGACACATATGAAATAAGATCTTCGAATACTTTAAGCACTTGGTATGTGCCCCCTCAAAGCGAAGCCGAACTCATTTGTTTTCAGAGCAGAAAAGTGGCAGAAGTCATGCATTTTTAAAGTTTCATAACTCGCTCAATTTTATTGTTATATGAACGAGATTTGTTTTTGTCTTACTTGTCAGTGTAATAGGAAAATTTTACTAAATATAACTTATAGAACCGGGGGATCGTATAAAAATTTAAATTTCGCAATTTTTTAAGAAATGTTTTTATTGACCCAAATCGCTTTTAAAATATTTCTTTACCTGATTTAAAGCATTTTTGTAATTGGAACTATATGTCTATGACTAACGGTTTAGGAATTAGCCATTGGACACCTTTGAGACCGGACACCCTGTATATATAATGTCATTTTATTCATAATATCAGTTTTTGTTGGTGGTCGGTAATGTTTATTTAATGGTTATACATATGTATATATATATACATACGTTGTATATGTACACACATACATATATATATATATACATGTATATATACATACATATATATATATACATATATATGTATACTAGCAGGCTACGCCCACTTCGCTGGTCCATTTTCCAAATGAACCTTGATCAAACAAAATGATGAATTCGACCTGGTATTTTAAATTAAAATGGACCTTCACCTGGAAAGTCTTTTCGCATTTTCTGAATACGATGCGAACGCCATTTAACTATTATATTATCTTATGCGTTAGGCAAAATTCGGACTATTCAGAAGAAACTCTTTTATAGTAGATCTTTAAAGTACAGGTTGGGAAGGAAATACGGCCGTTATGATCATCAGAAATTGAAATGTTCCCTAATCACCACACTACTAAAATGAGAAATAATTACAATGATTGCAAAGAGTGACCACTGAACATTAATCATGTTCGGATTATTCACTTTCGTTTGTTAGTTCTTGAACTCTTGGACTCTCAGCTTGGTGTTATGTGTGGTTCTGGTAGCTTAAATACAATCTCTCTCTACGTTGCATTATATTTTGTAATATACGTCTTCTAGCAGGTCTAATGCAGTTTTCTATCTTCGGATTACAGCAGAGTAAATACAGCAAATACAGTCAAAAAATGTATTAAATTATTTGCACACAAAAAACTGTTTAACTTTCATATTTAAAAAAAATATATGAATCATATGAAAGTGGATATTTAAAACAGAATTTTTTTAATAAAATAAAAAGAATGCCATTTTTACTGCTATTTTTTTTTTCATTTCTCTAATGAGTATAATAACATGGAGAAATAAGTAGGTTTTTATTTTCAAGATTACATTATTCTTCCGTCTGTTGCCTAAATAAAGCTAAAATCGTTAATTTTTCACTACGTTTAGTGGATAGGGCTGTGCGTCAGAAGAAATTGCTTTATAATGATCGAATTTTATCTTAATTTCAGGTATTTTTTTTTCTTATCTAAGCTAAAATGATAAATCAGCAAATATTTTTCCATTGGCCACCAATGGAATTTCAAAACTTTTTTCGCAAGTATTGGCATTCCAGGTATTGCTTATTTAATGACAGTAAATAACTGCTGATGAAATATATATAATACTAAATCTTTTTTTGTCCTAATGAAAAACCATAAATTTGCTAATCGCTAAGTACAAATTTCATGTAATCTTCTGCAATCGGGATTACTGACCAAAGTCTCTTTCAAATATAAAAGAAACATACAACTGTTCATAAAATACTCTAATTAGCGGGTAACATGTATACGGAAGATTAATCTAATACCTTTCAAAAACCTTCAAAAAAGAAGAAAATATATGCAAAAGAAAAACTGAAAAAGGGATGACGAATTAAAAAGATTATCGAAAATTTATTTCAGTAAGCAATTTTTATTGTAAAATGTTTCCTTTTGTGTTATTAATAACGCGTAATTGCATAAATTTTCTTAAGATTAATCTTTAGTGCTTAACATTTGAAGCAGTAGACATTTCTAAAACGGAAATTGGCGATATGCGTTAAAAAAAAAGAGTGGACAATATTCGCTGATCTGAGTTCGAGGTTATAAAAAACACAAGATTGGAAAAAACAAACCAACATGTTTCCGTAGTAAAGAATCTAAAAAATATTTTAAATGTCTGAAATTAAATTATTTACAATATGTGTGGGTGTGGAGGGGGGGGGCACACATTTGCACTAAAATTTAAATATTTGACCCCACTTTTACAATTTTAACTGCTATTTATATAATTTAGATTTCAATATAAACAATTACTCCAAAAATACTGTCTTACACTTGAAAAATCACATATAATGTGAACATCGGTGGAATATTTTGAAAAAGGAAATACTAATATAATTACTCATGCATGTAAAAAAGGTCAGTCAAATTTAGCGGCAGAATCGCAGTAGAAAATCAGTAAAAAATATATATTTTCGAGTATTTGGCGCGAAAAGTCAAACGCTCCACGCTATTTGGAGAAACCAATACATTTCCTGATCAAATGCAAGAGATTGAAATGCATTTATAAAATTCTTGTTAAATATTTAAATGCCTAATAGGGTGACTGCGCCAGTAGTTGATGCCCCTCCAGTAGTTGATCAAATTTTTGAAATATTGCGCCATTTCCGGCGTAAATGAGTTTTACAAGTGGCACTAGACATGATATTTTTGTTTGAATGTCAGTGCGTCTGTTCTCACATAGTTTTAAACTGTCTTCTGTAAAAAAAGCCATATTATGAATTTTTTGTATTAGAAAGTGTAAAAATTTTGTTTTTGATTAGTTGGAAACGATAACGGTAAGTTAAAATAATCCCCTTCCATCTTGCTTATTCCAACTAATATTTTTATAAGAATTGTTGTTAATCACAGCGAAAGGATGATATTTTAAATATTAATTTTTAGATTTTCGATTGACTTCTTTTTAGGGGTTGAAATTTGACTGATCAACTTCTGGTCTTATATAAACAAATTCCAGAACTTGATCAGCTGTGATCAATTATTAGTTTCGAGGACTCTAGTTATTGATCAGTATATCAACTACTGGATAATAACATATACGTAGCCATTAGTTGATCATTCTTTAATTTCTTTGCTTACCAAGCCATTATTATTTATTTTCAGAATTCATTATGCCCCCGAAAAAGAAATTCTTCCAGTACTCAGAGGATGATCTGCGAACAGCCGTTGAAGACGTAAGAGAAAAGGGTGTTTGCATAATTTCGAATCAAAAGCCCTGTTGGAAATGTTTTACCTATGTTTCCTTAAGAAGCTTTTTTGTTTTAGGTTAAAGGTAAAATATCAGAGAAGAGACATTCATCAGTTTTAAGGAAGGAAGAGCAACAGCTCCTTGTTGACTGGATAAATGCTTATGCCAAAAAAGAGTTCCCGATTAAGAGGAGGATTTTATTTGAAACCGAAAAAACCTCATTGAAGCCGATAAAAGGCCAAACCTTTTGGCAAACTCAACTCCGGGGAAAAGATGGTTTAAAGGATTCATGCGAAGAAACAGTTTGATAGCTGAGAGGTATGCAGATGCTAACAACACTGCAAGAGCAGAAGTGTCAAAGCCCAACATCCGCGAATGATTTTAAGAACTTCATAAATATCTTGAAACTAAAGGCTGCCTTGACATTCTTGATTTTAGGAGAATTTTTAATGCTGACGAAAGCAGTTTTCAAACTTGTCCAAAAATGGGGAAAGTTTTAGGACCCATTTCATTCGACATTTTATTTGAAATAAAAACAGGTAATGAAAAAGAAGCTATAACCGTGATGGCTATTTTCAATGCAGCAGGAGAGGTTATTCCTGGGATGATCGTTTACCCATTGCAGAATATATCACATGAAATTGCCCAATGTGCCAAATGACTGGGGAATAGGTAGATCAAATTAAGGTTGTATGTGTGGGAGCACCTACTTTGAATATCTCGCAAATGTATTTTTGCCTTGGTTGAGAAAGCAAAGTATGAAACTACCCATATTACTTTTGGTGGATGGTCACAAGAGCCACTTAACTCTTGAAGTGGCAAAGTTATGCTCAAAGAATCAAATCCTTCATTTCGGTCTTTACCCGAATGCAACACACATACTCCAACCAGACGACGTTGCTATTTTCAGGCCTCTCAAAGTGCGCTGGCGGAAAACCGTTTACGATTGGAAAACTAAATCGGGAAACAAAGTAGTCACAAAAGCAGTATTTGGGCCTTTGATTGCAAGTGTATTTCGGGAATCAATAACTCCGAAAGTCATTAAAAACGGCTTCCGGAAATGCAGTCTGTTTCCGCTTAACCCAGATGCAGTAGACTACGAAAGGTGCATCAGTAGTAAGCAACGACATTGTCCGCCTACAAACCCACGTGAAAATTGGGGTAGAGTAGGAGTAGCGGAAAACTTCAAAGTCCAGACGCTTTTGTACATTGAATCCCTATAAAAAAAGGCAGAGATCAGAAGTTCAGAAACGTGGAAAGGGACGAATGGGAGGGCGATGTTGAGGCTCTTGAATTGTTCCATTTCTGGAGGCAAATGCGGAACAAATGTCTAGAACAAACTCAAACGAACATTGCGACACCAGGAGCGAAACTGAATCGCCAGCTGATGATCTCATAACACCAACTGCTTATATTACTGTGCAATCTGATGATCCTCCAAAAACATTTCATTATGATGATGTTACACCATATCCTTCAAGGCAGACGGACCCACTTCGAAATTATGCGACTCCTGAGCACCCAAAATCTTAGGTCTAGATAAGAAAAAATTGCCAGTCTAGCTTTTGCAGACAACATTCTATGGCCTCACGACTCGACAGAGAAGAAAATAAAACAGAAAAGAGACGGTTGCCTTATGCGACAACGTCAAAACAGTGGATAAAGTCTTTCAAAGAAAAAGAAAAGGAAAAAGAAGAGAAAGAAAGAAATGATTCAGAAAAGGGAAGAGAAGAAGCAACAACTTATACATCAAAGACAAAATATAGGACTATCTAAAATTCCGACTAGGCGGAAAAAACGACTGATCAACTTGTGTCTATGGAAGTTGTCCATTTTTATAGGTGGGATCAAGTTATTTCCACATAGAACTCAGAAAAATCAGTACAACAAGAAATCTTTCCTCTTCCCCTGAATAGTTTCAATATTGCTCATAAGTTATTGTATTTTTTACTTTTATTCGTCTCATTAAAATGTTTATTATTCTCAAATTGTTTAATTTTTTCTACTTACATTGAAAAAGATCAAAATGACCAGTGATCAACTACTGGAATGAAATTGATCAAAAACTGGATTCGCCTGATCAACTACTGGCGAAAGGGCAATTAAAAAAACTATTTATTTATAATTCTGTTGCTATTTAATTTCAGCAGAATTTAATTATTGCCCATTATAGGACATTCATTAAGGGTTGTAGAAATCATATTAGTTTACTTCTAAAACTTAAAAAGAAGGAAGTATAATAAAAACCCCGTAGCACCGATCTTATTTGATCAACTACTGGACCAGTCACCCTATTCAATGAATTTGAAATTAAATGATCGATTCGTTTATTATTTTTTCTCTAAGCTTATATAATATGTACAAATTGCATGTTGCTGTAGTTATTTAATTTGATGCGTTATCAAAGGCTGAATAAGTTTTAAGTGTATTTTCCTTAAGAATGCTATCATTAAACATTTCGATATTAAGTCATTGTTTCCATGGTAACAATAATTTTCTCATTGTCTCTGACAGTGACACTATAGTGTTATTACATGTAAAAATTGCAAGCGACAAAAATCGCCTACGACTCGTCAGATTTCCTGAAACTTACGTATTATCCAAGCATTTCATTGGCTGTTCGGGAAAAGGCTTTTCCATCGTCAGACTTCCAAGCATTTGATTGGCTGTTACTGGCGACTCGCTTCGTTTCAGACGTCAAAGACGCTCCGACAGAGAAAAGTTGCTTGCTTTCGAAGCGACTCCCCTGGAGCCATAGGGCGACTTTGACTCCTCGTGTAATAACACCATAACAATATGGAAGCCAAATTGCCAATGCTCAGAATCGGACTATCATTTTGAGTTTGAAACGATTTTAATCCATTTAAATTTAGTTCTAAACAGCATAATTACGATCGTTAAACTTCATTATATACACGTATAAATGTATATGACAAAACTGCAGTTTTAAAAATGCATTTATTTAAGAAAAAATTGCTTAAGCTAACTTCGTATGGAGAGTTGAAAAAGTTTTTCTTAAAGAATATTTATCACAGTATTATTCAAAATTTTATATTGTGTCGCGAACCAGCGTTAAATCGCAAAAAAAAAAACAGGAAATTTTCATTATCTTTTTACGAACGCTAAATCGAGGTTCTGCTGTTTTTTTTTATAAACATATATATCCACATGAGAAGAATATTCTATAATTGTGTCAACTGTTTCTGTGCATGCGCTTATAGAGAACTCTTTGATGTCATCTTATCAATTTTTCAAATGCAGTGCTGCCAAGTCTCCGGCTTTTTGGACACCAGTATTCTAAAACAGAAAATGTTGTTTTATTTGATTGTAACATTTCGGCGATTTAATAGAACCAGATTTTCTCTAAGATAATAGTGGTGCACAAAAAGCCGGAGACTTGGCAACTCTGCAAATGCATTTTTGTTAACTTGAATATCGACAAATCTTATTTCAATTTCAATATTTCAACTGGGTGATTTTTTAAGCATTATATACATTCCCTTTCATGTTTAAATTAAATATTTTTCTTTTTTAATATTATTACTCATTAAAATTAATTTCTTTCTTTTTTTCTTTTTTTAAAATTTTAAATAAAATTAATAACAGTCCTTCTTTTATTTTTTGAGGTGTAATAGCCGTTTCAATTTTTTTTCATGAACGATAAAGTTCGCCAAGAAATAAAATGGTAACCTTATCGTCCAGAATAACAGAACTTTCCATCATAATTCTATAACTAATCTACATAGAACGATGTGTTTTAGTTTAAAACCTTCCCTGAAACGATACCTATCTAACAGCATAAGTTCCGTCAAAATCCATGCAGTAGAACTCGAAATATAGAGGTTCGGAACGAAATTTCCGCTTTGATTTTATATATATACTAACAGGCTACACCCGCTTCGCTGGTCCATTTTCCAAATGATCCTTGATCAAACAAAATTATGAATTCGACCTTGTATTTTAAATTAATATGGACCTTCACCGGGGAAATCTTTCCGCATTTGCTGAATACTATGCGAACGCTATTTAGCTATTATATTATCTTATGGGTTAGGCAAAATTCGGGCTATTCAGAAGAAACTCTTTTTACAGTTTATATTTAAAGTAGAGGTTGGGAAGAAAATACGGCCATTATGATAATCAGAAATGTTAAAATGTTCTCTAAGTCACCACACTACTAAAATGAGAGATAATTACAATGATTGCAGAGAGTGACCACTGAACATTAATTATGTTAGGATTATTCACTTTCGTTTGATAGTTCTTGAACTCCGGGCTTCTCAGCATGTGCTATGTGTGGTTCTGGTAGCTTAAATACAATTTCTCTCTACGTTGCATTATATTTTGTAATATACGTCTTCTAGCAGGTCTACTGCAGTTTTCTATCTTCGGATTTCAGCAGAGTAAATACAGTCAAAAAATGTATTAAATTATTTGCACACAAAAAACTGTTTAACTTTCATATTTTAAAAAAAATATATGAATCATATGAAAGTGGATATTTAAAACTGAATTTTTTTAATAAAATAAAAAGAATGCCATTTTTACTGCTATTTTTTTTTTATATATATACCACTTGCAATTATGTGATTGTTAACCTGAAAAAAAACCTCGATAACTGATTATGATAGAAAAATAAACCTTTTGTTTTCATCCAATCAAAATCTTCCCAATCTTCCATAATCGGGTACACAGCTAAGTTTTACGGCAAACATTAGAAGAGTTTTTACAAACTATATGGTTACAAATTTACCAGAGTTAACACACGTAAAACATACGTAATTATGCGCCGAACTATATTCCATTAAATAAAGTCAAATTGCTGTTGGCTGAATTATAGATTTTTCGCCAAAAATACTCTTTGCAAATGACAAATAAAGTCAGTTATACAAAACTTAATAACCTAACACGTTATAATATAACGAAATAATCTTTTTGATGCACCGAAGACCTTTTTTCATTTCTCTAAAGAGTACAATAACATGGAGAAATAAATACACTTTTCATTTTCAAAATTACATTATTCTTCAGTCTGCTGCCTAAATAAACCTAAAATCGTTAATTTTTTCCTCAGTTTAGCGAATAGGATTGTGAGTCAGAAGAACTTGCTTTATAATGATTTCTATTTTCAATTTTATCTGCATTTCAGGTACTTTTTTTCTTATCTGGGCTGAAATGATAAATCAACAAATATTGTTCCACCAGCCACCATTGGAATTTCAAAAAAATTTTCCAAGTATTTATTTTTTAGTGACAGTAAAATAACTGCAAATAAAAAATATGTAATACTAAATCTTCTGTTCTCCGTTTGCTTCATAATGAAAAAAACATAAATTTACTAATCGCTAAGTACAAATTTCATGTAATCTTCTGCAATCGCGATCACTGTCCAGAGACTCTTTCAAATATAAAAGAAACATCCAAATAGTTCAGTAAATACACTAATTAGCGCGGGTAACCTGATTACGGAAGATTAATCCAATATCAAAAACCTTAAAAAAAAAACTGAAAAAGGGATGACGAATTAAAAAGATAATCGAAAATTTATTTCAGTAAGCAATTTTTATTGTGAAATATTTTCTTTTGTGATATTAATAACGCAAAATTGCATAAATTTTCTTAAGAATAATCTTTAGAACTTAACATTTGAAACAGTAGACTTTTCTAAAAGGGAAATTGGCGATATATGTAAAAAAAAAAAAAAAAAAAAAAAAAAAAAAAAAAAAAAAAGAGTGGACACTATTCGTTGATCTGAGTTCGATGTTATAAAAGTCATAAGTTTGGGGAAAAACAAAATAGCATGTTTCCGTAGTAAAGTACGCGAAAAATATTTTAAATATCTGAAATTAAATTATTTATAATATGTGTGCGTGTGTGGGGGGGGGGGGGGGGCAAACGTTTGCATTAAAATTTAAATATTTGACCCCACTTTTATAATATTAACTGCTATTTATATAATATCGTCATTTTTATAGTTACATCTGCTAGTTTTTTCTGTAAGAGATACATAATAATAATGATAATAATAAAAATTCTTACTCACAAGGAAGGTCTCCTTAAAACGCATACTCAAACTATTTTGAAAAAGGAAATGCTAATAAAATGACTCATGTACTAAAAAAGATCGGTTAAAATAGTGCGGTAGAATCCCAGTAGAAAATCTGTAAAAAATATTTTTTCGAGTATTTAGCGCGAAAAGACGAACGCTCCACGCTCTTTGGCGAACCAATACGTTTCCTCGCCAAATGCAAGAGATTGAAATGCATTTATAAATTCCTTGTTAAATAAGTAATTAAATGCATAATGCTCAATGAATTTAAACTTAAACTGTGGATTAGTTTAATATTTTTGCTGTAAGCTTATATAATATATGCAAATTGCGTGTTATTTGTATTGAGCTATCATAGAAACTCGACAGAGTTTCTCGCCAAGCAAAGGAAACAACAGTGCAATGAGCCGTAAATGAAACGAATTTCCGCCAATTAATGCCAAACGATATTTCAAAAATTTTTTTAGTACTCTGTCTAAGTTTATATTTTCCGGACTGAGCAAAGCGGGATTTTGACCCCTCCATATCTCCGGTTCTATTTATGATAGAAACAAAATTCTTGTTTCTATGGAATGGGGCGTGCCACGTGACTCAGAAAACGAAAATAAAGTTGAATCCGGCCAATAGGTTTTAAGTAAATGCGATTTTAAAAGTGCTGTTTTTTGCACTTTTGAAATTCTTGTTCCGACCAAATCTGTTGACAGGGCTACAGCAATGTGTAATTATCGGATTTTTACGCGGTTTACGCCATTAGAACTGTTTTTATGAGTAGTTCAAACCTTTGAAAGTTTCATGTAAAAATATTAATTAGTTTTTGATTTATACCAGTTTAAAGTATTTTTATTTTTGCAGCGTGGCGTGCGTAATATGTGAGGCATTCTCACAGTCTTTTGACTTTTAAGTCCCGGAATAATAATTTTTATTTTAGTAAAAGAATTATCGTAATACCCGCTAGCTTCTTATTATTGCAGCGTGGCATACGTAATATTTGAGGCATTCTCACAATCTTTTGACTTTTAAGTCACTGAATAATAATTTTTAGAGTTTCGTTCATCTGACGAAACCCTATTCGTCTCGCTCCTCTGTCTGTCTGTCCGTCACAGAGCCCGTTCTCAGAAACTATAAATATTGGAGACATGAAATTTTGGGTGCATATAGCTGAACACCTCACATCATACGACAAATCATAAAATTTTGAAAAAGTCATACATTTAACCCTTTGGGCTCCGACATGTGTATTTTAAACAATTCTTTCTAAGTGAGCCCCTAATTATGTTGGAGACATGAAATTTTGGGTACTTCTGAATCTTCGTCCGCAGCCTTTTATTCTTCTACTCTAGCCCGACTCTTTTGCGGAAGCCAGAATGAAAAAAAAAAAAAAAAAAAAAAAAAAATTCAAAAATTGAAACCGAAAAAATCAAAAATTGAAACCGAACAAATTTAAAAGGGAAATTACACAAATTAAAGACACCGAAAAGCGGGAAGGGTCGGGACCGGGGCGATGAAGCTACCGAAAGACTCCTGCTGCTTCTAGCTTATTATTAGTCTCGGCGGCGGTTGGGGGCGGGTGGGTGGGTCAACCGCCGCGGCGAGCGGCCCATCTTCGTCCGCAGCCTTTTATTCTTCTACTCTAGCCCGACTCTTTTGCGGAAGCCAGAATGAAAAAAAAAAAACAACTGAATACCTCACATCATACGACAAATGATAAAATTTTGAAAAAGTCATACATTTAACCCTTTGGGCTCCCGCATGTGTATTTTAAACAATTCTTTCTAAGTGAGCTCCTAATTATGTTGGAGACATGAAATGTTGGGTACTTATAGCTGAACACCTCACATCATACAACAAATAATAAAATTTGGCGGCGGTTGGGGGCGGGTGGGTGGGTCAACCGCCGCGGCGAGCGGCCCATCTTCGTCCGCAGCCTTTTATTCTTCTACTCTAGCGCGACTCTTTTGCGGAAGCCAGAATGAAAAAAAAAAAAAAACAACTGAATACCTCACATCATACGACAAATGATAAAATTTTGAAAAAGTCATACATTTAACCCTTTGGGCTCCCGCATGTGTATTTTAAACAATTCTTTCTAAGTGAGCTCCTAATTATGTTGGAGACATGAAATGTTGGGTACTTATAGCTGAACACCTCACATCATACAACAAATAATAAAATTTGGCGGCGGTTGGGGGCGGGTGGGTGGGTCAACCGTCGCGGCGAGCGGCCCATCTTCGTCCGCAGCCTTTTATTCTTCTACTCTAGCCCGACTCTTTTGCGGAAGCCAGAATGAAAAAAAAAAAAAACAACTGAATACCTCACATCATACGACAAATGATAAAATTTTGAAAAAGTCATACATTTAACCCTTTGGGCTCCCGCATGTGTATTTTAAACAATTCTTTCTAAGTGAGCTCCTAATTATGTTGGAGACATGAAATGTTGGGTACTTATAGCTGAACACCTCACATCATACAACAAATAATAAAATTTTGAAAAAGTCGTACATTTAACCCTTTGAGCTCCCGCATGTGTAATTTAAACAATTCTTTCTAGCTGAGCCCCTAATTAAATTGGAGATTTGAAATTTTGCATACTTATTGCAGAACACCTGAGGTCAGGCGACAAATCATAAAATCTTGAAAAAGTCTTACGTTTAACCCTTTGATCTACCACATATGTATTTGAAGCAATTCTTTCTAAGAGAGCCCCTAATTAAATTGGAGATTTGAAATTTTGCATACTTATTGCAGAACACCTGAAGTCAGGCGACAAATCATAAAATCTTGAAAAAGTCTTACGTTTAACCCTTTGATCTACCACATATGTATTTGAAGCAATTCTTTCTAAGAGAGCCCCTAATTAAATTGGAGATTTGAAATTTTGCACACTTATTGCAGAACACCAGAGGTCAGGCGACAAATCATAAAATCTTGAAAAAGTCTTACGTTTAACTCTTTGATCTACCACATATGTATTTGAAGCAATTCTTTCTAAGAGAGCCCCTAATTAAATTGGAGATTTGAAATTTTGCATACTTATTGCAGAACACCTGAGGTCAGGCGACAAATCATAAAATCTTGAAAAAGTCTTACGTTTAACCCTTTGATCTACCACATATGTATTTGAAGCAATTCTTTCTAAGAGAGCCCCTAATTAAGTTGAAGACATGAAATTTTGCATACGTATAGCTAAATGCCTCAGACCACACGAAAAATCATAAAATTTTCAAAAAGTCTCATATTATTTACCCCTCTGGACTCTAACTTGTGTATTTTAAGCAATTTTTCTAACCTCCGCCTTTTTAACCCGGAGAGAAATTTTCTAACTTTAGCAGACACGCCTTTGATCATTATTTCATATTATGCACCATAGCCTTACATATTTTAGTTCCATTTTTTTCCGCAAGTGCGCCTACTTATCTCGGGTGCTATGGGCCCAATCCCCTCAACTAATATATCTACGGATAGTATGTAAAACGGATTTTCGTTCGGATACAGGTTTGTTTAGAATCAAGTGCGCCTCCTGGTTGTGCAATGTGGAACTAACAGATTTTTCAAAAGGATAAAGTGTTTTGAAAGGAATATTAAACGAAACCCTCTGTGCGATCTGTGATCACACTTACCCACTTGTTACTTTCTTCTATCTTTACAAGAAAGTATTGGATTTGTGAAAAATCGATCCGAGCAAGACAAAACAAAAACATACATTATATAAAAACCATTTATATAAAAGCAATTTAACAAATTACAACGACCATTTGGAAAAGGATTTTTTCAAAGACTAAAATTCTTGCTCAGTTAATATATCACCATATAGCTTATAGAACAACAGCAAAAAATATTACTGGTTATTTCGACAGATTTTATCATTTCTAAAAAATAAATGATTTCCTCTGAGATTTGTAAGGATCGATAAAATGGTTATGAATTATTTTAAAAAGTCCAACATTATGTCTTACTAGATATATTATACTTTTGAAAAGTTTATAGCATCACTGTTAAATTATTTTTTTAGTTCTATAATCTTCCGTTTATCTTTTCTTTTCTGAATTAAAATGGAATATGTATAATGCAAATGAAATACCTTACAAAAAGGAGTGATATCTAATCAAAAACAACTCGTTGTAAATGATCCCGCCAAGCCACAAACCTAAAACGTCAGTCATAAAAAGAAGTGATATCACATAAAAAGAAGCGATATAGAAGTGCATACTCCGAGTGCCGTGTAAAAATCTATCACTACTCATAATGTTTCCAAAGGATTCGGAGTGAGGTACAGTATGTGAAAACTGCTTGGCGACCTGCAGGCGTATATTATTAGATGCATTGTTAGTAATATTCATATGCTAATTATTTTCTATTATTATTTTAGAAACTCAAAATGTTTATTACATGTTTACTTAGAAAATCCTCCTCATAAAAGTGGTCTTTCTCGTTCAAATAATGGTAATCAACAAATTGACCCCATGATGTTAAATAAGAATGGGCATGTAAACACCAAAAGCTTCGAATTTTCACAGTTTAATGGGAAAAGTAATACATGAAGAAAATTGTTAAACAAATAGTCATATGTAAGTGCAGGTAGAACAAACATTATCTACGACCTGCCTGCAGGTCGCCAAGCAGTTTTCACATACTGCACCTCACTCCGAGTCCTTTGGAAACATTATGAGTAGTGATGGATTTTTACACAGCAGTCGGAGTATGCACTTCTATATCGCTTCTTTTTATGTGATATCACTTCTTTTTATGACTGACGTTTCAGGTTTGTGGCTTGGCGGGATCATTTACAACGAGTTGTTTTTGATTAGATTTAATTTTATACGGTGTCACCGGCTGGATAAGTTTTAAGGGTATTTTAATTAAGAATGCTATCATTAAACATTTCGATATTAAGTTGTTGTTTCCATGACAATAAAACTCTCTTCTTGTCTCTGACACTAACAATATCGAAGTCAAATTGCCAATGCTCAGAATCGTACCTTAATTTGAGTTTGAAACACTTTTAATCTATTTAAATTTCGTTGAAAACGGCATAAATACGATCGTTAAATTTCATTATTACATACATAAATGCATATGACAAAACTGCAGTTATAAATATGTATTTATTTAAGTTAAACTTACTTAAACTAACTTCGTATCGAGAGTTGCAAAAGTTTTCCTTAAAGAATATTTATCATAGTATTATTCAAAATTTTATCGTGTCGCCATCCAGCGCAAAATCGCAAAAAATGAAATTTTCATTATTTTTTTAGGAATGCTAAATAGAGGTTCTGCCGATTTTTTTATGGATATATATACTTATGAGAAGAATATTCTATAATTTTTTTCGAATAATTCTGAGCATGCGCTTATGGGGAACTTCCTTGATATCATTTTATCAATTTTTCAGATGCATTTTTCTTAACCTGATGCAAAAGATAAATCGCCAAATATTATTTCAATTGCAATATTTCAACTGAGTATTTTTTTAAGTATTACGAACATTCTCTTTCATGTTTAAATTAAATATTTTCGTTTTTTAATATTATCACTCATTAAAATGCATTTCTTTTTTTTTCTTTTTTAAAGATTTTAAATAAAATTAGTAAGGTTTTTGCCTTTTATTTTTCTTGGTATAATAGCCGTTCCAATTTTTTCAACAACAAAAAACTTCGCCGAGGAATAAAATGGTAACCTTATCGTCCAAAATAACAGAACTTTCCGTCATAATTCTATAACTAATCTACGTAGAACGATGTGTTATAGCTTAAAACCTTCCCTGAAACGATACCTATCTAACAGTATAAGTTCCGTCAAAATCCATGCAGTAGAACTCGAAATCTAGATGTTTGGAACGAAATTTTCGTTTAGATTTTATATATATAATAGAATAGATAAGTAGTAATAACACTGGCGCCTGGCTAACCGAAAAGTACCAAAATTAGTTAGAAATAAATGCTGAACAATTTTTATTGTTTTATGTGCAAAATTTTTATTATTATTATGTATTGAAGCCGGCTCGTGATAAGATAAATTACAAAAAACATGCTTGAAAATTATTTTTAAAAACCTAATAAATCAGTCAATTAAGATACAGTTTTTAAAAAATTGCATTTGAAAGTAGATTTTTTTCCCTAAACGACGTTCTAAAAATTGAAAATGTACGATGGTCAGAAGATTAAAAATTTGCAGTAGCGAAAATTTCAAAACCGAAATTTGATCGCGAAGTGTTTTCATTTGCAAAAGTGACGTCATCGTTATGCACAGATATGTTTGTCCTTTATAATATAGATATGTATTTCCAAATTTGTCAGCAAAAACCGCTGCAACTTGGCATGTGAGCATTCGTACTCTTGACTTGAGTCTCTAATCTCAGTAAAGGCGAGTACAAAATCCAGAAATTCATGTCTTTTACACACATTCGTGGTAAAATATTTACTTTTATCAAAGAAAATTATCGTTTTCTTTTAACACGACGTCATTTTTACTCACTGATGCATTTTGCCTAGCGTCTTAGACTCAGTATCAGCGTAATGAAAAAGCATTGAAATGTAACAGCTTTATTATAAAGAAAAGTGCGTGTTTTTTAAAGCGCGACGTCATTTTCTGTTCACATTTTTTAAAAAGTATACATGAACAGCTTTCATTTAAAAAAATAATTAGCAAAATTAATTCTGTAGAAATCTCAGCGCTGATGACTAAAAAAAACAGCCTGGTCTTTTAAATATACAGATGAATTTTCTTTTCATAATGCCTAATAATGATTCCCCCTTTCATTTTCTCTGACAAAAACATTCTGGCTTTCTCACAAAATTACCTTAGACCCCATGTTTTATCATTATTAGTAGTATGTATGCGAAACAGTATTTATTAAACCTCCCGTGGGGACTCTGTGGCTGAATGGTCAGGGCACCAGTCTGCTAATCACTTGTGCGTAAGAGTTTGTGGGTTCGATTCCCCCTGGTTCCATTGCACACACACTTTGTGTGGAACTCCCAGGGTGTATTTCTCTTGTGTTGTAATATTTCCTTGTGCTATCTTGTCTCCGACTTATAAGCGGGCTTTATGTCAAGCACACAAGTCGTATGTTTGTTATTCAGTTAAATAAATAAATAAACCTCCCGTGAGTAGACCCGATTTTATTCACGTGATGGAACATTCATTTTAATTGATGGATTTGTGCTTATCTAGTATAATCGTCTGCTTACTGAGCTGCTATAAATTTTCTCTAAAGCAAAAAGCATTCAGCTTTGCATCTAATGATGAATAGTAAACGAACTGTTAGTCAATGTTCAACAGATGAAGACAACAGATCTGCATCAATTGAAAGAGTTCCCACGCCTGTACTTGTTCAGCAACTTATCGAAGAATCGAAGAAACAAGAAGAAGAGCAAAAGAAGAGTCATATGTTTCAAATAACAAATGATGAGTTGTTATACGAATTATATGAAATGATAGTGCAGATTGTTCAGGATAAAAAAACTGGGATTACTCTCAGTGGGATAAAGCATGAAACTAGAAGATTGAACCTGAACATGTCCAACAAAAAACGAAACAAATATGTAAGTATCTTGCTCAGAGAAAAATATTTAGAAAGAAAAGTAAGAAACGAAAAAATGCAGTATTTTATAGCAAAATAATTCGTTCACTTATATTGTTATAACTTTTCGAAATCGATTTTTTTTAAAGGCAGAACTGTTTATAAGATGAATTTCATCCCTTTTTTTCATTGCAACGTTTTCAAGATAGATGGTCCAGCTTGCTGAAGCAAAATTTACAACAGAAATAAATTTGGATACACGAAATGCTATTTTCTACTGCAATCGGGCTACATCTAGAATACGACTGCTTTCATTAGCAAGTGCCGTCGAAGATTGCAACACAGCTCTGGAATTGGATAAAAACTACGCAAAGAGTTTTTGTTGCCTTGGTCTGGCCTATACCTTGATGAATCGTCCTGCTCTGCTAATTCGTTACTTTCGCAACCCTCTCAGAATAGAGCCAAATAATCCAGCTGGCATCACATATTTTGAATTGGTCAGTAAAAAGTGAATCATGAAGCATTTAGAGCTTTTGAGCCATTGGCACAAACAAAGCGATGTTTAGATTTCATAGCCGTAGATGCTGCAAGTATTAAGAGTTGCTTCAAAGAAAGAGCAGTGGAGAACATGTTGAGGCAAATATGTCTAAGAGAGAGCAGAAATTTGCAATGAAATGGTATATTTTTATGTACTTCAGTGATTTTATTCTGAAAAAAAAATTATGTAAAGAAATTCCTCATTTTTGAAAGATAACAGTAATTTCGAGTGAAATAAATAAATATATTTTTTTAAATATATTTACTTTTTAGATTTTTATGCAGTTAGCTAGATATTATAGTATATGTATTTGGTACTACTTAGTTATCCCGTCGACCAGTTTCGCCAAATTATACAAATTGACATAATTTTTATTTTAAATAACGAAAGAACAAATAAATTAGTATAACATTAATAAAAAATACAAATAGAACGTCGAAATGAAAATCACTTGATGACGTGAACTATAACTTGCTTAAAATCATATAATATAACTTGCTTAAAATCAAGTGAATGTGACATTTACGATCTACTGATCTACCATTATTGGCATTTAATCTTATAGTTTGGCGGTAGATTTTTGGTCGATGGGAAAACTAAGTAATACCATATATTTTATTGATTTTCTACAGTCGGGGTCCTCTCTCAAAGAGGGGAGGGGTGTCATACGTGTATAACTGAAACATGTGGATTAAATTAAATGTGTTTGCGTATAACACTGTGCAAATTGAGAAAAATTAAAAAGCGCTTTAGCGCGGAGTCTTTACCAATATTTGCCATTTAAGAAATATTTATCATCAAAATTTGGCGACTTGTTGTCCTTTTTTTTACCGATAAAAAAATGTTTAAGTGCCTAGTTATAGCGCGTATAACCCCCCCCCCCCCCCAAAAAAAAAAATAAATAAATAAATTATATTAAAGAAAAGAATCAAGGAAGAGTTCCATATCCTGTGCTGGTTGGCGCGATTGGCGAAGGAACCCAAAATGGCACCAGAAAGCCATTTTAGCATCTTATAAAATTTTTCAAGATGGCGGAAAAACATTGTCTTTAAATATTTATAAACAATATTTAATAAATGTTATGTATGCCACATGTAAAAAAAATACGATGTTTATACAAATAGTTTTATTTTTATTTATATATATTACATATAGAGATATACCTTATACATACATAATATATACACCTATAAAGAAATATGGTACTTTTTAGTTATCCTTTCGACCAATTTCACCAAATTATATAAATCGCCAAATCACTCGCCAAATTATACAAATTGACATAATTTTTATTTTAAATAACGAAAGAACAAATAAATTAGTATAACATTGATAAAAATACGAATAAAACGTCGAAATAAAAATCACTTGATGACGTAAACACGTGTAACTTGCTTAATGTCAAATGAATGTGACATTTACGATCAACCAACATTGGCATTTAATCTTATAGTTTGGCGATAGATTTTTAGTCGACGGGATAACTAAGTAGCACAGAATAAAGTCCATTCCAGAAAAAAAGCAACCCCAAAGGCTGAAGATCGCAACCACATCGATTCACTTAATGCCAAAAAAGCTCGCCAAAAAAACCAGCACAGGATGTGGAACTCTTCCCAAGAATCATATAGACACAGTTCGTTGTGCTGGTTTTAGAAGCCAATTTTCAGTGTCTGTTACCAAAAAATCATATTTATTTGCGTGACAGTAATTAAAGGACACAGATCTCATATTGGCGCGATTTTTTTCCGACGCCAATTTGGTGAAAACATCAACAGCATAAACAACGACATCTGGATTACCATACTATTCGAAATAACGACACTTTGGCGCCAGTTAAGTACCCGTTGCGTACATGATATTGCCAATTAAAGTATCAATTAAAGTAGTAAAGTACCAATTAAAATATCAAATTAGATATCAAGTTCGATTGCGCCCGAATGTGGAAGACTTCCCTTATTAAACATGGTTAATTAATTTGACACAGATGTCATATACGCGCCCCATATTGACGCGATTTTTTTCTGCCGCCAATTTGGCGAAAACTTCGTTTTTGAATACATATTACATATATATTTTTTTTTAAAAGGGGAATAACAATAAATAAAAAAAAGTTTGATTAATAAATATAGAGCAAAACATTTATATAATTAAAAGAAAAGAAAAGAAATGTAAATAAACAATATATTAATAAATAAACAACAACATCCGAGTTACCATATCAAGCAAAATAACGACACTTTGGCGCCAGTTAAGTACCGTGTGCGTATATGACATTGGCGTCAGAAAAAAATCGCGCCGATATGGGGGCATATATGACATCTGTGCCATTAATTTAAATCGAGAATGCTAACTGATATTTGTTAAATACATAAAATGTGACTTAATTTGAAAATACTGCATACAGTGAAATTAGTTTAGGAGGCTACTTCAGTCAGACGAAAAGACCCGCTCGCTAATATGCTAATCCTATGGAAGAAATTTATAAAGATATCTCGGTTGCATTTCAATATTTTTAAATGATTTCTTTTGCATTGGATAGCTGAGATCGATCTGTGTGCAGGCTGTTTTTTACTTTTTCAATTTTCATAACAGATTTTTTTATGGGGATGTTTTCACTTTCGAAACCGGTTCCGAAAATGAAAGTGTCCCCATAAAAAATATCAGTAAACAAAATCGAAAAAGTAAAAAACAACTTTTGTACACATCGATCTCAGCTGTCTAATGCAAAAAAATCATTTAAAAATATTGAAATGCAACCGAGATATCTTTATAAATTTCTTCCATAGGCTTAGCATTAGCGAACGGGTCTTTTCGCCTGACTGAGTAGCCTCTTAACTTAGACAAAACAATCGAATGTTGGATTTTTTTCTGCACAGATTGTTTAATTTTATGTATCTTATTCTGACAATTTCGCATAATGCCAAGTTAACGACAAATGTAAGGAGCTATGCATACTATATAACGTTATCATTTTAGGGGGGGGGGGGGTCTGGCACATGATAACTTAAGATATCTCTTGGGGGAGGGGGGGTGTCTTTTGACACCATTATCATTTATTTATCCATTTTTATTTGTAACTTGGTCTTTACATCAAAATAGTATGTTATCTTTTTTTAGTATATTATCCATTTTTTTGAAAGTACAAAGTTATTATTAAAATTATTAAATGATTACAAAATTGGGCACAGATGTCATATACGCCCCATACTGGCGAGATTTTTTTCCTGACGCCAATGCCACATACGCAACGGGTACTTAACTGGCGCCAAAGTGTCGTTATTTTGCTTGATATGGTAACCCGGATGTTGTTGTTTTCGCCAAATTGGCGTCAGAAAAATATTGCGCCAATATGGGGCATATGACATTATGCCCAAAATTGTTCAATTCCAAAAATATGGAACATCCCAACGTTTGGTATTACTATTCTTTTGTCATATATGTGTGCATATGGGGCATTCTCACAATCTTTTGACTTTCGGGAATAAAAATCTGGTGAAATTAAACTTGCTAAATAACATTTTAATCTGATAGACCTTAATGCCTTAATGATTCAAAATAAAGGAAAAATGGTCAGCAACGAAAATTTTTTATTTAACTGAGGTTTAAGCTAAACTTGCGAGTTTAATTTTCCTTACCATTTTACCACTATAACTTTGTATTTTCTTCTAAATTTCTACTTATAATGAATTTGCATAGTACCCGCAGGACATTCGAATAAGAAATAATAAAAATGTAGTACTTTTAATATAGAATTTTTTGTATAACATTGTCTAAAAGGTTATTAAAGAAGGGACGGTAAGGTAAAAAAAGGGGGGGCGGTATAGGAAAAAAGCGACGAAATGGGAAAAAAAGGGACGGTAAGGATGGAACGGTAAGGAAAATTACCATCTATTTTTAGGCAAATCATGCTAAGACGCAAGTGATAGCCACAATGTTCATTGATTTTTAGAAATAGTTGTTTACATTGGATTAAATCATTTTTTTAGCCCCCAGTAAGGTATGCTATTTCTTTCTCCCAGCTTATTTTGTGTATTCCAAAAAATAACGTTACCTTACAGAAGCCAGCCGTAAAACAAAGCAGTACGATTAAATAATCTATAGCAATTTTTTAAACTTCTAAGCATCGCACATTTTCGATTTGTATACCCGTCGTATTGGAAAAAAAAAAGTTCTTTTTAATGCATTTTGTTTGAAAACTGTATCTCCATTTATTTTTGAAATATTATTTTTTTTTTTAGTTTTTAGAGCCATTTGCTTAATATTGGCAACGGAAATACTCCATTTCTTCAGAAAGTAATGGAAAAATAGTTCTAAAATAGTAATTATATATTTTTGTTGCCATTTTCTCATAACAACCGAAAGAAAATGTAATTAAAATACGTGCTATTTTGAAAAAAATATAAACGAATGATTTCTGTTAAAACAATGGAGCTATTATAAACTATATTTGATTTTAAGTATCTATGAATCATTAGATAGCCTTTTTTTTTTTTTTTTTTTTTTTTTTTTTTTTTTTTTTTTTTTTTAAATCGATTTTCTTGAATGACGGCATCTTTTTGCTGCATTTGTGCATTATTTCGCGATAGTGATGTGCTATGCTTTACTGTAGTTGTTTAAGAGAGTATCGTAAATGTGGAATTCTTAAGCGGATGCGAATGACGTCATTTTGCATAAAATAAAACGTGTGCTTTAAGTCTTAAAATTGAAGTATGTTTTGTATCGCAGTAGAGTCCCGCTTAACCGAGTTACTATTTTCTTCTTATGGACTGGTGGCTTCTATTATTATGAAACAGCCATTATAAATGAAGCGTTAGGTGAAGATAAAAGAGCAGTCGTAAAAAGTTAGAACTCTGATTTTCTGGTCAGAATGAAAAAAAAAAACGGCCATGATTTTTTTAAAAATTTATGATTTTATTATATATATAATATAATCATTAAAAAATTATGGCCATTTTTTTTTTTTCCATTCTGACCAAAAAATCAGAGTTCTAACTTTTTACGACTGCTCCTTCATCTTCACCTAACGCTCCATTTATAATGGGTGTTTCATAATAATAGAAGCCATCAGTCCATCAGAAGAAAATGAAGCAATGGAAATGCCGGTGGCGACACTAAATTCTGAAAAAGCAGAATTCCTGTTCTCCAGTTTTTTTACTTTCTTCTATCTTTACAAGAAGAAAGTACTGGATTCATAAAAATTTTCGATTTCCGGTTTTTGACGGATTTACAGGCTTTAGGGGTCAGAGATTCCGAAAAACATGTTTTTACAAAATGTCTGTCTGTGAGTCTGTGGTTCTGTCTGTCTGTATGTGACATAACTTTTGTGGGCGCTCTATCTCAAGAACTAATGCATGGAATTTAATAAAAATTTATATTCAAGTAGTCCCTAATATAAATTGGTGCTGATTAGTTTTTGGTGTAAATCGCCCAACAGGTGGCGCTGTTATGCGCATTTTTCGTGATTTCCGCAATAGCTCTATCTCAAGAACTAATGCACGGATTTTCATCAAACTTCACATTCAGTTATTCCTTGATATGAATTGGTGCTGGTAACGTTTTGGTGTAAATCTCCCAACAGATGGCGCTGCTAGGCTGCATTTTGCAGCATTTACACGATTTTCGTAATAGCTTTCTCTCAAGAAATAATGCACGGATTTTCACCAAACTTCAGATTCAATTAGTCCTTGACATGAATTGACGTTTTGCACCTTTTGATGTAAATCGCTCAACAGGTGGCGCTGCTATGCTGCATTTTTTGGGATTTCCGCAATAGCTCTATCTCAAGAACTAATACTTGGGTTCGCAACAAACTTCAGATTCAGATATACCTGGATATGAATTTGTGCTGTTTATGTTTTGGTGTAAATCGCTCAACAAGTGGCACTGCTATGCAGAATTTTTCACGATTTCCACACTAGCTCAATCTCCAGAATTCATGTACGGATTTTCATCAAACTTCAGATTCAGTTAGTCCTTGACATGAATTGACGTTTTGCACCTTTTGGTATAAATCCCTCAACAGGTGGCGCTGCTATGCTGCATTTTTGTGATATCCGCAATAGCTCTATCTCAAGAACTAATGCTTGGATTTTCAACAAATTCAGATTCCGGTATACCCTGATATGATTTAGCTGTTTGTGTTTTGGTGCAAATCGCTCAACAAGTGGCTCTGCTATGCTGCATTTTTCAGAATTTCCCCTATAGCCCTATCTCAATAACTAATGCGCGAATTTTCATCCAACTTCAAATTCAGATATACTTTGATATGAATCTGTGCTAAATTGATGTAATTTCTTGTACTATTTAAATGACTTAATTGACGTGATTTATATAGAAGAAAATTTTGTGATGGCCACAACATACTAGTTTAAATTTACCTCGAAAAGTAAGGAATAAACCTTGGGGACGGTAAGACTACCAATAAATCCACGATCTTAAAATTATTTAAGATCGCTTTAAATACTGCAGTATTTAAAATCTGCAGTAAATTTCCTGTCAAAGAATTTTAGACATTCTTTCTGTAGCATACTTCTGCATGAGAAAAAACATGAAAAAAAATCTGCGGCTGCTTCTGAAGTGATTTTCTGTATAAGTTTAGCAAGAGGGACGGTAAGGATGAAAAACCCAGGCACAGAGTTAAAAAAAATAATATCAACCGCAAAAATGTGTGCAGGTTAATTTTTTGCTACATATTTATATGAAACAATTGTCCCAGCTTCGGAAAAAAATTACATCGAATTACTTTTATTGAACAATTTTATACAGACAGCTGCAAACTTAAAAATCAGCATCAGGGACACGGGACGGTAGAGGAGTTTCCTGGTATTTGGACCCCCAACATCGTCCAAAACTTATTTATCCCTTTAATATTGTTATGCAATCATGCAATAGGGTGTTCCCCAGTATATGAAATAAAAAAAAACACAAAAAAAGTATTAAAATAAAAATTATTATACATGGACATAAAAGTCAAAAGATTGTGAGAATGCACCATATCTAATCCGATGTTCGATAAACCATATGCGAAGTATGTTTGAAATGATACTTGTGTTTACTAGTAAATAAAAGAGAATGAATATTGCCCACATGTTTTGTTGATAAGAAGTTCTGTCTGCCCCAAACCGTGCAGGGGGCAAATGCAAAAAGACATTATTACTGTTGAATGAATTATGCAACAAAAAGTTATTATTAAATACATTTAAATAGTAAATTTATTTTAAGTGTTATTTGACATATAAACTGATATTTTATTGACTTCTCTTCATTTGAATCAAAGTATGAGAAAAATAAATGCAACCATTTCTATAACAATAGCCTAAGTCATGTGACTATAATCAACAGTTCCGGGCGGACCACTTCGCTTTTTATATGCCCGGCGGCCAATTTAATAACTGAATGTTAGCCGAGCGCAGGTGATAATTCGCCAAATATTGTTTCATTGTTATCATGTCATCAGTATTATAATAGTCCATTTCATGCGACTGTCATAAATAATTTTTCGCGTAGTAAATTAAAACAAAGCTTTGATGTTGAAATTAAGTTTCATGGTTTTTGGTATTATTTATTACTTTTCTTTTCTTTTTTTCTTTTCTTTTCTTTTTTTAAAGAAATAATTGAGAGTCATAAATTTTAAATATTTCAGTTTTAAATTAAAGTTATGTATTTTAAATAAAATGCTTAAAAGCATTATATTTTACGTGAAATTAATGAAATATGGAAAAATACGACGCGGACAATTTTTGCGAATTATCACCTGTGCCCGACTAACTTAAAAATACCGAGTTCATGATTTCTGTATCAGTATCTTCCGATTTTGCGAAGGATTGAGCAAGTAAATTAAATTACGAATAAAAGTAACATGATACAATGCTTAACACATTTAAGGGAGACCAAACTGGTCGCCAAGGACGGCTTGTATTTGTATATTGTATATCATTCCAAACAAAAGAAAAAAATTTCAAGAATCTAAAGAATTTTTATACATTGATAACGATATCATTACCCGGGGGGGGGGGGGTACAAAATTACCAAAAAGTGATAACGTTATATATGCATAGCCCGTAAGCAATGAGGTCTACCATGGCAACGTTGCCAGTTCGCTACTTTTCTATAATTTACATTGTTTGATCGCTACTATTTTTTGAAATAGTAATATACGCCTTATTTCATGATACATTAAATAATCCCAATTATACTATTTACAGAAGTAGTAGCGATTAAGATCAAGCAATCTGAATATTTAAAAAAAAAATGCAGCCCACCTGGCAACACTGTACAACGGCATGATTACCACCTAGACAAGCCATTTTTTGGAAAAGAATAGCCTTATTTAATTGCTAAATTGTGCGTAAATTACGAGAAAATTTTCCTTTTGAAAAGGTGGTGGAAGTTTGCGTAGGCGGTAATAGGACACTGTGGCCTACAACTTGGCGTAACAAGAGTGTGGAGTTAAGGCTGTTCTTAACTGCTCTGCTGAACAAGCGCAAAACGTTTTGACACATTTACAAATCCATTTTTTAACGGAAAGATATAAAATTGGAAAGCCTAGCCCATAGAAGCGATTTGGAATCGACCTGTGTTTTCCATTTTTGGATCCATCCATTACCTATTGAGTTAGAAGCGATTTCGATCACGTTGCAAACACGTTTTTTTACGCCCTTTCTTGATTGCTCTGACCTTTTGCGCGAAAATTCGGTTCAAAACGCCCACTATGACACTCTTTTCGGAGAAATCTATTGCTTTTGCAAAAAAAAAACGAACAAACTGCTCAATGACATAGATTCTGAACAATAACACCAGCTAGATTCATGCATTTCCCAACAAAAAAAAATTAAAACGTATGTCACAAAGTTGCCTTATTGGATTTGAGAACAGCCTTAAAGGGAATCTGAAGCATAGCCCACTGTTAGGATTTATGAGGGTCATTTCGAGCACAACCCATAGATCTCCATTGCTCAAAGAGGACCTGTCCTCAAATCTAAACTAGGCATTAGAAAGGAATATCTGAATAGTAATTTTCGCGTTATTTATGACAAAAAATGGCACAGATGTCATATATTGGCGCGATTTTTTTCTGACGCCAATGTCATATACGCAACGGGTACTTAACTAGCACCAAAGTGTCGTTATTTTGCTCGATATGGTAACCCGGATGTTGTTGTTTATGCTGTTGATGTTTCCGCCAAATTGGCGTCGGAAAAAAATCGTATATCACATCTGTGCCCAAAACATTTTGCATTTAACTAAGACGAGCATTAATATTCGGAAACATTGGTACTTCTATATCGAGGCAGCTGCGATAATCAGTCTCTGTATACGGTCGGAGTCTCGGAGTAAAATCCATTTTAGCATATCCAATGCAAAAGCGGTCGGGAGCTCATTTGGCCGCGTAATCATAGTGTTCCTTGGTTATGCATTATTTTAGTAGGTACTACTTACTACCCGTCGACCTATTTCGCCAAATTATATAAATCGCCAAACCACTCGCCAAATTGTACTTTGGAGGGTGTGGCGCCCGCCGATGGGATACGAACCACGGATCTCATGATCAGGAGGCGAGAACCTTCGCGTCGAGGAAAAGGCCAAGCCAGTTATTCTAAGCTAGTAACTCGCTTTATACTAATCATGTGAGATGAGATCGCTACAATACAAATTGACATAATTTTTATTTTAAATAACGAAAGAACAGATAAATTTGTATAACATTAATAAAAATACAAATAAAACGTCGAAATAAAAATCACTTGATGACTTAAACACGTGTATGCTTAAAGTCAAGCGAATGTGACAGTTACTATCAACCATTATTGGCATTTAATCTTATAGTTTGGCGATAGATTTTTTGGTCGACGGGATAATTAAGTAGTACCAAAATTACAAATTACACGTTTCATAACTAGCAAATCACAATGCTTCGCATGGTTTACAATAAAAATCCTTTTCACGATCAGTGTTGAAATAATTGGCGCATTAGCATACATTTTGGCATGGTGTCCGTATAACAGAAAAGTACCAAAAAAAGAAATAACAATAAATAAACGATAGTTTGATTAATAACTACAGAACAAAACCATGTATATCTATCTTCTATATTATAAAACACAAACGTATCTGTGCGTAACGCTGGCTAAATTTGACTTATAGGTACTACTTGATTATCCCGTAGACCAAAAAACTATCGCCAAACTATAAAATTAAAGGCCAATAATGGATTATCGTAAATGTATCTTTCTCTTGATATTAAACACGATACACGTATTTGTTACGTTATCAAGTGATTTTTAACTCGAATTTTAGTTGTAGTTTTATCGATGTTTTACTAATTTATTTGTTCTTTCGTTATTTAAAGTAAGAATTACGTCAATTTGTATAATATGGCGACTAGTTTGGCGATTTATATAATTTGGCGAAATGGGTCGACCGGATAATGAAGTAGTACAATCTTTTATTACAATTTATTAAACTTCTAAATACCGCACATTTTCAATTTTTACACCATCGAATAGAGAAAAAAATGTAATTCCAATTGCAATTTTTTTGAAAACGATATCGCAATTTATTTCAAAACTGTATCGCAATTGACTCTATTTTTATTGTTTTTAAATCAATTTTCAAGGATGATTTTTTTTTTTTTCAAATCTATCTCTGTCGCCTGCAGATGATTACGAAAGGAAAGTTCCGTTTGCACTTGAATTAATATAAATAGTTCATCATTTGTTTCCAGTTTATATTCTATAACGAAATTAAAACATCCATTATTCAATAAGTAAAACAGTAAAATATATATATAACACAATTTTAATGCATGTCATCGAATTTTGCACTTAAGAGGCTACTTCAGTCAAACGAAAAGACCCGTCAGCTAATGCTAATCCTATGGAAGAAATTTATAAAGATATCTCGGTCGCCTTTTAATATTTTTAAATGATTTTTTTTTCATTGGATAACTGAGATCGATCTGTATGCAGGACGTTTTTCTACTTTTTCGATTTTGTTCACAAGTATTTTTAATGAGGACACTTTCATTTTCGGAACCGGTTTCGAAAGTAAAAGTATTCTAATTAAAAAAATCTGTAGCCAAAATCGAAAAAGTAAAAAATGGCCTGCATACATATCTATCTCAGTTATCCAATAAAAAAAAAATCATCTAAAAATACTGAAATGCGACCGAGATATCTTTATAAATTTCTTCCATAGGATTAGCATTAGCAAACGCGTCTTTTCGTTTGACTGAAACAGCCTCTTAAACCACTAAAGCTGCTATCAGATTCACCAACTTTTCGAGCAATTTTTGAGCCAACTCTTGATTTCCTCCAACTTTTTGCGAAATATTGTCTTGACACCCAGTGTGATAGCAAACAGCAATATCCCCAACTTTTTATCCGCATCTCAAAAAAGTCTGTGCTAGCCGCAACTTTTCCTCCCACCTTTCAACATTTCAACGAATCAGAGATAAGCGATTGATACGAAAAAGCGATACATATTGACGGCTGGTACTGGTTGTACTGGTTTTCCTCCAACTTTAGCAACGACAATTGTAACCTTTTTCTCCCTTTGAACTGGAAAAAGTTGGGGTTAAAATCGGCTGAAAAGTTGGTTGCTCGAAAAGTTGGTGAATCTGATTGCAGCTTAAAACGAACAGAATCAAAAAGGCTGATTGTAAATAGCGATTTTGGGCGATTTCTTTGCTACAATCTTTGACCGCCAAACGGGAGGCCAATATGAAAATATCGATTTTAATCGTTTCAAAACTTTATTTGAATACATTATTGCTATTTTTCTTATAAATATGATTTTTAGTAAATGAAAGTTAAAATTCTAGTGCTATATTCACTTCGAATTAAATAAATAAAATACGTATAAAAGCACAAATAATTGTACAAAAAATATTTTCAGGTGCATACATATAATATAAAGATATTTAAAATACATAAAAGATACCTTAAGGGGATCCGGGACACAAAAATCTTCAATTTTTCAATTTTTTTTTATTGTATTAAAAAATTTTCTGCCATTTTCTGCTTAAAATGATGTTTAAATCATGTTTCTATCTTAATTAGAACAGGAAATGTTAATTTTTTTGTTTTGGTTTGTTTTCAAAATCTGCCTTTCAAGCTATGGTTGTCAAGGAAACGCGTTCTTGTGAAATAGCGTTTTTCTTCATGATAGGTTTTTTCACCATTTCTCATATTTAAACTCTTATAACTCGAGAACCGTTAAAGATACAGGGTTGAAACTCAGAACACATCTTTTTCAATTATTTTACTTTACTTTTGAGCCAGCATATTTAAAAAATATATTTACTTTTGAAAATATGATTTAAAAAAAAAAAAATATTTTTGTAATTTTTTCGTTATATATTTTTAATTTTTTTTTAAATTAATATTTTTTAAAGTGCTGGCTCTAAATTAAAAAATATATATTTCTGTTTATTTAAATGAAAAACAATTTAAATTCTACAAATAATATTTCGAGTTATAACGATTTTAAGTCATACCACTTTATTCATAAATTTTAAATTAAAATTTTTTTTAAAAAAGCTATGAGAAGTTTTATCATTTGATTTTGTTTACAAATAATATGGTTAACCATAAAAAAAATTCAAAATATACTCAAAATATAAAAATTCAAAAAACTCAATAAATAAAAATTTTTTGAAAATGTGTCCCGGACCCCCTTAAAATGCATTAGAAAAAAATCCAGATAGTTTTCAACCATGACAAGGCTGTCATCAGTAGGATTTAAATGTTGTTATTATTTTCTTTGCACTTATTCGACAATTGTTATCGAATCAATTCTCGAATAAGCACAAAGAAAATAATAATAACATTTAAATCCTACTGATGACGGCCTTGTAATGGTTGAAAACGTTCTGAACAATTCTCGAATAAGCTCAAAGGCATGAAGGGGTTTAAACTCATAAAAGTTACTGGAATAAGATAAAATTCTAAACTTAGTTTACAAGTTTGATGAATATTGCGTTGTCTAAGAAATGGGTCGCTCCTGGAGGGAGTTCAACTGGGATGGTCTCTGAATGGAGGTAAAATTAGTGTTGAGGCTATGGGAATAAGTTTCGTTCCATGAAAAAATGGCCGTTTAGGGAGGTGGTCGCACAGGGAGGTTTCACTGTATATCTTATTGGGGTTTTGCTATGGTATGTTCGGTATTGAAGATTAAGTGTGTGGCATTTACGGTTCATTTACAAGGGACACTCAAAAGAATTCCATTGCATTACGGCCTATGGAAAAAAAATCGTTTGCGGTGTATATTAATGATTGTTTTAAACATACTAAAATTTATTTATATCATTGAAGGTTACATGGTCCTTACAAGGTTCACTACAAGGTTCTTATGCGGTGAGCATAGAATTTATCGTTCATTTAAAGGGACACACAAAAAAACTAGTCGGATGTACCAATCCCAAAACTTTCTCCGATTTCATACATGTTAATACTTGAAAATTCGCTATCACACTGCCAAAATTAAACGGCAATCTATGCCCATCATGAGGATTCTAAAGATATGAAATTCCGTGCATTAGTTCTTGAGATATGGCTATCTCTGAAATCTTGTAAATTCAGCCTAGTAGCGCCACCTATTGGGTTCTTTACACCAAAACCTATGTTACATCAAAACCACCAAGCAACCACTTATGTCAAAGTCTAACTGAATCTGAAGTTTGGGGAAAATCCGTGCATTAGTTTTTGAGATAGAGTTATTGCGAAAATCATGAAAATTCCAGCATAGCAGCGCCACCTATTGGATGATTAACACCAAAACCTAATTAGCAACAACTTGTGTTAATATCTAACTAAATCTGGAGTTAGATGAAAATTCGTGCAATCGTTTTTGAGATAGAGCTATTGCGGTAATCGTGCAAACTGCAGCACAGCAGCGCCACCTGTTGAGCGATTTACACCAACACGTAATCAGCATCAAGTCATATCAAGGACTAACTGAATCTGAAGTTTCATGAAAATCCATGCATTAGTTCCTGAGATAGAGCCATTGCGGAAATCGTACAAAATGCAGCATAGCAGTGCCACCTGTTGAGCGATTTGCACCAACACGTAATCAGCACCAACTCATATCAAGAACTAACTTAATCTAAAGTTTCATGAAAATCCGTGCATTAGTTCCTGAGATAGAGCCATTGCGGAAATCGTAAAAAATGCAGCATAGCAGCGCCACCTGTTGAGCGATTTGTACCAAAAACTAATCAGCATCAATTTGTATCAGGGGCTAACTGGATATAAATTTTTATTAAATTCCGTGCATTAGTTCTTGAGATAGAGCGCCCACAAAATTTGTGTCACACACAGACACACAGACAGACAGACAGACATTTTGTAAAAACATGTTTTTCGGGTTCTCTGACCCCTAAAACGTGTAAATCCGTCGAAAACCGGAATTCGAAAATTTTCATGAATCCAATACTTTCTTCTTGTAAAGAAAGTAAGTTGGAAGAAAGTAAAAATTGGCTGCAGAAGAAAATGAACAATCATTGAACTATTGAACCCTACGAACAGTAATTGCTGGAAGTGCATTTTCAACTGTAGTATACGCTTTTAAATTTAATTATTTTCTAAATATTACTCGGTGTGTATAAATTCTATAGATCATATACAGGTCTGAACAAAAAGTCCGTTTATTGACGGAAATTGCTGGATGGAAATTTTCAACTGTGCTATGCGTTTAACTGAACTAACTTTTGGCATACTACAATGAAATACGTTTAACAGGAAAATGCTTAAGATGAAAAATCGGTTAACACGAAATGATATAGCGGTCAGGAGAGTATACTATGCAATTTAATACATTTTTTTTTTCTTTTAACACGAAACAAAAATCGTTTAATACGAAAAAAAAAATTGGCTTTCTATCTAGTTAGTTTGAGTTGAACTTGTTGAATTTTGTGTTAAAACCACTGAATTTTGGGTGAAAATCAGTAAATTTCATTTTTTACTTTCTTCTTATGAAAATTTTTGAATTCCGGTTTTCGACAGATTTACACGTTTTAAGGATCAGAGAACCCGAAAAACATGTTTTTACAAAATGTCTGTCTGTGTGTCACACAAATTTTGTGGGCGCTCTATCTCAAGAACTAATGCACGGAATTTAATAAAAAGTCATATTCAGTTAGTCCCTGATACAAATTGATGCTGATTAGTTTTTGGTGCAAATCGCTCAACAGGTGGCACTGCTATGCCGCCTTTTTTACGATTTCCGAAATGGCTCTATCTCAAGAACTAATGCACGGGTTTTCATGAAACTTCAGATTCAGTTAGTCCTTGATATGACTTGATGCCAATTACGTGTTGGTGCAAATCTCTCAACAGGTGGCGCTGCTATGCTGCATTTTTTACGATTTCCGCAATGGCTCTATTTCAAGAACTAATGCGCGGATTTTCATCAAACTTCATATTCAGTTAGTCCTTGATATGACTTGATGCTGATTACCTGTTGGTGAAAATCGCTCAACAGGTGGCGCTGCTGTGCTGCATTTTGCACGATTTCCGCAATCGCCCTACCTCAAAAACTAATGCACGGATTTTCATGAAACTTCAGATTCAGTTAGTCCTTGATATGACTTGATGCTGATTACGTGTTGGTGCAAATCTCTCAACAGGGGGCGCTGCTGTGCTGCATTTTTTACGATTTCCGCAATGGCTCTATCTCAAGAACTAATGCACGGATTTTCATCAAACTTCATATTCAGTTAGTCCTTGATATGTCTTGATGCTGATTACCTGTTGGTGCAAATCGCTCAACAGGTGGCGCTGCTGTGCTGCATTTTGCACGATTCCCGCAATCGCTCTATCTCAAAAGCTAATGCACGGATTTTCCTCTAACTTCAGATTTAGTTAGATTTTAACACAAGTTGTTGCTGATTAGATTTTGGTGTTAATCGTCCAATAGGTGGCGCTGCTATGCTGGAATTTTCATATTTTCGCAATAACCCTATCTCAAAAACTAATGCACGGATTTTCCCCAAACTTCAGATTCAGTTAGACCTTGACGTAAGTGGTTGCTTGATGGTTTTGACTTAACAGAGGTTTTGGTGTAAAGCACCCGATAGGGTGCGCTGCTAGGCGAATTTTGCTGGATTTACACGATTTCAGAGATAGCCATATTTCGAGAACTAATGCACGGAATTTTATATCTATAAATTCCTCATGATGGGCCGTTTAATTTTGGCAGTGTGATTGCGAATTTTCAAGTATTAACATACATGAGATAGAAGAAAGTTTTGGGATTAGTAGATCCGACTAGTTTTTGTTTTGTTTTGTTTCTTTTGTAAATTAGCGTATGTTTTATGAGCACGCAATGCCTGAGAAATCGGTCCAAAAACAAACTGCTATTTCGCTTCAAATGAAGATGAAGCTGCTTAATGCAGTTGATGAAAAAGAAGGATGAAAACAGAAATCTGCAAAGAGTTTGGCATTGCCAATTCTACTTTATCAACGATAATAAAAAACAGGGATCCCATTACGTTAATGTTTGAACACAGTATGTTTAAGCCAGAGAGAAAACTTATGAGAACCGCTAAGCACGAAGATTTAGAGACAGCTTTGCATATTTGATTCAAACATGCTAGATCTCAGAATGCTGAAAAAGACACTTAAGAAAAAGATATCTGATTTTCCCCAAAAAACTGCTTTTCATCCTAATGGATGCAACTTACTAGTAGTTTAAAAGGAAATCAAAATAAAATTTGACGACGTCGAAAATATTTGTGAGTTTTGTTCTTATTTTTTATGAATCTTTAAACGCGAAATTCTTTGAGCACGAAAAAGTTTTTCGGTCCCCTCCAGTGACCCGGAGCCGAACAATTTTTGATGCTCCAGCTCCAGCTCCGCTCCTAGAGAAAATACTGTGGCTCCAGCTCCGGCTCCGGCTCCGGCTCCAACTCGGCTCAGACTTCGCGCTTTTGAGTTGCAGATTTTAATTTACACGTTTAATTTTTTGCTCACAAATACTTTCTACCTTCATTAAAGATCTGACAAAATACATTTTTCTTCTCATCAAACTTCAAATGCTTGTTCAGAAAGTATGACATCTTTTAGCTTTTGCTTTTAAAATAGAAAGTTTGGTGGAATTTTAAACACAAAAATCTTAAATTTCTTCTACACTTTTCAAACAGCCAAAATTGTACAACTACACATGCAAACAACAGGCGGCCATATTTGTTTTCGAATAGTGTTGCAACTTAGTTCAAGTAGAAAGTAGAAGTAAAGTAGTGTTACCATGTTTCGAGAAGGTTTGTATAGGTACTAATAATAATAATAAAAACCTAAAAAAATGATATAATTAAAATACTGAATAATGATGTACAGTAGAAGATCTTTATAACGCAAACCTAAAAACGCAAGGTTGTGCGTTATATAGAATTTTGCATTATATGGATCACATTTCACACATCATTAAATTTACCTTATAAACACGACCATATAAATCTGAAACATACCAAAATACATTAGAGTATCTTTATACTGCATTTCTTGTCACCAGGAATTATCCAAATTATAAATTTTTGCATTTTATGATCATTTTATATTGTTTATTTTATAAACATGGTCCAACTATACCTGGACCCAATCATTCATTATATTACTCATTTCCAAAAATATAATATTTATTGTAATAATAGCAATTTTTTTTTCATTAAAAAGTTTAGAATTAAGGAGATAAAGTTGAATTAATGTATCGAATGTAGTTTTCTAGAAAGTAGCAATTTTTACGATGTGGGATTTCAAGTGCTTCTTACCTGCAAAATTCATTGTTTACATCTGAGAAGTTGTGCGTTATATGGAGAATTGCATTATATAGAATCACGTTATAAAGATCTTCTACTGTAATTAAAATATTTTAAGCCTATAAATTTAAAAGACTGAAAAAAAAAAAGATTTAAAAGAATATTAAAAACTAAAGGAGCCCTGGAGCTGGGGAAAATTTAGAGCTCTAGCTCCGGCTCCAACTCCAGGGAAAACACAGCTCCGGAGCGCTCCGGCTCCGGGCTCCAGCTCCAGCTCCGGGTCCCTGGTCCCCTCAATTTCGTGTTAAACGTATTTCACTGTATGTAATATACATGCATATCTACTGATCATGTACAGAGCTGCACAAAAAAATTGTATATTTTCCCGACTTTACATGGTAAGACCAGAATTTGGTTTTTCAAATATGCATTTTCCAAATTCTTCATCATCTTTCTCCTTAGTAAACTGCGAAGTTTTATTATTCTGAATCTGTTGGAAAGTGTTTTATAATCTATGATGTACGCATGTTTTTTTCCTTCTTTTTAGGTGCGTTCGTAATTACAGTGAAACCTCCCTATACGACCACCTCCCTGAACGACTATTTTTTCATGGAAGGAAATCTATTCCCATAGGCTCAATACTAATTTTACCTCCATTCAGAGACCCTCCCAGTTGAACTCCCTCCGTGAGCGATCCATTTCTTTGAAGAAAATGAAACAAATTCCATTTTCTCCTGGTCGCTTGAAGAAGGTTTTATTAGAAAAATAATTCCGGAGAGCGCATTATTCATCAAACTTCTGAACTAAGTTCAGAAATTTTTTTTATATACCGGTAACTTTTAAGTGTTTAAACCCCTTTGTGCCGTTTTAGGTAATGAATTTAACTCTGATGACAAATTAAGAATGGCGGTCAATAAACTCCCCTGCTCTATTCTGTCAGGAACCTCTCAAAGAAATAGATAAATCAATGAAATTGTCATTATTTGTTCCCGTCCAAAAAAAAAAAAAAAATCCATTTATTTACTGAACTTCGAAAGGACTCGGAAATAAAAGTTATAGAAAATAAAACCGTAAAATCAAAGCAAACGTCAATGTATTCCTTTTTAAAACGCTGCAGTAATTAACTTATGCAATTAACTTTTGCTTTGATACTTAAATTTTCATATTTTTTCCTAACGTAAAAAATAAATTTTAGTAACATTCATTGTTATCTTTGTTTCAACAATTAAAATCTAGATTGAAACATGACCTCCATTATGAGACCACCTCTCAGAGCGACATTTTTACTGGAACGGAAGTGGTCGCTTTAGGGAGGTCTTACTGTATATAAATATGTAGCACCTATAATCGTCGTTCAGTCTGTCAGTCCGCATATAACAGAGCAAAAACTATCCAACCGAATGGTCTGAAATTTTAAACATATAATTGTTGCAAAATTTTGTAGAGTCATTTCACATTTTATGAAAATCGGATGTATAGTTTAATGACAGGGACAGTCAAAAGTTTTCCGTTACATGACGGCCAATGGGAAAATAATATTTCAAGTGCATTTTAAGGATGTTACAGCCTTTCGAACAGAATGAAATGGATAGGCCTTATTGAAGTGAACATTCTAAACGCCTCCTCAGCTCTTATTGCCCGCGAATGCAACGCGTAACACAGACATGCAGCAATCTTACTATACCAGAATGAATCAAGTAGGACGACAATTAGAATGGACGAGCATGTCCATCCGAGTAAGCTCATTTACCCCGCATATTAAATATGCATAATGCGACGAGGATACGGCGATAACCAGAAGACGACGAAATGAGTAAAGATAGAACAAGTGATTTGACATAGGATACAGAAGAACGGAATGTAGCAATAATGTTTTCCGCTAAAAATTAAAAAAAAAATTTAAATCAGAACCTTGCATTGTAAACTCACATAACAAACCCTGTTAAAATCGAGCGTGATCTTAGACTTCTCTATACTACCTTTCACAATCAGCCCAAATGCTCCTGTGTTTCTGATTGTCGTTGATTGCAACAAGAACCAGAAGCAAACGGGCATTAAATGGAATGAGAATGAACATGTAGGACGAGAACCCGCTTAGCACCGCTAACAGCTGATTATGCTGGTTTGTCTTGAAACATTGCATATATAAGTAATGTGTCGAAGATACAGCGATAACCAGAAGACCACGGAACGAGTCAAGATCAAACACTATCATTTAAGCAAGGCCGGAGAACCACCAATCCTAGAATTTACGATTGTTTGTGTTAAAATGAAAGCCGTTTTTGAACTAGTATTTCACACGCTAAAACAAAAAAACTCTAAAAATTTTATCTAGTTTAAATTGATTTATAGTGAACACGAATACAGATTATCTATAAGAAGAATCTCCGACTAAGACTAATTATCAATGTAAAGCGAATCATGGCAAAAACGAATTATGTAGAATATTGGCAAAAATGAATCCTACTGAAACATGAAAAGAAATCCATGTAGAATAATGGTAAAATCCCACCCTCCCAACAAACCCTATTTAAATCCGGCAGAATCTTACACCAACACAACATATCACAAACATTCTAAACGCCTCCTCAGCTCTTATTGCCCTCGAATGCAACGCGTAACACAGACATGCAGCAATCTTACTATACCAGAATGAATCAAGTAGGACGACAATTAGAATGGACCCGCATGTCCATTTGAGTAAGCTCATTTACCCCGCATATTAAATATGCATAATGCGACGAGGATACGGCGATAGCCAGAAGACGACGAAATGAGTAAAGAAAGAACAAGTGATTTTACCTAGGATACAGAAGCACGGAATGTAGCAATAATGATTTCCGCTAAATATTAAAAAAAAAATTTAAGCCAGAACCTTGCATTGTAAACTCACATAACAAACCCTTTTAAAATCGAGCGTGATCTTAGACTTCTCTATACTACCTTTCACAATCAGCCCAAACGCTCCCGTGTTTCTGATTGTCGTCGATTGCAACAAGAACCAGAAGCAAACGGGCATTAAACGTAATGAGAATGAACATGTAGGACGAGAACCCGCTTAGCACCGCTAACAGCTGATTATGCTGGTTTGTCTTGAAACATTGCATATATACGTAATGTGTCGAAGATACAGCGATAACCAGAAGACCACGGAACGAGTCAAGATCAAACACTATCATTTAAGCAAGGCCGGAGAACCACCAATCCTAGAATTTACGATTGTTTGTGTTAAAATGAAAGCCGTTTTGAACTAGTATTTCACACGCTAAAACAAAAAAACTCTAAAAATTTTATCTAGTTTAAATTGATTTATAGTGAACACGAATACAGATTATCTATAAGAAGAATCTCCGACTAAGACTAATTATCAATGTAAAGCGAATCATGGCAAAAACGAATTATGTAGAATATTGGCAAAAATGAATCCTACTGAAACATGAAAAGAAATCCATGTAGAATAATGGTAAAATCCCACCCTCCCAACAAACCCTATTTAAATCCGGCAGAATCTTACACCAACACAACATATCACAAACATTCTAAACGCCTCCTCAGCTCTTATTGCCCTCGAATGCAACGCGTAACACAGACATGCAGCAATCTTACTATACCAGAATGAATCAAGTAGGACGACAATTAGAATGGACCCGCATGTCCATCTGAGTAAGCTCATTTACCCCGCATATTAAATATGCATAATGCGACGAGGATACGGCGATAGCCAGAAGACGACGAAATGAGTAAAGAAAGAACAAGTGATTTTACCTAGGATACAGAAGCACGGAATGTAGCAATAATGATTTCCGCTAAATATTTAAAAAAAAATTTAAGCCAGAACCTTGCACTGTAAACTCACATAACAAACCCTTTTAAAATCGAGCGTGATCTTAGACTTCTCTATACTACCTTTCACAATCAGCCCAAACGCTCCCGTGTTTCTGATTGTCGTCGATTGCAACAAGAACCAGAAGCAAACGGGCATTAAACGGAATGAGAATGAACATGTAGGACGAGAACCCGCTTAGCACCGCTAACAGCTGATTATGCTGGTTTGTCTTGAAACATTGCATATATACGTAATGTGTCGAAGATACAGCGATAACCAGAAGACCACGGAACGAGTCAAGATCAAACACTATCATTTAAGCAAGACCGGAGAGCCACCAATACTAGAATTTACGATTGTTTGTGTTAAAATGAAAGCCGTTTTTGAACTAGTATTTCACAATCTAAAACAAAAAAGTTCTAAAAATTTTATCTAGTTTAAATTGATTTATAGTGCACACGAATACAGATTATCTATAAGAAGAATCTCCAACTAAGACTAATTGTCAAGGTAAAGCGAATCATGGCGAAAATGAATTATTTAGAATATTGGCAAAAATGAATTCTACTGAAACATGAAAATAAATCCATGTAAAATCATGGTAAAATCCCACCCTCACAACAAACCCTATTTAAATCCAGCAGAATCTTACAACAACACAATATATCACAAACATTCTAAACGCCTCCTCAGCTCTTATTGCCCGCGAATGCAACGCGTAACACAGACATGCAGCAATCTTACTAAACCAGAATGAATCAAGTAGGACGACAATTAGAATGGACCCGCATGTCCATCTGAGTAAGCTCATTTACCCCGCATATTAAATAAGCATAATGCGACGAGGATACGGCGATAACCAGAAGACGACGAAATGAGTAAAGATAGAACAAGTGATTTGACATAGGATACAGAAGCACGGAATGTAGCAATAATGTTTTCCGCTAAAAATTAAAAAAAAAATAATAAATCAGAACCTTGCATTGTAAACTCACATAACAAACCCTGTTAAAATCGAGCGTGATCTTAGACTTCTCTGTACTACCTTTCACAATCAGCCCAAACGCTCCTGTGTTTCTGATTGTCGTTGATTGCAACAAGAACCAGAAGCAAACGGGCATTAAATGGAATGAGAATGAACATGTAGGACGAGAACCTGCTTAGCACCGCTAACAGCTGATTATGCTGGATTGTCTTGAAACATTGCATATATACGTAATGTGTCGAAGATACAGTGATAACCAGAAGACCACGGAACGAGTCAAGATCAAACACTATCATTTAAGCAAGGCCGGAGAACCACCAATCCTAGAATTTACGATTGTTTGTGTTAAAATGAAAGCTGTTTTTGAACTAGTATTTCACACTGTAAAACAAAAAAGTTCTAAAAATTTTATCTAGTTTAAATTGATTTATAGTGAACACGAATACAGATTATCTATAAGAAGAATCTCCGACTAAGACTAACTGTCAATGTAAAGCGAATGATGGCGAAAACGAATTATGTAGAATATTGGCAAAAATGAATCCTACTGAAACATGAAAAGAAATCCATGTAGAATCATGGTAAAATCCCACCCTTCCAACAAACCCTATTTAAATCCGGAAATATCTTACAACAACACAGCATATCACAAACATTCTAAACGCCTCCTCAGCTCTTATTGCCCGCGAATGCAACGCGTAACACAGACATGCAGCAATCTTACTATACCAGAATGAATCAAGTAGGACGACAATTAGAATGGACCCGCATGTCCATCTGAGTAAGCTCATTTACCCCGCATATTAAATATGCATAATGCGACGAGGATACGGCGATAGCCAGAAGACGACGAAATGAGTAAAGAAAGAACAAGTGATTTTACCTAGGATACAGAAGCACGGAATGTAGCAATAATGATTTCCGCTAAAAATTAAAAAAAAGTTTAAGCCAGAACCTTGCATTGTAAACTCACATAACAAACCCTTTTAAAATCGACCATGATCTTAGACTTCTCTATACTACATTTCACAATCAGCCCAAACGCTCCCGTGTTTCTGATTGTCGTCGATTGCAACAAGAACGAGAAGCAAACGGGCATTAAACGGAATGAGAATGAACATGTAGGACGAGAACCCGCTTAGCATCGCTAACAGCTGATTATGCTGGTTTGTCTTGAAACATTGCATATATACGTAATGTGTCGAAGATACAGCGATAACCAGAAGACCACGGAACGAGTCAAGATCAAACACTATCATTTAAGCAAGGCCGGAGAACCACCAATCCTAGAATTTACGATTGTTTGTGTTAAAATGAAAGCTGTTTTTGAACTAGTATTTCACACTCTAAAACAAAAAATTTCTAAAAATTTTATCTAGTTTAAATTGATTTATAGTGAAATTGAATACAGATTATCTATAAGAAGAATCTCCGACTAAGACTAACTGTCAATGAAAAGCGAATCATGGCGAAAACGAATTATGTAGAATATTGGCAAAAATGAATCCTACTGAAACATGAAAAGAAATCCATGTAGAATCATAGTAAAATCCCACCCTCCCAACAAACCCTATTTAAATCCGGCAGAATCTTACAACAACACAGCATATCACAAACATTCTAAACGCCTCCTCAGCTCTTATTGCCCGCGAATGCAACGCGTAACACAGACATGCAGCAATCTTACTATACCAGAATGAATCAAGTAGGACGACAATTAGAATGGACCCGGACGTCCATCTGAGTAAGCTCATTTACCCCGCATATTAAATATGCATAATGCGACGAGGATACGGCGATAGCCAGAAGACGACGAAATGAGTAAAGAAAGAACAAGTGATTTTACCTAGGATACAGAAGCACGGAATGTAGCAATAATGATTTCCGCTAAAAATTAAAAAAAAAATTTAAGCCAGAACCTTGCATTGTAAACTCACATAACAAACCCTTTTAAAATCGAGCGTGATCTTAGACTTCTCTATACTACCTTTCACAATCAGCCCAAACGCTCCCGTGTTTCTGATTGTCGTCGATTGCAACAAGAACCAGAAGCAAACGGGCATTAAACGGAATGAGAATGAACATGTAGGACGAGAACCCGCTTATAACCGCTAACAGCTGATTATGCTGGTTTGTCTTGAAACATTGCATATATACGTAATGTGTCGAAGATACAGCGATAAACAGAAGACCACGGAACGAGTCAAGATCAAACACTATCATTTAAGCAAGGCCGGAGAACCACCAATCCTAGAATTTACGATTGTTTGTGTTAAAATGAAAGCTGTTTTTGAACTAGTATTTCACACTCTAAAACAAAAAAGTTCTAAAAATTTTATCTAGTTTAAATTGATTTATAGTGAACACGAATACAGATTATCTATAAGAAGAATCTCCGACTAAGACTAACTGTCAATGTAAAGCGAATCATGGCGAAAACGAATTATGTAGAATATTGGCAAAAATGACTCCTACTGAAACATGAAAAGAAATCCATGTAGAATCATAGTAAAATCCCACCCTCCCAACAAACCCTATTTAAATCCGGCAGAATCTTACAACAACGCAGCATATCACAAACATTCTAAACGCCTCCTCAGCTCTTATTGCCCGCGAATGCAACGCGTAACACAGACATGCAGCAATCTTACTATACCAGAATGAATCAAGTAGGACGAGAATTAGAATGGACCCGCATGTCCATCTGAGTAAGCTCATTTACCCCGCATATTAAATATCTTTAATGCCACGAGGATACGGCGATAACCAGAAGACGACGAAATGAGTAAAGAAAGAACAAGTGATTTTACCTAGGATACAGAAGCACGGAATGTAGCAATAATGTTTTCCGCTAAAAATTAAAAAAAAAATTTAAGCCAGAACCTTGCATTGTAAACTCACATAACAAACCCTTTTAAAATCGACCATGATCTTAGACTTCTCTATACTACATTTCACAATCAGCCCAAACGCTCCCGTGTTTCTGATTGTCGTCGATTGCAACAAGAACGAGAAGCAAACGGGCATTAAACGGAATGAGAATGAACATGTAGGACGAGAACCCGCTTAGCATCGCTAACAGCTGATTATGCTGGTTTGTCTTGAAACATTGCATATATACGTAATGTGTCGAAGATACAGCGATAACCAGAAGACCACGGAACGAGTCAAGATCAAACACTATCATTTAAGCAAGGCCGGAGAACCACCAATCCTAGAATTTACGATTGTTTGTGTTAAAATGAAAGCTGTTTTTGAACTAGTATTTCACACTCTAAAACAAAAAAGTTCTAAAAATTTTATCTAGTTTAAATTGATTTATAGTGAAATTGAATACAGATTATCTATAAGAAGAATCTCCGACTAAGACTAACTGTCAATGAAAAGCGAATCATGGCGAAAACGAATTATGTAGAATATTGGCAAAAATGAATCCTACTGAAACATGAAAAGAAATCCATGTAGAATCATAGTAAAATCCCACCCTCCCAACAAACCCTATTTAAATCCGGCAGAATCTTACAACAACACAGCATATCACAAACATTCTAAACGCCTCCTCAGCTCTTATTGCCCGCGAATGCAACGCGTAACACAGACATGCAGCAATCTTACTATACCAGAATGAATCAAGTAGGACGACAATTAGAATGGACCCGGACGTCCATCTGAGTAAGCTCATTTACCCCGCATATTAAATATGCATAATGCGACGAGGATACGGCGATAGCCAGAAGACGACGAAATGAGTAAAGAAAGAACAAGTGATTTTACCTAGGATACAGAAGCACGGAATGTAGCAATAATGATTTCCGCTAAAAATTAAAAAAAAAATTTAAGCCAGAACCTTGCATTGTAAACTCACATAACAAACCCTTTTAAAATCGAGCGTGATCTTAGACTTCTCTATACTACCTTTCACAATCAGCCCAAACGCTCCCGTGTTTCTGATTGTCGTCGATTGCAACAAGAACCAGAAGCAAACGGGCATTAAACGGAATGAGAATGAACATGTAGGACGAGAACCCGCTTATAACCGCTAACAGCTGATTATGCTGGTTTGTCTTGAAACATTGCATATATACGTAATGTGTCGAAGATACAGCGATAAACAGAAGACCACGGAACGAGTCAAGATCAAACACTATCATTTAAGCAAGGCCGGAGAACCACCAATCCTAGAATTTACGATTGTTTGTGTTAAAATGAAAGCTGTTTTTGAACTAGTATTTCACACTCTAAAACAAAAAAGTTCTAAAAATTTTATCTAGTTTAAATTGATTTATAGTGAACACGAATACAGATTATCTATAAGAAGAATCTCCGACTAAGACTAACTGTCAATGTAAAGCGAATCATGGCGAAAACGAATTATGTAGAATATTGGCAAAAATGACTCCTACTGAAACATGAAAAGAAATCCATGTAGAATCATAGTAAAATCCCACCCTCCCAACAAACCCTATTTAAATCCGGCAGAATCTTACAACAACGCAGCATATCACAAACATTCTAAACGCCTCCTCAGCTCTTATTGCCCGCGAATGCAACGCGTAACACAGACATGCAGCAATCTTACTATACCAGAATGAATCAAGTAGGACGAGAATTAGAATGGACCCGCATGTCCATCTGAGTAAGCTCATTTACCCCGCATATTAAATATCTTTAATGCCACGAGGATACGGCGATAACCAGAAGACGACGAAATGAGTAAAGAAAGAACAAGTGATTTTACCTAGGATACAGAAGCACGGAATGTAGCAATAATGTTTTCCGCTAAAAATTAAAAAAAAAATTTAAGCCAGAACCTTGCATTGTAAACTCACATAACAAACCCTGTTAAAATCGAGCGTGATATTAGACTTCTCTATACTACCTTTCACAATCAGCCCAAACGCTCCCGTGTTTCTGATTGTCGTCGATTGCAACAAGAACCAGAAGCAAACGGGCATTAAACGGAATGAGAATGAACATGTAGGACGAGAACCCGCTTAGCACCGCTAACAGCTGATTATGCTGGTTTGTCTTGAAACATTGCATATATACGTAATGTGTCGAAGATACAGCGATAAACAGAAGACCACGGAACGAGTCAAGATCAAACACTATCATTTAAGCAAGGCCGGAGAACCACCAATCCTAGAATTTACGATTGTTTGTGTTAAAATGAAAGCTGTTTTTGAACTAGTATTTCACACTCTAAAACAAAAAAGTTCTAAAAATTTTATCTAGTTTAAATTGATTTATAGTGAACACGAATACAGATTATCTATAAGAAGAATCTCCGACTAAGACTAACTGTCAATGTAAAGCGAATCATGGCGAAAACGAATTATGTAGAATATTGGCAAAAATGAATCCTACTGAAACATGAAAAGAAATCCATGTAGAATCATAGTAAAATCCCACCCTCCCAACAAACCCTATTTAAATCCGGCAGAATCTTACAAAAACGCAGCATATCACAAACATTCTAAACGCCTCCTCAGCTCTTATTGCCCGCGAATGCAACGCGTAACACAGACATGCAGAAATCTTACTATACCAGAATGAATCAAGTAGGACGACAATTAGAATGGACCAGAATGTCCATCTGAGTAAGCTCATTTACCCCGCATATTAAATATGCATAATGCGGCGAGGATACGGCGATAGCCAGAAGACGACGAAATGAGTAAAGAAAGAACAAGTGATTTTACCTGGGATACAGAAGCACGGAATGTAGCAATAATGATTTCCGCTAAAAATTAAAAAAAAATTTAAGCCAGAACCTTGCATTGTAAACTCACATAACAAACCCTTTTAAAATCGAGCGTGATCTTAGACTTCTCTATACTACCTTTCACAATCAGCCCAAACGCTCCCGTGTTTCTGTTTCTCGTCGATTGCAACAAGAACCAGAAGCAAACGGGCATTAAACGGAATGAGAATTAACATGTAGGACGAGAACCCGCTTAGCACCGCTAACAGCTGATTATGCTGGTTTGTCTTGAAACATTGCATATATACGTAATGTGTCGAAGATACAGCGATAACCAGAAGACCACGGAACGAGTCAAGATCAAACACTATCATTTAAGCAAGACCGGAGAGCCACCAATCCTAGAATTTACGATTGTTTGTGTTAAAATGAAAGCCGTTTTTGAACTAGTATTTCACACTCTAAAACAAAAAAGTTCTAAAAATTTTATCTAGTTTTAAATTGATTTATAGTGCACACGAATACAGATTATCTATAAGAAGAATCTCCAACTAAGACTAATTGTCAAGGTAAAGCGAATCATGGCGAAAACGAATTATGTAGAATATTGGCAAAAATGAATCCTACTGAAACATGAAAAGAAATCCATGTAAAATCATGGTAAAATCCCACCCTCCCAACAAACCCTATTTAAATCCGGCAAAATCTTACTACAACACAATATATCACAAACATTCTAAACGCCTCCTCAGCTCTTATTGCCCGCGAATGCAACGCGTAACACAGACATGCAGAAATCTTACTATACCAGAATGAATCAAGTAGGACGACAATTAGAATGGACCCGCATGTCCATCTGAGTAAGCTCATTTACCCCGCATATTAAATATGCATAATGCGGCGAGGATACGGCGATAGCCAGAAGACGACGAAATGAGTAAAGAAAGAACAAGTGATTTTACCTGGGATACAGAAGCACGGAATGTAGCAATAATGATTTCCGCTAAAAATTAAAAAAAAATTTAAGCCAGAACCTTGCATTGTAAACTCACATAACAAACCCTTTTAAAATCGAGCGTGATCTTAGACTTCTCTATACTACCTTTCACAATCAGCCCAAACGCTCCCGTGTTTCTGATTGTCGTCGATTGCAATAAGAACCAGAAGCAAACGGGCATTAAACGGAATGAGAATGAACATGTAGAACGAGAACCCGCTTAGCACCGCTAACAGCTGATTATGCTGGTTTGTCTTGAAACATTGCATATATACGTAATGTGTCGAAGATACAGCGATAACCAGAAGACCACGGAACGAGTCAAGATCAAACACTATCATTTAAGCAAGACCGGAGAGCCACCAATCCTAGAATTTACGATTGTTTGTGTTAAAATGAAAGCCGTTTTTGAACTAGTATTTCACACTCTAAAACAAAAAAGTTCTAAAAATTTTATCTAGTTTTAAATTGATTTATAGTGCACACGAATACAGATTATCTATAAGAAGAATCTCCAACTAAGACTAATTGTCAAGGTAAAGCGAATCATGGCGAAAACGAATTACGTAGAATATTGGCAAAAATGAATCCTACTGAAACATGAAAAGAAATCCATGTAAAATCATGGTCAAATCCCACCCTCCCAACAAACCCTATTTAAATCCGGCAGAATCTTACAACAACACAGCATATCACAAACATTCTAAACGCCTCCTCAGCTCTTATTGCCCGCGAATGCAACGCGTAACACAGACATGCAGCAATCTTACTATACCAGAATGAATCAAGTAGGACGACAATTAGAATGGACCCGCATGTCCATCTGAGTAAGCTCATTTACCCCGCATATTAAATATGCATAATGCGACGAGGATACGGCGATAGCCAGAAGACGACGAAATGAGTAAAGAAAGAACAAGTGATTTTACCTAGGATACAGAAGCACGGATTGTAGCAATAATGATTTCCGCTAAAAATTAAAAAAAAAATTTAAGCCAGAACCTTGCATTGTAAACTCACATAACAAACCCTTTTAAAATCGACCGTGATCTTAGAATTCTCTATACTAACTTTCACAATCAGCCCAAACGCTCCCGTGTTTCTGATTGTCGTCGATTGCAACAAGAACGAGAAGCAAACGGGCATTAAACGGAATGAGAATGAACATGTAGGACGAGAACCCGCTTAGCATCGCTAACAGCTGATTATGCTGGTTTGTCTTGAAACATTGCATATATACGTAATGTGTCGAAGATACAGCGATAACCAGAAGACCACGGAACGAGTCAAGATCAAACACTATCATTTAAGCAAGGCCGGAGAACCACCAATCCTAGAATTTACGATTGTTTGTGTTAAAATGAAAGCTGTTTTTGAACTAGTATTTAGAACTCTAAAACAAAAAAGTTCTAAAAATTTTATCTAGTTTAAATTGATTTATAGTGAAATTGAATACAGATTATCTATAAGAAGAATCTCCGACTAAGACTAACTGTCAATGTAAAGCGAATCATGGCGAAAACGAATTATGTAGAATATTGGCAAAAATGAATCCTACTGAAACATGAAAAGAAATCCATGTAGAATCATAGTAAAATCCCACCCTCCCAACAAACCCTATTTAAATCCGGCAGAATCTTACAACAACACAGCATATCACAAACATTCTAAACGCCTCCTCAGCTCTTATTGCCCGCGAATGCAACGCGTAACACAGACATGCAGCAATCTTACTATACCAGAATGAATCAAGTAGGACGACAATTAGAATGGACCCGGACGTCCATCTGAGTAAGCTCATTTACCCCGCATATTAAATATGCATAATGCGACGAGGATACGGCGATAGCCAGAAGACGACGAAATGAGTAAAGAAAGAACAAGTGATTTTACCTAGGATACAGAAGCACGGAATGTAGCAATAATGATTTCCGCTAAAAATTAAAAAAAAAATTTAAGCCAGAACCTTGCATTGTAAACTCACATAACAAACCCTTTTAAAATCGAGCGTGATCTTAGACTTCTCTATACTACCTTTCACAATCAGCCCAAACGCTCCCGTGTTTCTGATTGTCGTCGATTGCAACAAGAACCAGAAGCAAACGGGCATTAAACGGAATGAGAATGAACATGTAGGACGAGAACCCGCTTATAACCGCTAACAGCTGATTATGCTGGTTTGTCTTGAAACATTGCATATATACGTAATGTGTCGAAGATACAGCGATAAACAGAAGACCACGGAACGAGTCAAGATCAAACACTATCATTTAAGCAAGGCCGGAGAACCACCAATCCTAGAATTTACGATTGTTTGTGTTAAAATGAAAGCTGTTTTTGAACTAGTATTTCACACTCTAAAACAAAAAAGTTCTAAAAATTTTATCTAGTTTAAATTGATTTATAGTGAACACGAATACAGATTATCTATAAGAAGAATCTCCGACTAAGACTAACTGTCAATGTAAAGCGAATCATGGCGAAAACGAATTATGTAGAATATTGGCAAAAATGACTCCTACTGAAACATGAAAAGAAATCCATGTAGAATCATAGTAAAATCCCACCCTCCCAACAAACCCTATTTAAATCCGGCAGAATCTTACAACAACGCAGCATATCACAAACATTCTAAACGCCTCCTCAGCTCTTATTGCCCGCGAATGCAACGCGTAACACAGACATGCAGCAATCTTACTATACCAGAATGAATCAAGTAGGACGAGAATTAGAATGGACCCGCATGTCCATCTGAGTAAGCTCATTTACCCCGCATATTAAATATCTTTAATGCCACGAGGATACGGCGATAACCAGAAGACGACGAAATGAGTAAAGAAAGAACAAGTGATTTTACCTAGGATACAGAAGCACGGAATGTAGCAATAATGTTTTCCGCTAAAAATTAAAAAAAAAATTTAAGCCAGAACCTTGCATTGTAAACTCACATAACAAACCCTGTTAAAATCGAGCGTGATATTAGACTTCTCTATACTACCTTTCACAATCAGCCCAAACGCTCCCGTGTTTCTGATTGTCGTCGATTGCAACAAGAACCAGAAGCAAACGGGCATTAAACGGAATGAGAATGAACATGTAGGACGAGAACCCGCTTAGCACCGCTAACAGCTGATTATGCTGGTTTGTCTTGAAACATTGCATATATACGTAATGTGTCGAAGATACAGCGATAAACAGAAGACCACGGAACGAGTCAAGATCAAACACTATCATTTAAGCAAGGCCGGAGAACCACCAATCCTAGAATTTACGATTGTTTGTGTTAAAATGAAAGCTGTTTTTGAACTAGTATTTCACACTCTAAAACAAAAAAGTTCTAAAAATTTTATCTAGTTTAAATTGATTTATAGTGAACACGAATACAGATTATCTATAAGAAGAATCTCCGACTAAGACTAACTGTCAATGTAAAGTGAATCATGGCGAAAACGAATTATGTAGAATATTGGCAAAAATGAATCCTACTGAAACATGAAAAGAAATCCATGTAGAATCATAGTAAAATCCCACCCTCCCAACAAACCCTATTTAAATCCGGCAGAATCTTACAAAAACGCAGCATATCACAAACATTCTAAACGCCTCCTCAGCTCTTATTGCCCGCGAATGCAACGCGTAACACAGACATGCAGAAATCTTACTATACCAGAATGAATCAAGTAGGACGACAATTAGAATGGACCAGAATGTCCATCTGAGTAAGCTCATTTACCCCGCATATTAAATATGCATAATGCGGCGAGGATACGGCGATAGCCAGAAGACGACGAAATGAGTAAAGAAAGAACAAGTGATTTTACCTGGGATACAGAAGCACGGAATGTAGCAATAATGATTTCCGCTAAAAATTAAAAAAAAATTTAAGCCAGAACCTTGCATTGTAAACTCACATAACAAACCCTTTTAAAATCGAGCGTGATCTTAGACTTCTCTATACTACCTTTCACAATCAGCCCAAACGCTCCCGTGTTTCTGTTTCTCGTCGATTGCAACAAGAACCAGAAGCAAACGGGCATTAAACGGAATGAGAATTAACATGTAGGACGAGAACCCGCTTAGCACCGCTAACAGCTGATTATGCTGGTTTGTCTTGAAACATTGCATATATACGTAATGTGTCGAAGATACAGCGATAACCAGAAGACCACGGAACGAGTCAAGATCAAACACTATCATTTAAGCAAGACCGGAGAGCCACCAATCCTAGAATTTACGATTGTTTGTGTTAAAATGAAAGCCGTTTTTGAACTAGTATTTCATACTCTAAAACAAAAAAGTTCTAAAAATTTTATCTAGTTTTAAATTGATTTATAGTGCACACGAATACAGATTATCTATAAGAAGAATCTCCAACTAAGACTAATTGTCAAGGTAAAGCGAATCATGGCGAAAACGAATTATGTAGAATATTGGCAAAAATGAATCCTACTGAAACATGAAAAGAAATCCATGTAAAATCATGGTAAAATCCCACCCTCCCAACAAACCCTATTTAAATCCGGCAAAATCTTACTACAACACAATATATCACAAACATTCTAAACGCCTCCTCAGCTCTTATTGCCCGCGAATGCAACGCGTAACACAGACATGCAGAAATCTTACTATACCAGAATGAATCAAGTAGGACGACAATTAGAATGGACCCGCATGTCCATCTGAGTAAGCTCATTTACCCCGCATATTAAATATGCATAATGCGGCGAGGATACGGCGATAGCCAGAAGACGACGAAATGAGTAAAGAAAGAACAAGTGATTTTACCTGGGATACAGAAGCACGGAATGTAGCAATAATGATTTCCGCTAAAAATTAAAAAAAAATTTAAGCCAGAACCTTGCATTGTAAACTCACATAACAAACCCTTTTAAAATCGAGCGTGATCTTAGACTTCTCTATACTACCTTTCACAATCAGCCCAAACGCTCCCGTGTTTCTGATTGTCGTCGATTGCAATAAGAACCAGAAGCAAACGGGCATTAAACGGAATGAGAATGAACATGTAGAACGAGAACCCGCTTAGCACCGCTAACAGCTGATTATGCTGGTTTGTCTTGAAACATTGCATATATACGTAATGTGTCGAAGATACAGCGATAACCAGAAGACCACGGAACGAGTCAAGATCAAACACTATCATTTAAGCAAGACCGGAGAGCCACCAATCCTAGAATTTACGATTGTTTGTGTTAAAATGAAAGCCGTTTTTGAACTAGTATTTCACACTCTAAAACAAAAAAGTTCTAAAAATTTTATCTAGTTTTAAATTGATTTATAGTGCACACGAATACAGATTATCTATAAGAAGAATCTCCAACTAAGACTAATTGTCAAGGTAAAGCGAATCATGGCGAAAACGAATTACGTAGAATATTGGCAAAAATGAATCCTACTGAAACATGAAAAGAAATCCATGTAAAATCATGGTCAAATCCCACCCTCCCAACAAACCCTATTTAAATCCGGCAGAATCTTACAACAACACAGCATATCACAAACATTCTAAACGCCTCCTCAGCTCTTATTGCCCGCGAATGCAACGCGTAACACAGACATGCAGCAATCTTACTATACCAGAATGAATCAAGTAGGACGACAATTAGAATGGACCCGCATGTCCATCTGAGTAAGCTCATTTACCCCGCATATTAAATATGCATAATGCGACGAGGATACGGCGATAGCCAGAAGACGACGAAATGAGTAAAGAAAGAACAAGTGATTTTACCTAGGATACAGAAGCACGGATTGTAGCAATAATGATTTCCGCTAAAAATTAAAAAAAAAATTTAAGCCAGAACCTTGCATTGTAAACTCACATAACAAACCCTTTTAAAATCGACCGTGATCTTAGAATTCTCTATACTACCTTTCACAATCAGCCCAAACGCTCCCGTGTTTCTGATTGTCGTCGATTGCAACAAGAACGAGAAGCAAACGGGCATTAAACGGAATGAGAATGAACATGTAGGACGAGAACCCGCTTAGCATCGCTAACAGCTGATTATGCTGGTTTGTCTTGAAACATTGCATATATACGTAATGTGTCGAAGATACAGCGATAACCAGAAGACCACGGAACGAGTCAAGATCAAACACTATCATTTAAGCAAGGCCGGAGAACCACCAATCCTAGAATTTACGATTGTTTGTGTTAAAATGAAAGCTGTTTTTGAACTAGTATTTAGAACTCTAAAACAAAAAAGTTCTAAAAATTTTATCTAGTTTAAATTGATTTATAGTGAAATTGAATACAGATTATCTATAAGAAGAATCTCCGACTAAGACTAACTGTCAATGTAAAGCGAATGATGGCGAAAACGAATTATGTAGAATATTGGCAAAAATGAATCCTACTGAAACATGAAAAGAAATCCATGTAGAATCATAGTAAAATCCCACCCTCCCAACAAACCCTATTTAAATCCGGCAGAATCTTACAACAACACAGCATATCACAAACATTCTAAACGCCTCCTCAGCTCTTATTGCCCGCGAATGCAACGCGTAACACAGACATGCAGCAATCTTACTATACCAGAATGAATCAAGTAGGACGACAATTAGAATGGACCCGCATGTCCATCTGAGTAAGCTCATTTACCCCGCATATTAAATATGCATAATGCGACGAGGATACGGCGATAGCCAGAAGACGACGAAATGAGTAAAGAAAGAACAAGTGATTTTACCTAGGATACAGAAGCACGGAATGTAGCAATAATGATTTCCGCTAAAAATTAAAAAAAAAATTTAAGCCAGAACCTTGCATTGTAAACTCACATAACAAACCCTTTTAAAATCGAGCGTGATCTTAGACTTCTCTATACTACCTTTCACAATCAGCCCAAACGCTCCCGTGTTTCTGATTGTCGTCGATTGCAACAAGAACCAGAAGCAAACGGGCATTAAACGGAATGAGAATGAACATGTAGGACGAGAACCCGCTTAGCACCGCTAACAGCTGATTATGCTGGTTTGTCTTGAAACATTGCATATATACGTAATGTGTCGAAGATACAGCGATAAATAGAAGACCACGGAACGAGTCAAGATCAAACACTATCATTTAAGCAAGGCCGGAGAACCACCAATCCTAGAATTTACGATTGTTTGTGTTAAAATGAAAGCTGTTTTTGAACTAGTATTTCACACTCTAAAACAAAAAAGTTCTAAAAATTTTATCTAGTTTAAATTGATTTATAGTGAACACGAATACAGATTATCTATAAGAAGAATCTCCGACTAAGACTAACTGTCAATGTAAAGCGAATCATGGCGAAAACGAATTATGTAGAATATTGGCAAAAATGAATCCTACTGAAACATGAAAAGAAATCCATGTAGAATCATGGTAAAATCCCACCCTCCCAACAAACCCTATTTAAATCCGGCAGAATCTTACAACAACGCAGCATATCACAAACATTCTAAACGCCTCCTCAGCTCTTATTGCCCGCGAATGCAACGCGTAACACAGACATGCAGCAATCTTACTATACCAGAATGAATCAAGTAGGACGACAATTAGAATGGACCCGCATGTCCATCTGAGTAAGCTCATTTACCCCGCATATTAAATATGCATAATGCGGCGAGGATACGGCGATAGCCAGAAGACGACGAAATGAGTAAAGAAAGAACAAGTGATTTTACCTAGGATACAGAAGCACGGAATGTAGCAATAATGATTTCCGCTAAAAATTAAAAAAAAAATTTAAGCCAGAACCTTGCATTGTAAACTCACATAACAAACCCTTTTAAAATCGAGCGTGATCTTAGACTTCTCTATACTACCTTTCACAATCAGCCCAAACGCTCCCGTGTTTCTGATTGTCGTCGATTGCAACAAGAACCAGAAGCAAACGGGCATTAAACGGAATGAGAATGAACATGTAGGATGAGAACCCGCTTAGCACCGCTAACAGCTGATTATGCTGGTTTGTCTTGAAACATTGCATATATACGTAATGTGTCGAAGATACAGCGATAAACAGAAGACCACGGAACGAGTCAAGATCAAACACTATCATTTAAGCAAGGCCGGAGAACCACCAATCCTAGAATTTACGATTGTTTGTGTTAAAATGAAAGCTGTTTTTGAACTAGTATTTCACACTCTAAAACAAAAAAGTTCTAAAAATTTTATCTAGTTTAAATTGATTTATAGTGAACACGAATACAGATTATCTATAAGAAGAATCTCCGACTAAGACTAACTGTCAATGTAAAGCGAATCATGGCGAAAACGAATTATGTAGAATATTGGCAAAAATGAATCCTACTGAAACATGAAAAGAAATCCATGTAGAATCATGGTAAAATCCCACCCTCCCAACAAACCCTATTTAAATCCGGCAGAATCTTACAACAACGCAGCATATCACAAACATTCTAAACGCCTCCTCAGCTAATATTGCCCGCGAATGCAACGCGTAACACAGACATGCAGCAATCTTACAATACCAGAATGAATCAAGTAGGACGACAATTAGAATGGACCCGCATGTCCATCTGAGTAAGCTCATTTACCCCGCATATTAAATATGCATAATGCGGCGAGGATACGGCGATAGCCAGAAGACGACGAAATGAGTAAAGAAAGAACAAGTGATTTTACCTAGGATACAGAAGCACGGAATGTAGCAATAATGATTTCCGCTAAAAATTAAAAAAAAAATTTAAGCCAGAACCTTGCATTGTAAACTCACATAACAAACCCTTTTAAAATCGATCGTGATCTTAGACTTCTCTATACTACCTTTCACAATCAGCCCAAACGCTCCCGTGTTTCTGATTGTCGTCGATTGCAACAAGAACCAGAAGCAAACGGGCATTAAACGGAATGAGAATGAACATGTAGGACGAGAACCCGCTTAGCACCGCTAACAGCTGATTATGCTGGTTTGTCTTGAAACACTGCATATATACGTAATGTGTCGAAGATACAGCGATAACCAGAAGACCACGGAACGAGTCAAGATCAAACACTATCATTTAAGCAAGACCGGAGAGCCACCAATCCTAGAATTTACGATTGTTTGTGTTAAAATGAAAGACGTTTTTGAACTAGTATGTCACACTCTAAAACAAAAAAGTTCTAAAAATTTTATCTAGTTTGAAATTGATTTATAGTGCACACGAATACAGATTATCTATAAGAAGAATCTCCGACTAAGACTAAATTGTCAAGGTAAAGCGAATCATGGCGAAAACGAATTATGTAGAATATTGGCAAAAATGAATCCTACTGAAACATGAAAAGAAATCCATGTATAATCATGGTAAAATCCCACCCTCCCAACAAACCCTATTTAAATCCGGCAAAATCTTACTACAACACAATATATACTAAACATTCTAAACGCCTCCTCAGCTCTTATTGCCCGCGAATGCAACGCGTAACACACACATGCAGCAATCTTACTATACCAGAATGAATCAAGTAGGACGACAATTAGAATGGACCCGCATGTCCATCTGAGTAAGCTCATTTACCCCGCATATTAAATATCCATAATGCGACGAGGATACGGCGATAGCCAGAAGACGACGAAATGAGTAAAGAAAGAACAAGTGATTTTACCTAGGATACAGAAGCACGGAATGTAGCAATAATGATTTCCGCTAAAAATTAAAAAAAAATTTAAGCCAGAACCTTGCATTGTAAACTCACATAACAAACCCTTTTAAAATCGACCGTGATCTTAGACTTCTCTATACTACCTTTCACAATCAGCCCAAACGCTCCCGTGTTTCTGATTGTCGTCGATTGCAACAAGAACGAGAAGCAAACGGGCATTAAACGGAATGAGAATGAACATGTAGGACGAGAACCCGCTTAGCATCGCTAACAGCTGATTATGCTGGTTTGTCTTGAAACATTGCATATATACGTAATGTGTCGAAGATACAGCGATAACCAGAAGACCACGGAACGAGTCAAGATCAAACACTATCATTTAAGCAAGGCCGGAGAACCACCAATCCTAGAATTTACGATTGTTTGTGTTAAAATGAAAGCTGTTTTTGAACTAGTATTTCACACTCTAAAACAAAAATGTTCTAAAAATTTTATCTAGTTTAAATTGATTTATAGTGAACACGAATACAGATTATCTATAAGAAGAATCTCCGACTAAGACTAACTGTCAATGTAAAGCGAATCATGGCGAAAACGAATTATGTAGAATATTGGCAAAAATGACTCCTACTGAAACATGAAAAGAAATCCATGTAGAATCATAGTAAAATCCCACCCTCCCAACAAACCCTATTTAAATCCGGCAGAATCTTACAACAACGCAGCATATCACAAACATTCTAAACGCCTCCTCAGCTCTTATTGCCCGCGAATGCAACGCGTAACACAGACATGCAGCAATCTTACTATACCAGAATGAATCAAGTAGGACGACAATTAGAATGGACCCGCATGTCCATCTGAGTAAGCTCATTTACCCCGCATATTAAATATGTATAATGCGGCGAGGATACGGCGATAGCCAGAAGACGACGAAATGAGTAAAGAAAGAACAAGTGATTTTACCTAGGATACAGAAGCACGGAATGTAGCAATAATGATTTCCGCTAAAAATTAAAAAAAAAATTTAAGCCAGAACCTTGCATTGTAAACTCACATAACAAACCCTTTTAAAATCGAGCGTGATCTTAGACTTCTCTATACTACCTTTCACAATCAGCCCAAACGCTCCCGTGTTTCTGATTGTCGTCGATTGCAACAAGAACCAGAAGCAAACGGGCATTAAACGGAATGAGAATGAACATGTAGGACGAGAACCCGCTTAGCACCGCTAACAGCTGATTATGCTGGTTTGTCTTGAAACATTGCATATATACATAATGTGTCGAAGATACAGCGATAACCAGAAGACCACGGAACGAGTCAAGATCAAACACTATCATTTAAGCAAGGCCGGAGAACCACCAATCCTAGAATTTACGATTGTTTGTGTTAAAATGAAAGCCGTTTTTGAACTAGTATTTCACACTCTAAAACAAAAAAGTTCTAAAAATTTTATCTAGTTTAAATTGATTTATAGTGAACACGAATACAGATTATCTATAAGAAGAATCTCCGACTAAGACTAATTATCAATGTAAAGCGAATCATGGCGAAAACGAATTATGTAGAATATTGGCAAAAATGAATCCTACTGAAACATGAAAAGAAATCCATGTAGAATCATGGTAAAATCCCACCCTCCCAACAAACCCTATTTAAATCCGGTAGAATCTTACACCAACACAACATATCACAAACATTCTAAACGCCTCCTCAGCTCTTATTGCCCTCGAATGCAACGCGTAACACAGACATGCAGCAATCTTACTATACCAGAATGAATCAAGTAGGACGACAATTAGAATGGACCCGGACGTCCATCTGAGTAAGCTCATTTACCCCGCATATTAAATATGCATAATGCGGCGAGGATACGGCGATAGCCAGAAGACGACGAAATGAGTAAAGAAAGAACAAGTGATTTTACCTGGGATACAGAAGCACGGAATGTAGCAATAATGATTTCCGATAAAAATTAAAAAAAAATTTAAGCCAGAACCTTGCATTGTAAACTCACATAACAAACCCTTTTAAAATCGAGCGTGATCTTAGACTTCTCTATACTACCTTTCACAATCAGCCCAAACGCTCCCGTGTTTCTGTTTCTCGTCGATTGCAACAAGAACCAGAAGCAAACGGGCATTAAACGGAATGAGAATTAACATGTAGGACGAGAACCCGCTTAGCACCGCTAACAGCTGATTATGCTGGTTTGTCTTGAAACATTGCATATATACGTAATGTGTCGAAGATACAGCGATAACCAGAAGACCACGGAACGAGTCAAGATCAAACACTATCATTTAAGCAAGACCGGAGAGCCACCAATCCTAGAATTTACGATTGTTTGTGTTAAAATGAAAGCCGTTTTTGAACTAGTATTTCACACTCTAAAACAAAAAAGTTCTAAAAATTTTATCTAGTTTTAAATTGATTTATAGTGCACACGAATACAGATTATCTATAAGAAGAATCTCCAACTAAGACTAATTGTCAAGGTAAAGCGAATCATGGCGAAAACGAATTATGTAGAATATTGGCAAAAATGAATCCTACTGAAACATGAAAAGAAATCCATGTAGAATCATGGTAAAATGCCACCCTCCCAACAAACCCTATTTAAATCCGGCAAAATCTTACTACAACACAATATATCACAAACATTCTAAACGCCTCCTCAGCTCTTATTGCCCGCGAATGCAACGCGTAACACAGACATGCAGAAATCTTACTATACCAGAATGAATCAAGTAGGACGACAATTAGAATGGACACGCATGTCCATCTGAGTAAGCTCATTTACCCCGCATATTAAATATGCATAATGCGGCGAGGATACGGCGATAGCCAGAAGACGACGAAATGAGGAAAGAAAGAACAAGTGATTTTACCTGGGATACAGAAGCACGGAATGTAGCAATAATGATTTCCGCTAAAAATTAAAAAAAAATTTAAGCCAGAACCTTGCATTGTAAACTCACATAACAAACCCTTTTAAAATCGAGCGTGATCTTAGACTTCTCTATACTACCTTTCACAATCAGCCCAAACGCTCCCGTGTTTCTGATTGTCGTCGATTGCAATAAGAACCAGAAGCAAACGGGCATTAAACGGAATGAGAATGAACATGTAGAACGAGAACCCGCTTAGCACCGCTAACAGCTGATTATGCTGGTTTGTCTTGAAACATTGCATATATACGTAATGTGTCGAAGATACAGCGATAACCAGAAGACCACGGAACGAGTCAAGATCAAACACTATCATTTAAGCAAGACCGGAGAGCCACCAATCCTAGAATTTAAGATTGTTTGTGTTAAAATGAAAGCCGTTTTTGAACTAGTATTTCACACTCTAAAACAAAAAAGTTCTAAAAATTTTATCTAGTTTTAAATTGATTTATAGTGCACACGAATACAGATTATCTATAAGAAGAATCTCCAACTAAGACTAATTGTCAAGGTAAAGCGAATCATGGCGAAAACGAATTACGTAGAATATTGGCAAAAATGAATCCTACTGAAACATGAAAAGAAATCCATGTAAAATCATGGTCAAATCCCACCCTCCCAACAAACCCTATTTAAATCCGGCAGAATCTTACAACAACACAGCATATCACAAACATTCTAAACGCCTCCTCAGCTCTTATTGCCCGCGAATGCAACGCGTAACACAGACATGCAGCAATCTTACTATACCAGAATGAATCAAGTAGGACGACAATTAGAATGGACCCGCATGTCCATCTGAGTAAGCTCATTTACCCCGCATATTAAATATGCATAATGCGACGAGGATACGGCGATAGCCAGAAGACGACGAAATGAGTAAAGAAAGAACAAGTGATTTTACCTAGGATACAGAAGCACGGATTGTAGCAATAATGATTTCCGCTAAAAATTAAAAAAAAAATTTAAGCCAGAACCTTGCATTGTAAACTCACATAACAAACCCTTTTAAAATCGACCGTGATCTTAGAATTCTCTATACTACCTTTCACAATCAGCCCAAACGCTCCCGTGTTTCTGATTGTCGTCGATTGCAACAAGAACGAGAAGCAAACGGGCATTAAACGGAATGAGAATGAACATGTAGGACGAGAACCCGCTTAGCATCGCTAACAGCTGATTATGCTGGTTTGTCTTGAAACATTGCATATATACGTAATGTGTCGAAGATACAGCGATAACCAGAAGACCACGGAACGAGTCAAGATCAAACACTATCATTTAAGCAAGGCCGGAGAACCACCAATCCTAGAATTTACGATTGTTTGTGTTAAAATGAAAGCTGTTTTTGAACTAGTATTTAGAACTCTAAAACAAAAAATTTCTAAAAATTTTATCTAGTTTAAATTGATTTATAGTGAAATTGAATACAGATTATCTATAAGAAGAATCTCCGACTAAGACTAACTGTCAATGTAAAGCGAATCATGGCGAAAACGAATTATGTAGAATATTGGCAAAAATGAATCCTACTGAAACATGAAAAGAAATCCATGTAGAATCATAGTAAAATCCCACCCTCCCAACAAACCCTATTTAAATCCGGCAGAATCTTACAACAACACAGCATATCACAAACATTCTAAACGCCTCCTCAGCTCTTATTGCCCGCGAATGCAACGCGTAACACAGACATGCAGCAATCTTACTATACCAGAATGAATCAAGTAGGACGACAATTAGAATGGACCCGCATGTCCATCTGAGTAAGCTCATTTACCCCGCATATTAAATATGCATAATGCGACGAGGATACGGCGATAGCCAGAAGACGACGAAATGAGTAAAGAAAGAACAAGTGATTTTACCTAGGATACAGAAGCACGGAATGTAGCAATAATGATTTCCGCTAAAAATTAAAAAAAAAATTTAAGCCAGAACCTTGCATTGTAAACTCACATAACAAACCCTTTTAAAATCGAGCGTGATCTTAGACTTCTCTATACTACCTTTCACAATCAGCCCAAACGCTCCCGTGTTTCTGATTGTCGTCGATTGCAACAAGAACCAGAAGCAAACGGGCATTAAACGGAATGAGAATGAACATGTAGGACGAGAACCCGCTTAGCACCGCTAACAGCTGATTATGCTGGTTTGTCTTGAAACATTGCATATATACGTAATGTGTCGAAGATACAGCGATAAATAGAAGACCACGGAACGAGTCAAGATCAAACACTATCATTTAAGCAAGGCCGGAGAACCACCAATCCTAGAATTTACGATTGTTTGTGTTAAAATGAAAGCTGTTTTTGAACTAGTATTTCACACTCTAAAACAAAAAAGTTCTAAAAATTTTATCTAGTTTAAATTGATTTATAGTGAACACGAATACAGATTATCTATAAGAAGAATCTCCGACTAAGACTAACTGTCAATTTAAAGCGAATCATGGCGAAAACGAATTATGTAGAATATTGGCAAAAATGAATCCTACTAAAACATGAAAAGAAATCCATGTAGAATCATGGTAAAATCCCACCCTACCAACAAACCCTATTTAAATCCGGCAGAATCTTACAACAACGCAGCATATCACAAACATTCTAAACGCCTCCTCAGCTCTTATTGCCCGCGAATGCAACGCGTAACACAGACATGCAGCAATCTTACTATACCAGAATGAATCAAGTAGGACGACAATTAGAATGGACCCGCATGTCCATCTGAGTAAGCTCATTTACCCCGCATATTAAATATGCATAATGCGGCGAGGATACGGCGATAGCCAGAAGACGACGAAATGAGTAAAGAAAGAACAAGTGATTTTACCTAGGATACAGAAGCACGGAATGTAGCAATAATGATTTCCGCTAAAAATTAAAAAAAAAATTTAAGCCAGAACCTTGCATTGTAAACTCACATAACAAACCCTTTTAAAATCGAGCGTGATCTTAGACTTCTCTATACTACCTTTCACAATCAGCCCAAACGCTCCCGTGTTTCTGATTGTCGTCGATTGCAACAAGAACCAGAAGCAAACGGGCATTAAACGGAATGAGAATGAACATGTAGGACGAGAACCCGCTTAGCACCGCTAACAGCTGATTATGCTGGTTTGTCTTGAAACATTGCATATATACGTAATGTGTCGAAGATACAGCGATAAACAGAAGACCACGGAACGAGTCAAGATCAAACACTATCATTTAAGCAAGGCCGGAGAACCACCAATCCTAGAATTTACGATTGTTTGTGTTAAAATGAAAGCTGTTTTTGAACTAGTATTTCACACTCTAAAACAAAAAAGTTCTAAAAATTTTATCTAGTTTAAATTGATTTATAGTGAACACGAATACAGATTATCTATAAGAAGAATCTCCGACTAAGACTAACTGTCAATGTAAAGCGAATCATGGCGAAAACGAATTATGTAGAATATTGGCAAAAATGAATCCTACTGAAACATGAAAAGAAATCCATGTAGAATCATGGTAAAATCCCACCCTCCCAACAAACCCTATTTAAATCCGGCAGAATCTTACAACAACGCAGCATATCACAAACATTCTAAACGCCTCCTCAGCTAATATTGCCCGCGAATGCAACGCGTAACACAGACATGCAGCAATCTTACAATACCAGAATGAATCAAGTAGGACGACAATTAGAATGGACCCGCATGTCCATCTGAGTAAGCTCATTTACCCCGCATATTAAATATGCATAATGCGGCGAGGATACGGCGATAGCCAGAAGACGACGAAATGAGTAAAGAAAGAACAAGTGATTTTACCTAGGATACAGAAGCACGGAATGTAGCAATAATGATTTCCGCTAAAAATTAAAAAAAAAATTTAAGCCAGAACCTTGCATTGTAAACTCACATAACAAACCCTTTTAAAATCGATCGTGATCTTAGACTTCTCTATACTACCTTTCACAATCAGCCCAAACACTCCCGTGTTTCTGATTGTCGTCGATTGCAACAAGAACCAGAAGCAAACGGGCATTAAACGGAATGAGAATGAACATGTAGGACGAGAACCCGCTTAGCACCGCTAACAGCTGATTATGCTGGTTTGTCTTGAAACATTGCATATATACGTAATGTGTCGAAGATACAGCGATAACCAGAAGACCACGGAACGAGTCAAGATCAAACACTATCATTTAAGCAAGACCGGAGAGCCACCAATCCTAGAATTTACGATTGTTTGTGTTAAAATGAAAGCCGTTTTTTAACTAGTATTTCACACTCTAAAACAAAAAAGTTCTAAAAATTTTATCTAGTTTGAAATTGATTTATAGTGCACACGAATACAGATTATCTATAAGAAGAATCTCCGACTAAGACTAATTGTCAAGGTAAAGCGAATCATGGCGAAAACGAATTATGTAGAATATTGGCAAAAATGAATCCTACTGAAACATGAAAAGAAATCCATGTATAATCATGGTAAAATCCCACCCTCCCAACAAACCCTATTTAAATCCGGCAAAATCTTACTACAACACAATATATACTAAACATTCTAAACGCCTCCTCAGCTATTATTGCCCGCGAATGCAACGCGTAACACACACATGCAGCAATCTTACTATACCAGAATGAATCAAGTAGGACGACAATTAGAATGGACCCGCATGTCCATCTGAGTAAGCTCATTTACCCCGCATATTAAATATCCATAATGCGACGAGGATACGGCGATAGCCAGAAGACGACGAAATGAGTAAAGAAAGAACAAGTGATTTTACCTAGGATACAGAAGCACGGAATGTAGCAATAATGATTTCCGCTAAAAATTAAAAAAAAAAATTAAGCCAGAACCTTGCATTGTAAACTCACATAACAAACCCTTTTAAAATCGACCGTGATCTTAGACTTCTCTATACTACCTTTCACAATCAGCCCAAACGCTCCCGTGTTTCTGATTGTCGTCGATTGCAACAAGAACGAGAAGCAAACGGGCATTAAACGGAATGAGAATGAACATGTAGGACGAGAACCCGCTTAGCATCGCTAACAGCTGATTATGCTAGTTTGTCTTGAAACATTGCATATATACGTAATGTGTCGAAGATACAGCGATAACCAGAAGACCACGGAACGAGTGAAGATCAAACACTATCATTTAAGCAAGGCCGGAGAACCACCAATCCTAGAATTTACGATTGTTTGTGTTAAAATGAAAGCTGTTTTTGAACTAGTATTTCACACTCTAAAACAAAAAAGTTCTAAAAATTTTATCTGGTTTAAATTGATTTATAGTGAACACGAATACAGATTATCTATAAGAAGAATCTCCGACTAAGACTAACTGTCAATGTAAAGCGAATCATGGCGAAAACGAATTATGTAGAATATTGGCAAAAATGAATCCTACTGAAACATGAAAAGAAATCCATGTAGAATCATAGTAAAATCCCACCCTCCCAACAAACCCTATTTAAATCCGGCAGAATCTTACAACAACGCAGCATATCACAAACATTCTAAACGCCTCCTCAGCTCTTATTGCCCGCGAATGCAACGCGTAACACAGACATGCAGCAATCTTACTATACCAGAATGAATCAAGTAGGACGACAATTAGAATGGACCCGCATGTCCATCTGAGTAAGCTCATTTACCCCGCATATTAAATATGCATAATGCGGCGAGGATACGGCGATAGCCAGAAGACGACGAAATGAGTAAAGAAAGAACAAGTGATTTTACCTAGGATACAGAAGCACGGAATGTAGCAATAATGATTTCCGCTAAAAATTAAAAAAAAAATTTAAGCCAGAACCTTGCATTGTAAACTCACATAACAAACCCTTTTAAAATCGAGCGTGATCTTAGACTTCTCTATACTACCTTTCACAATCAGCCCAAACGCTCCCGTGTTTCTGATTGTCGTCGATTGCAACAAGAACCAGAAGCAAACGGGCATTAAACGGAATGAGAATGAACATGTAGGACGAGAACCCGCTTAGCACCGCTAACAGCTGATTATGCTGGTTTGTCTTGAAACATTGCATATATACGTAATGTGTCGAAGATACAGCGATAAACAGAAGACCACGGAACGAGTCAAGATCAAACACTATCATTTAAGCAAGGCCGGAGAACAACCAATCCTAGAATTTACGATTGTTTGTGTTAAAATGGAAGCTGTTTTTGAACTAGTATTTCACACTCTAAAACAAAAAAGTTCTAAATATTTTATCTAGTTTAAATTGATTTATAGTGAACACGAATACAGATTATCTATAAGAAGAATCTCCGACTAAGACTAACTGTCAATGTAAAGCGAATCATGGCGAAAACGAATTATGTAGAATATTGGCAAAAATGAATCCTACTGAAACATGAAAAGAAATCCATGTAGAATCATGGTAAAATCCCACCCTCCCAACAAACCCTATTTAAATCCGGCAGAATCTTACAACAACGCAGCATATCACAAACATTCTAAACGCCTCCTCAGCTAATATTGCCCGCGAATGCAACGCGTAACACAGACATGCAGCAATCTTACTATACCAGAATGAATCAAGTAGGACGACAATTAGAATGGACCCGCATGTCCATCTGAGTAAGCTCATTTACCCCGCATATTAAATATGCATAATGCGGCGAGGATACGGCGATAGCCAGAAGACGACGAAATGAGTAAAGAAAGAACAAGTGATTTTACCTAGGATACAGAAGCACGGAATGTAGCAATAATGATTTCCGCTAAAAATTAAAAAAAAAATTTAAGCCAGAACCTTGCATTGTAAACTCACATAACAAACCCTTTTAAAATCGATCGTGATCTTAGACTTCTCTATACTACCTTTCACAATCAGCCCAAACGCTCCCGTGTTTCTGATTGTCGTCGATTGCAACAAGAACCAGAAGCAAACGGGCATTAAACGGAATGAGAATGAACATGTAGGACGAGAACCCGCTTAGCACCGCTAACAGCTGATTATGCTGGTTTGTCTTGAAACATTGCATATATACGTAATGTGTCGAAGATACAGCGATAAACAGAAGACCACGGAACGAGTCAAGATCAAACACTATCATTTAAGCAAGGCCGGAGAACCACCAATCCTAGAATTTACGATTGTTTGTGTTAAAATGAAAGCTGTTTTTGAACTAGTATTTCACACTCTAAAACAAAAAAGTTCTAAAAATTTTATCTAGTTTAAATTGATTTATAGTGAACACGAATACAGATTATCTATAAGAAGAATCTCCGACTAAGACTAACTGTCAATGTAAAGCGAATCATGGCGAAAACGAATTATGTAGAATATTGGCAAAAATGAATCCTACTGAAACATGAAAAGAAATCCATGTAGAATCATAGTAAAATCCCACCCTCCCAACAATCCCTATTTAAATCCGGCAGAATCTTACAACAACGCAGCATATGACAAACATTCTAAACGCCTCCTCAGCTCTTATTGCCCGCGAATGCAACGCGTAACACAGACATGCAGCAATCTTTCTATACCAGAATGAATCAAGTAGGACGACAATTAGAATGGACCCGCATGTCCATCTGAGTAAGCTCATTTACCCCGCATATTAAATATGCATAATGCGGCGAGGATACGGCGATAGCCAGAAGACGACGAAATGAGTAAAGAAAGAACAAGTGATTTTACCTAGGATACAGAAGCACGGAATGTAGCAATAATGATTTCCGCTAAAAATTAAAAAAAAATTTAAGCCAGAACCTTGCATTGTAAACTCACATAATAAACCCTTTTAAAATCGAGCGTGATCTTAGACTTCTCTATACTACCTTTCACAATCAGCCCAAACGCTCCCGTGTTTCTGATTGTCGTCGATTGCAACAAGAACCAGAAGCAAACGGGCATTAAACGGAATGAGAATGAACATGTAGGACGAGAACCCGCTTAGCACCGCTAACAGCTGATTATGCTGGTTTGTCTTGAAACATTGCATATATACGTAATGTGTCGAAGATACAGCGATAAACAGAAGACCACGGAACGAGTCAAGATCAAACACTATCATTTAAGCAAGGCCGGAGAACCACCAATCCTAGAATTTACGATTGTTTGTGTTAAAATGAAAGCTGTTTTTGAACTAGTATTTCACACTGTAAAACAAAAAAGTTCTAAAAATTTTATCTAGTTTAAATTGATTTATAGTGAACACGAATACAGATTATCTATAAGAAGAATCTCCGACTAAGACTAACTGTCAATGTAAAGCGAATCATGGCGAAAACGAATTATGTAGAATATTGGCAAAAATGAATCCTACTGAAACATGAAAAGAAATCCATGTAGAATCATAGTAAAATCCCACCCTCCCAACAAACCCTATTTAAATCCGGCAAAATCTTACTACAACACAATATATCACAAACATTCTAAACGCCTCCTCAGCTCTTATTGCCCGCGAATGCAACGCGTAACACAGACATGCAGCAATCTTACTATACCAGAATGAATCAAGTAGGACGACAATTAGAATGGACCCGCATGTCCATCTGAGTAAGCTCATTTACCCCGCATATTAAATATCTTTATTGCCACGAGGATACGGCGATAACCAGAAGACGACGAAATGAGTAAAGAAAGAACAAGTGATTTTACCTAGGATACAGAAGCACGGAATGTAGCAATAATGTTTTCCGCTAAAAATTAAAAAAAAATTTAAGCCAGAACCTTGCATTGTAAACTCACATAACAAACCCTTTTAAAATCGAGCGTGATCTTAGACTTCTCTATACTACCTTTCACAATCAGCCCAAACGCTCCCGTGTTTCTGATTGTCGTCGATTGCAACAAGAACCAGAAGCAAACGGGCATTAAACGGAATGAGAATGAACATGTAGGACGAGAACCCGCTTAGCACCGCTAACAGCTGATTATGCTGGTTTGTCTTGAAACATTGCATATATACATAATGTGTCGAAGATACAGCGATAACCAGAAGACCACGGAACGAGTCAAGATCTAACACTATCATTTAAGCAAGGCCGGAGAACCACCAATCCTAGAATTTACGATTGTTTGTGTTAAAATGAAAGCCGTTTTTGAAGTAGTATTTCACACTCTAAAACAAAAAAGTTCTAAAAATTTTATCTAGTTTTAAATTGATTTATAGTGCACACGAATACAGATTATCTATAAGAAGAATCTCCAACTAAGACTAATTGTCAAGGTAAAGCGAATCATGGCGAAAACGAATTATGTAGAATATTGGCAAAAATGAATCCTACTGAAACATGAAAAGAAATCCATGTAAAATCATGGTAAAATCCCACCCTCCCAACAAACCCTATTTAAATCCGGCAAAATCTTACTACAACACAATATATCACAAACATTCTAAACGCCTCCTCAGCTCTTATTGCCCGCGAATGCAACGCGTAACACAGACATGCAGAAATCTTACTCTACCAGAATGAATCAAGTAGGACGACAATTAGAATGGACCCGCATGTCCATCTGAGTAAGCTCATTTACCCCGCATATTAAATATGCATAATGCGACGAGGATACGGCGATAACCAGAAGACGACGAAATGAGTAAAGATAGAACAAGTGATTTGACATAGGATACAGAAGCACGGAATGTAGAAATAATGTTTTCCGCTAAAAATTAAAAAAAAAATTTAAGCCAGAACCTTGCATTGTAAACTCCCATAACAAACCCTGTTAAAATCGAGCGTGATCTTAGACTTCTCTATACTACCTTTCACAATCAGCCCAAACGCTCCCGTGTTTCTGATTGTCGTCGATTGCAACAAGAACCAGAAGCAAACGGGCATTAAACGGAATGAGAATGAACATGTAGGACGAGAACCCGCTTAGCACCGCTAACAGCTGATTATGCTGGTTTGTCTTGAAACATTGCATATATACGTAATGTGTCGAAGATACAGCGATAAACAGAAGACCACGGAACGAGTCAAGATCAAACACTATCATTTAAGCCAGGCCGGAGAACCGCCAATCCTAGAATTTACAATTGTTTGTGTTAAAATTAAAGCTGTTTTTGAACTAGTATTTCACACTCTAAAACAAAAAAGTTCTAAAAATTTTATCTAGTTTAAATTTATTTATAGTGAACACGAATACAGATTATCTATAAGAAGAATCTCCGACTAAGACTAACTGTCAATGTAAAGCGAATCATGGCGAAAACGAATTATGTAGAATATTGGCAAAAATGAATCCTACTGAAACATGAAAAGAAATCCATGTAGAATCATAGTAAAATCCCACCCTCCCAACAAACCCTATTTAAATCCGGCAGAATCTTACAACAACGCAGCATATCACAAACATTCTAAACGCCTCCTCAGCTCTTATTGCCCGCGAATGCAACGCGTAACACAGACATGCAGAAATCTTACTCTACCAGAATGAATCAAGTAGGACGACAATTAGAATGGACCCGCATGTCCATCTGAGTAAGCTCATTTACCCCGCATATTAAATATGCATAATACGGCGAGGATACGGCGATAGCCAGAAGACGACGAAATGAGTAAAGAAAGAACAAGTGATTTTACCTGGGATACAGAAGCACGGAATGTAGCAATAATGATTTCCGCTAAAAATTAAAAAAAAATTTAAGCCAGAACCTTGCATTGTAAACTCACATAACAAACCCTTTTAAAATCGAGCGTGATCTTAGACTTCTCTATACTACCTTTCACAATCAGCCCAAACGCTCCCGTGTTTCTGATTGTCGTCGATTGCAACAAGAACCAGAAGCAAACGGGCATTAAACGGAATGAGAATGAACATGTAGGACGAGAACCCGCTTAGCACCGCTAACAGCTGATTATGCTGGTTTGTCTTGAAACATTGCATATATACATAACGTGTCGAAGATACAGCGATAACCAGAAGACCACGGAACGAGTCAAGATCAAACACTATCATTTAAGCAAGGCCGGAGAACCACCAATCCTAGAATTTACGATTGTTTGTGTTAAAATGAAGGCCGTTTTTGAACTAGTATTTCACACTCTAAAACAAAAAAGTTCTAAAAATTTTATCTAGTTTAAATTGATTTATAGTGAACACGAATACAGATTATCTATAAGAAGAATCTCCGACTAAGACTAATTATCAATGTAAAGCGAATCATGGCGAAAACGAATTATGTAGAATATTGGCAAAAATGAATCCTACTGAAACATGAAAAGAAATCCATGTAGAATCATGGTAAAATCCCACCCTCCCAACAAACCCTATTTAAATCCGGCAGAATCTTACACAACACAACATATCACAAACATTCTAAACGCCTCCTCAGCTCTTATTGCCCTCGAATGCAACGCGTAACACAGACATGCAGCAATCTTACTATACCAGAATGAATCAAGTAGGACGACAATTAGAATGGACCCGGATGTCCATCTGAGTAAGCTCATTTACCCCGCATATTAAATATCTTTAATGCCACGAGGACACGGCGATAACCAGAAGACGACGAAATGAGTAAAGAAAGAACAAGTGATTTTACCTAGGATACAGAAGCACGGAATGTAGCAATAATGTTTTCCGCTAAAAATTTTAAAAAAAATTTAAGCCAGAACCTTGCATTGTAAACTCACATAACAAACCCTTTTAAAATCGAGCGTGATCTCAGACTTCTCTATACTACCTTTCACAATCAGCCCAAACGCTCCCGTGTTTCTGATTGTCGTCGATTGCAACAAGAACCAGAAGCAAACGGGCATTAAACGGAATGAGAATGAACATGTAGGACGAGAACCCGCTTAGCACCGCTAACAGCTGATTATGCTGGTTTGTCTTGAAACATTGCATATATACGTAATGTGTCGAAGATACAGCGATAACCAGAAGACCACGGAACGAGTCAAGATCAAACACTATCATTTAAGCAAGACCGGAGAGCCACCAATCCTAGAATTTACGATTGTTTGTGTTAAAATGAAAGCCGTTTTTGAACTAGTATTTCACACTCTAAAACAAAAAAGTTCTAAAAATTTTATCTAGTTTAAATTGATTTATAGTGCACACGAATACAGATTATCTATAAGAAGAATCTCCAACTAAGACTAATTGTCAAGGTAAAGCGAATCATGGCGAAAACGAATTACGTAGAATATTGGCAAAAATGAATCCTACTGAAACATGAAAAGAAATCCATGTAAAATCATGGTCAAATCCCACCCTCCCAACAAACCCTATTTAAATCCGGCAGAATCTTACAACAACACAATATATCACAAACATTCTAAACGCCTCCTCAGCTCTTATTGCCCGCGAATGCAACGCGTTACACAGACATGCAGCAATCTTACTATACCAGAATGAATCAAGTAGGACGACAATTAGAATGGACCCGCATGTCCATCTGAGTAAGCTCATTTACCCCGCATATTAAATATGCGACGAGGATACGGCGATAACCAGAAGACGACGAAATGAGTAAAGATAGAACAAGTGATTTGACATAGGATACAGAAGCACGGAATGTAGAAATAATGTTTTCCGCTAAAAATTAAAAAAAAAATTTAAGCCAGAACCTTGCACTGTAAACTCACATAACAAACCCTGTTAAAATCGAGCGTGATCTTAGACTTCTCTATACTACCTTTCACAATCAGCCCAAACGCTCCCGTGTTTCTGATTGTCGTCGATTGCAACAAGAACCAGAAGCAAACGGGCATTAAACGGAATGAGAGTGAACATGTAGGACGAGAACCCGCTTAGCACCGCTAACAGCTGATTATGCTGGTTTGTCTTGAAACATTGCATATATACATAATGTGTCGAAGATACAGCGATAACCAGAAGACCACGGAACGAGTCAAGATCAAACACTATCATTTAAGCAAGGCCGGAGAACCACCAATCCTAGAATTTACGATTGTTTGTGTTAAAATGAAAGCCGTTTTTGAACTAGTATTTCACACTCTAAAACAAAAAAGTTCTAAAAATTTTATCTAGTTTAAATTGATTTATAGTGAACACGAATACAGATTATCTATAAGAAGAATCTCCGACTAAGAATAATTATCAATGTAAAGCGAATCATGGCGAAAACGAATTATGTAGAATATTGGCAAAAATGAATCCTACTGAAACATGAAAAGAAATCCATGTAGAATCATGGTAAAATCTCACCCTCCCAACAAACCCTATTTAAATCCGGCAGAATCTTACACCAACACAACATATCACAAACATTCTAAACGCCTCCTCAGCTCTTATTGCCCTCGAATGCAACGCGTAACACAGACATGCAGCAATCTTACTATACCAGAATGAATCAAGTAGGACGACAATTAGAATGGACCCGGATGTCCATCTGAGTAAGCTCATTTACCCCGCATATTAAATATCTTTAATGCCACGAGGATACGGCGATAACCAGAAGACGACGAAATGAGTAAAGAAAGAACAAGTGATTTTACCTAGGATACAGAAGCACGGAATGTAGCAATAATGTTTTCCGCTAAAAATTAAAAAAAAAATTAAGCAAGAACCTTGCATTGTAAACTCACATAACAAACCCTTTTAAAATCGAGCGTGATCTCAGACTTCTCTATACTACCTTTCACAATCAGCCCAAACGCTCCCGTGTTTCTGATTGTCGTCGATTGCAACAAGAACCAGAAGCAAACGGGCATTAAACGGAATGAGAATGAACATGTAGGACGAGAACCCGCTTAGCACCGCTAACAGCTGATTATGCTGGTTTGTCTTGAAACATTGCATATATACGTAATGTGTCGAAGATACAGCGATAACCAGAAGACCACGGAACGAGTCAAGATCAAACACTATCATTTAAGCAAGCCCGGAGAGCCACCAATCCTAGAATTTACGATTGTTTGTGTTAAAATGAAAGCCGTTTTTGAACTAGTATTTCACACTCTAAAACAAAAAAGTTCTAAAAATTTTATCTAGTTTAAATTGATTTATAGTGCACACGAATACAGATTATCTATAAGAAGAATCTCCAACTAAGACTAATTGTCAAGGTAAAGCGAATCATGGCGAAAACAAATTACGTAGAATATTGGCAAAAATGAATCCTACTGAAACATGAAAAGAAATCCATGTAAAATCATGGTCAAATCCCACCCTCCCAACAAACCCTATTTAAATCCGGCAGAATCTTACAACAACACAATATATCACAAACATTCTAAACGCCTCCTCAGCTCTTATTGCCCGCGAATGCAACGCGTTACACAGACATGCAGCAATCTTACTATACCAGAATGAATCAAGTAGGACGACAATTAGAATGGACCCGCATGTCCATCTGAGTAAGCTCATTTACCCCGCATATTAAATATGCATAATGCGACGAGGATACGGCGATAACCAGAAGACGACGAAATGAGTAAAAATAGAACAAGTGATTTGACATAGGATACAGAAGCACGGAATGTAGAAATAATGTTTTCCGCTAAAAATTAAAAAAAAAATTTAAGCCAGAACCTTGCACTGTAAACTCACATAACAAACCCTGTTAAAATCGAGCGTGATCTTAGACTTCTCTATACTACCTTTCACAATCAGCCCAAACGCTCCCGTGTTTCTGATTGTCGTCGATTGCAACAAGAACCAGAAGCAAACGGGCATTAAACGGAATGAGAATGAACATGTAGGACGAGAACCCGCTTAGCACCGCTAACAGATGATTATGCTGGTTTGTCTTGAAACATTGCATATATACATAATGTGTCGAAGATACAGCGATAACCAGAAGACCACGGAACGAGTCAAGATCAAACACTATCATTTAAGCAAGGCCGGAGAACCACCAATCCTAAAATTTACGATTGTTTGTGTTAAAATGAAAGCCGTTTTTGAACTAGTATTTCACACTCTAAAACAAAAAAGTTCTAAAAATTTTATCTAGTTTAAATTGATTTATAGTGAACACGAATACAGATTATCTATAAGAAGAATCTCCGACTAAGACTAATTATCAATGTAAAGCGAATCATGGCGAAAACGAATTATGTAGAATATTGGCAAAAATGAATCCTACTGAAACATGAAAAGAAATCCATGTAGAATCATGGTAAAATCTCACCCTCCCAACAAACCCTATTTAAATCCGGCAGAATCTTACACCAACACAACATATCACAAACATTCTAAACGCCTCCTCAGCTCTTATTGCCCTCGAATGCAACGCGTAACACAGACATGCAGCAATCTTACTATACCAGAATGAATCAAGTAGGACGACAATTAGAATGGACCCGCATGTCCATCTGCGTAAGCTCATTTACCCCGCATATTAAATATGCATAATGCACGAGGATACGGCGATAACCAGAAGACGACGAAATGAGTAAAGATAGAACAAGTGATTTGACCTCGGATACAGAAGCACGGAATGTAGAAATAATGTTTTCCGCTAAAAATTAAAAAAAAAATTTAAGCCCGAACCTTGCACTGTAAACTCACATAGCAAACCCTGTTAAAATCGAGCGTGATCTTAGACTTCTCTATACTACCTTTCACAATCAGCCCAAACGCTCCCGTGTTTCTGATTGTCGTCGATTGTAACAAGAACCAGAAGCAAACGGGCATTAAATGGAATGAGAATGCACATGTAGGACGAGAACCCGCGTAGCACCGCTAACAGCTGATTATGCTGGTTTGTCTTGAAACATTGCATATATACATAATGTGTCGAAGATACAGCGATAACCAGAAGACCACGGAACGAGTCAAGATCAAACACTATCATTTAAGCAAGGCCGGAGAACCACCAATCCTAGAATTTACGATTGTTTGTGTTAAAATGAAAGCCGTTTTTGAACTAGTATTTCACACTCTAAAAGAAAAAAGTTCTAAAAATTTTATCTAGTTTAAATTGATTTATAGTGAACACGAATACAGATTATCTATAAGAAGAATCTCCGACTAAGACTAATTATCAATGTAAAGCGAATCATGGCGAAAACGTATTATGTAGAATATTGGCAAAAATGAATCCTACTGAAACATGAAAAGAAATCCATGTAGAATCATGGTAAAATCCCACCCTCCCAACAAACCCTATTTAAATCCGGCAGAATCTTACACCAACACAACATATCACAAACATTCTAAACGCCTCCTCAGCTCTTATTGCCCGCGAATGCAACGCGTAACACAGACATGCAGCAATCTTAGTATACCAGAATGAATCAAGTAGGACGACAATTAGAATGGACCCGGATGTCCATCTGAGTAAGCTCATTTACCCCGCATATTAAATATCTTTAATGCCACGAGGACACGGCGATAACCAGAAGACGACGAAATGAGTAAAGAAAGAACAAGTGATTTTACCTAGGATACAGAAGCACGGAATGTAGCAATAATGTTTTCCGCTAAAAATTAAAAAAAAAATTTAAGCCAGAACCTTGCATTGTAAACTCACATAACAAACCCTTTTAAAATCGAGCGTGATCTCAGACTTCTCTATACAACCTTTCACAATCAGCCCAAACGCTCCCGTGTTTCTGATTGTCGTCGATTGCAACAAGAACCAGAAGCAAACGGGCATTAAACGGAATGAGAATGAACATGTAGGACGAGAACCCGCTTAGCACCGCTAACAGCTGATTATGCTGGTTTGTCTTGAAACATTGCATATATACGTAATGTGTCGAAGATACAGCGATAACCAGAAGACCACGGAACGAGTCAAGATCAAACACTATCATTTAAGCAAGACCGGAGAGCCACCAATCCTAGAATTTACGATTGTTTGTGTTAAAATGAAAGCCGTTTTTGAACTAGTATTTCACACTCTAAAACAAAAAAGTTCTAAAAATTTTATCTAGTTTAAATTGATTTATAGTGAACACGAATACAGATTATCTATAAGAAGAATCTCCGACTAAGACTAATTATCAATGTAAAGCGAATCATGGCGAAAACGAATTATGTAGAATATTGGCAAAAATGAATCCTACTGAAACATGAAAAGAAATCCATGTAGAATCATGGTAAAATCCCACCCTCCCAACAAACCCTATTTAAATCCGGCAGAATCTTACACCAACACAACATATCACAAACATTCTAAACGCCTCCTCAGCTCTTATTGCCCTCGAATGCAACGCGTAACACAGACATGCAGCAATCTTACTATACCAGAATGAATCAAGTCGGACGACAATTAGAATGGACCCGGATGTCCATCTGAGTAAGCTCATTTACCCCGCATATTAAATATCTTTAATGCCACGAGGATACGGCGATAACCAGAAGACGACGAAATGAGTAAAGAAAGAACAAGTGATTTTACCTAGGATACAGAAGCACGGAATGTAGCAATAAGGTTTTCCGCTAAAAATTAAAAAAAAAATTAAGCAAGAACCTTGCATTGTAAACTCACATAACAAACCCTTTTAAAATCGAGCGTGATCTCAGACTTCTCTATACCACCTTTCACAATCAGCCCAAACGCTCCCGTGTTTCTGATTGTCGTCGATTGCAACAAGAACCAGAAGCAAACGGGCATTAAACGGAATGAGAATGAACATGTAGGACGAGAACCCGCTTAGCACCGCTAACAGCTGATTATGCTGGTTTGTCTTGAAACATTGCATATATACGTAATGTGTCGAAGATACAGCGATAACCAGAAGACCACGGAACGAGTCAAGATCAAACACTATCATTTAAGCAAGACCGGAGAGCCACCAATCCTAGAATTTACGATTGTTTGTGTTAAAATGAAAGCCGTTTTTGAACTAGTATTTCACACTCTAAAACAAAAAAGTTCTAAAAATTTTATCTAGTTTAAATTGATTTATAGTGCACACGAATACAGATTATCTATAAGAAGAATCTCCAACTAAGACTAATTGTCAAGGTAAAGCGAATCATGGCGAAAACGAATTACGTAGAATATTGGCAAAAATGAATCCTACTGAAACATGAAAAGAAATCCATGTAAAATCATGGTCAAATCCCACCCTCCCAACAAACCCTATTTAAATCCGGCAGAATCTTACAACAACACAACATATCACAAACATTCTAAACGCCTCCTCAGCTATTATTGCCCTCGAATGCAACGCGTAACACAGACATGCAGCTATCTTACTATACCAGAATGAATCAAGTAGGACGACAATTAGAATGGACCCGCATGTCCATCTGAGTAAGCTCATTTACCCCGCATATTAAATATGCATAATGCACGAGGATACGGCGATAACCAGAAGATGACGAAATGAGTAAAGATAGAACAAGTGATTTGACCTCGGATACAGAAGCACGGAATGTAGAAATAATGTTTTCCGCTAAAAATTAAAAAAAAAATTTAAGCCCGAACCTTGCACTGTAAACTAACATAGCAAACCCTGTTAAAATCGAGCGTGATCTTAGACTTCTCTATACTACCTTTCACAATCAGCCCAAACGCTCCGGTGTTTCTGATTGTCGTCGATTGCAACAAGAACCAGAAGCAAACGGGCATTAAATGGAATGAGAATGCACATGTAGGACGAGAACCCGCTTAGCACCGCTAACAGCTGATTATGCTGGTTTGTCTTGAAACATTGCATATATACATAATGTGTCGAAGATACAGCGATAACCAGAAGACCACGGAACGAGTCAAGATCAAACACTATCATTTAAGCAAGGCCGGAGAACCACCAATCCTAGAATTTACGATTGTTTGTGTTAAAATGAAGGCCGTTTTTGAACTAGTATTTCACACTCTAAAAGAAAAAAGTTCTAAAAATTTTATCTAGTTTAAATTGATTTATAGTGAACACGAATACAGATTATCTATAAGAAGAATCTCCGACTAAGACTAATTATCAATGTAAAGCGAATCATGGCGAAAACGTATTATGTAGAATATTGGCAAAAATGAATCCTACTGAAACATGAAAAGAAATCCATGTAGAATCATGGTAAAATCCCACCCTCCCAACAAACCCTATTTAAATCCGGCAGAATCTTACACCAACACAACATATCACAAACATTCTAAACGCCTCCTCAGCTCTTATTGCCCGCGAATGCAACGCGTAACACAGACATGCAGCAATCTTAGTATACCAGAATGAATCAAGTAGGACGACAATTAGAATGGACCCGGATGTCCATCTGAGTAAGCTCATTTACCCCGCATATTAAATATCTTTAATGCCACGAGGACACGGCGATAACCAGAAGACGACGAAATGAGTAAAGAAAGAACAAGTGATTTTACCTAGGATACAGAAGCACGGAATGTAGCAATAATGTTTTCCGCTAAAAATAAAAAAAAAAATTTAAGCCAGAACCTTGCATTGTAAACTCACATAACAAACCCTTTTAAAATCGAGCGTGATCTCAGACTTCTCTATACAACCTTTCACAATCAGCCCAAACGCTCCCGTGTTTCTGATTGTCGTCGATTGCAACAAGAACCAGAAGCAAACGGGCATTAAACGGAATGAGAATGAACATGTAGGACGAGAACCCGCTTAGCACCGCTAACAGCTGATTATGCTGGTTTGTCTTGAAACATTGCATATATACGTAATGTGTCGAAGATACGGCGATAACCAGAAGACCACGGAACGAGTCAAGATCAAACACTATCATTTAAGCAAGACCGGAGAGCCACCAATCCTAGAATTTACGATTGTTTGTGTTAAAATGAAAGCCGTTCTTGAACTAGTATTTCACACTCTAAAACAAAAAAGTACTAAAAATTTTATCTAGTTTAAATTGATTTATAGTGAACACGAATACAGATTATCTATAAGAAGAATCTCCGACTAAGACTAATTATCAATGTAAAGCGAATCATGGCGAAAACGAATTATGTAGAATATTGGCAAAAATGAATCCTACTGAAACATGAAAAGAAATCCATGTAGAATCATGGTAAAATCCCACCCTCCCAACAAACCCTATTTAAATCCGGCAGAATCTTACACCAACACAACATATCACAAACATTCTAAACGCCTCCTCAGCTCTTATTGCCCTCGAATGCAACGCGTAACACAGACATGCAGCAATCTTACTATACCAGAATGAATCAAGTAGGACGACAATTAGAATGGACCCGGATGTCCATCTGAGTAAGCTCATTTACCCCGCATATTAAATATCTTTAATGCCACGAGGATACGGCGATAACCAGAAGACGACGAAATGAGTAAAGAAAGAACAAGTGATTTTACCTAGGATACAGAAGCACGGAATGTAGCAATAATGTTTTCCGCTAAAAATTAAAAAAAAAAATTAAGCAAGAACCTTGCATTGTAAACTCACATAACAAACCCTTTTAAAATCGAGCGTGATCTCAGACTTCTCTATACCACCTTTCACAATCAGCCCAAACGCTCCCGTGTTTCTGATTGTCGTCGATTGCAACAAGAACCAGAAGCAAACGGGCATTAAACGGAATGAGAATGAACATGTAGGACGAGAACCCGCTTAGCACCGCTAACAGCTGATTATGCTGGTTTGTCTTGAAACATTGCATATATACGTAATGTGTCGAAGATACAGCGATAACCAGAAGACCACGGAACGAGTCAAGATCAAACACTATCATTTAAGCAAGACCGGAGAGCCACCAATCCTAGAATTTACGATTGTTTGTGTTAAAATGAAAGCCGTTTTTGAACTAGTATTTCACACTCTAAAACAAAAAAGTTCTAAAAATTTTATCTAGTTTAAATTGATTTATAGTGCACACGAATACAGATTATCTATAAGAAGAATCTCCAACTAAGACTAATTGTCAAGGTAAAGCGAATCATGGCGAAAACGAATTACGTAGAATATTGGCAAAAATGAATCCTACTGAAACATGAAAAGAAATCCATGTAAAATCATGGTCAAATCCCACCCTCCCAACAAACCCTATTTAAATCCGGCAGAATCTTACAACAACACAACATATCACAAACATTCTAAACGCCTCCTCAGCTCTTATTGCCCTCGAATGCAACGCGTAACACAGACATGCAGCAATCTTACTATACCAGAATGAATCAAGTAGGACGACAATTAGAATGGACCCGCATGTCCATCTGAGTAAGCTCATTTACCCCGCATATTAAATATGCATAATGCACGAGGATACGGCGATAACCAGAAGATGACGAAATGAGTAAAGATAGAACAAGTGATTTGACCTCGGATACAGAAGCACGGAATGTAGAAATAATGTTTTCCGCTAAAAATTAAAAAAAAAATTTAAGCCCGAACCTTGCACTGTAAACTAACATAGCAAACCCTGTTAAAATCGAGCGTGATCTTAGACTTCTCTATACTACCTTTCACAATCAGCCCAAACGCTCCGGTGTTTCTGATTGTCGTCGATTGCAACAAGAACCAGAAGCAAACGGGCATTAAATGGAATGAGAATGCACATGTAGGACGAGAACCCGCTTAGCACCGCTAACAGCTGATTATGCTGGTTTGTCTTGAAACATTGCATATATACATAATGTGTCGAAGATACAGCGATAACCAGAAGACCACGGAACGAGTCAAGATCAAACACTATCATTTAAGCAAGGCCGGAGAACCACCAATCCTAGAATTTACGATTGTTTGTGTTAAAATGAAAGCTGTTTTTGAACTAGTATTTCACACTCTAAAACAACAAAGTTCTAAAAATTTTATCTATTTTAAATTGATTTATAGTGCACACGAATACAGATTATCTATAAGAAGAATCTCCGACTAAGACTAACTGTCAATGTAAAGCGAATCATGGCGAAAACGAATTATGTAGAATATTGACAAAAATGAATCCTACTGAAACATGAAAAGAAATCCATGTAAAATCATGGTAAAATCCCACCCTCCCAACAAACCCTATTTAAATCCGGCAGAATCTTACAACAACACAATATATCACAAACATTCTAAACGCCTCCTCAGCTCTTATTGCCCGCGAATGCAACGCGTAACACAGACATGCAGCAATCTTACTATACCAGAATGAATCAAGTTGGACGACAATTAGAATGGACCCGCATGTCCATCTGAGTAAGCTCATTTACTCCGCATATTAAATATGCATATTGCGACGAGGATACGGCGATAACCAGAAGACGACGAAATGAGTAAAGATAGAACAAGTGATTTGACATAGGATACAGAAGCACGGAATGTAGAAATAATGTTTTCCGCTAAAAATTAAAAAAAAAAATTTAAGCCAGAACCTTGCACTGTAAACTCACATAACAAACCCTGTTAAAATCGAGCGTGATCTTAGACTTCTCTATACTACCTTTCACAATCAGCCCAAACGCTCCCGTGTTTCTGATTGTCGTCGATTGCAACAAGAACCAGAAGCAAACGGGCATTAAACGGAATGAGAATGAACATGTAGGACGAGAACCCGCTTAGCACCGCTAACAGCTGATTATGCTGGTTTGTCTTGAAACATTGCATATATACATAATGTGTCGAAGATACAGCGATAACCAGAAGACCACGGAACGAGTCAAGATCAAACACTATCATTTAAGCAAGGCCGGAGAACCACCAATCCTAGAATTTACGATTGTTTGTGTTAAAATGAAAGCCGTTTTTGAACTAGTATTTCACACTCTAAAACAAAAAAGTTCTAAAAATTTTATCTAGTTTAAATTGATTTATAGTGAACACGAATACAGATTATCTATAAGAAGTATCTCCGACTAAGACTAATTATCAATGTAAAGCGAATCATGGCGAAAACGAATTATGTAGAATATTGGCAAAAATGAATCCTACTGAAACATGAAAAGAAATCCATGTAGAATCATGGTCAAATCCCACCCTCCCAACAAACCCTATTTAAATCCGGCAGAATCTTACACCAACACAACATATCACAAACATTCTAAACGCCTCCTCAGCTCTTATTGCCCTCGAATGCAACGCGTAACACAGACATGCAGCAATCTTACTATACCAGAATGAATCAAGTAGGACGACAATTAGAATGGACACGGATGTCCATCTGAGTAAGCTCATTTACCCCGCATATTAAATATCTTTAATGCCACGAGGATACGGCGATAACCAGAAGACGACGAAATGAGTAAAGAAAGAACAAGTGATTTTACCTAGGATACAGAAGCACGGAATGTAGCAATAATGTTTTCCGCTAAAAATTAAAAAAAAATTAAACAAGAACCTTGCATTGTAAACTCACATAACAAACCCTTTTAAAATCGAGCGTGATCTCAGACTTCTCTATACCACCTTTCACAATCAGCCCAAACGCTCCCGCGTTTCTGATTGTCGTCGATTGCAACAAGAACCAGAAGCAAACGGGCATTAAACGGAATGAGAATGAACATGTAGGACGAGAACCCGCTTAGCACCGCTAACAGCTGATTATGCTGGTTTGTCTTGAAACATTGCATATATACGTAATGTGTCGAAGATACAGCGATAACCAGAAGACCACGGAACGAGTCAAGATCAAACACTATCATTTAAGCAAGACCGGAGAGCCACCAATCCTAGAATTTACGATTGTTTGTGTTAAAATGAAAGCCGTTTTTGAACTAGTATTTCACACTCTAAAACAAAAAAGTTCTAAAAATTTTATCTAGTTTAAATTGATTTATAGTGCACACGAATACAGATTATCTATAAGAAGAATCTCCAACTAAGACTAATTGTCAAGGTAAAGCGAATCATGGCGAAAACGAATTACGTAGAATATTGGCAAAAATGAATCCTACTGAAACATGAAAAGAAATCCATGTAAAATCATGGTGAAATCCCACCCTCCCAACAAACCCTATTTAAATCCGGCAGAATCTTACAACAACACAACATATCACAAACATTCTAAACGCCTCCTCAGCTCTTATTGCCCGCGAATGCAACGCGTAACACAGACATGCAGCAATCTTACTATACCAGAATGAATCAAGTAGAACGACAATTAGAATGGACCCGCATGTCCATCTGAGTAAGCTCATATACCCCGCATATTAAATATGCATAATGCACGAGGATACGGCGATAACCAGAAGACGACAAAATGAGTAAAGATAGAACAAGTGATTTGACCTCGGATACAGAAGCACGGAACGTAGAAATAATGTTTTCCGCTAAAAATTAAAAAAAAAATTTAAGCCCGAACCTTGCACTGTAAACTCACATAGCAAACCCTGTTAAAATCGAGCGTGATCTTAGACTTCTCTATACTACCTTTCACAATCAGCCCAAACGCTCCCGTGTTTCTGATTGTCGTCGATTGCAACAAGAACCAGAAGCAAACGGGCATTAAATGGAATGAGAATGCACATGTAGGACGAGAACCCGCTTAGCACCGCTAACAGCTGATTATGCTGGTTTGTCTTGAAACATTGCATATATACATAATGTGTCGAAGATACAGCGATAACCAGAAGACCACGGAACGAGTCAAGATCAAACACTATCATTTAAGCAAGGCCGGAGAACCACCAATCCTATATTTTACGATTGTTTGTGTTAAAATGAAAGCCGTTTTTGACTAGTATTTCACACTCTAAAAGAAAAAAGTTCTAAAAATTTTATCTAGTTTAAATTGATTTATAGTGAACACGAATACAGATTATCTATAAGAAGAATCTCCGACTAAGACTAATTGTCAATGAAAAGCGAATCATGGCGAAAACGAATTATGTAGAATATTGGCAAAAATGAATCCTACTGAAACACGAAAAGAAATCCATGTAGAATCATGGTAAAATCCCACACTCCCAACATACCCTATTTAAATCCGGCAGAATCTTACACCAACACAACATATCACAAACATTCTAAACGCCTCCTCAGCTCTTATTGCCCGCGAATGCAACGCGTAACACAGACCTGCAGTAATCTTACTATACCAGAATGAATCAAGTAGGACGACAATTAGAATGGACCAGGACGTCCATCTGAGTAAGCTCATTTACCCCGCATATTAAATATCTTTAATGCATCGAGGATACGGCGATAACCAGAAGACGACGAAATGAGTAAAGAAAGAACAAGTGATTTTACCTAGGATACAGAAGCACGGAATGTAGCAATAATGTTTTCCGCTAAAAATTAAAAAAAAATTTAAGCCAGAACCTTGCATTGTAAACTCACATAACAAACCCTTTTAAAATCGAGCGTGATCTTAGACTTCTCTATACTACCTTTCACAATCAGCCCAAACGCTCCCGTGTTTCTGATTGTCGTCGATTGACACAAGAACCAGAAGCAAACGGGCATTAAACGGAATGAGAATGAACATGTAGGACGAGAACTCGCTTAGCACCGCTAACAGCTGATTATGCTGGTTTGTCTTGAAACATTGCATATATACGTAATGTGTCGAAGATACAGCGATAACCAGAAGACCACGGAACGAGTCAAGATCAAACACTATCATTTAAGCAAGGCCGGAGAACCACCAATCCTAGAATTTACGATTGTTTGTGTTAAAATGAAAGCTGTTTTTGAACTAGTATTTCACACTCTAAAACAACAAAGTTCTAAAAATTTTATCTAGTTTAAATTGATTTATAGTGAACACGAATACAGATTATCTATAAGAAGAATCTCCGACTAAGACTAATTGTCAATGAAAAGCGAATCATGGCGAAAACGAATTATGTAGAATATTGGCAAAAATGAATCCTACTGAAACACGAAAAGAAATCCATGTAGAATCATAGTAAAATCCCACCCTCCCAACAAACCCTATTTAAATCCGGCAGAATCTTACAACAACACAGCATATCACAAACATTCTAAACGCCTCCTCAGCTCTTATTGCCCGCGAATGCAACGCGTAACACAGACATGCAGCAATCTTACTATACCAGAATGAATCAAATAGGACGACAATTAGAAAGGACCCGCATGTCCATCTGAGTAAGCTCATTTACCCCGCATATTAAATATGCATAATGCGACGAGGATACGGCGATAGCCAGAAGACGACGAAATGAGTAAAGAAAGAACAAGTGATTTTACCTAGGATACAGAAGCACGGAATGTAGCAATAATGATTTCCGCTAAAAATTAAAAAAAAAATTTAAGCCAGAACCTTGCATTGTAAACTCGCATAACAAACCCTTTTAAAATCGAGCGTGATCTTCGACTTCTCTATACTACCTTTCACAATCAGCCCAAACGCTCACGTGTTTCTGATTGTCGTCGATTGCAACAAGAACCAGAATCAAACGGGCATTAAACGGAATTAGAATGAACATGTAGGACGAGAACCCGCTTAGCACCGCTAACAGCTGATTATGCTGGTTTGTCTTGAAACATTGCATATATACGTAATGTGTCGAAGATACAGCGATAACCAGAAGACCACGGAACGAGTCAAGATCAAACACTATCATTTAAGCAAGGCCGGAGAACCACCAATCCTAGAATTTACGATTGTTTGTGTTAAAATGAAAGCCGTTTTTTAACTAGTATTTCACACTCTAAAACAAAAAAGTTCTAAAAATTTTATCTAGTTTAAATTGATTTATAGTGAACACGAATACTGATTATCTATAAGAAGAATCTCCGACTAAGACTAATTGTCAATGTAAAGCGAATCATGGCGAAAACGAATTATGTAGAATATTGGCGAAAACGAATTATGTAGAATATTGGCAAAAATGAATCCTACTGAAACATGAAAAGAAATCCATGTAGAATCATGGTCAAATCCCACCCTCCCAACAAACCCTATTTAAATCCGGCAGAATCTTACACCAACACAACATATCACAAACATTCTAAACGCCTCCTCAGCTCTTATTGCCCTCGAATGCAACGCGTAACACAGACATGCAGCAATCTTACTATACCAGAATGAATCAAGTAGGACGACAATTAGAATGGACCCGGATGTCCATCTGAGTAAGCTCATTTACCCCGCATATTAAATATCTTTAATGCCACGAGGATACGGCGATAACCAGAAGACGACGAAATGAGTAAAGAAAGAACAAGTGATTTTACCTAGGATACAGAAGCACGGAATGTAGCAATAATGTTTTCCGCTAAAAATTAAAAAAAAATTAAGCAAGAACCTTGCATTGTAAACTCACATAACAAACCCTTTTAAAATCGAGCGTGATCTCAGACTTCTCTATACCACCTTTCACAATCAGCCCAAACGCTCCCGCGTTTCTGATTGTCGTCGATTGCAACAAGAACCAGAAGCAAACGGGCATTAAACGGAATGAGAATGAACATGTAGGACGAGAACCCGCTTAGCACCGCTAACAGCTGATTATGCTGGTTTGTCTTGAAACATTGCATATATACGTAATGTGTCGAAGATACAGCGATAACCAGAAGACCACGGAACGAGTCAAGATCAAACACTATCATTTAAGCAAGACCGGAGAGCCACCAATCCTAGAATTTACGATTGTTTGTGTTAAAATGAAAGCCGTTTTTGAACTAGTATTTCACACTCTAAAACAAAAAAGTTCTAAAAATTTTATCTAGTTTAAATTGATTTATAGTGCACACGAATACAGATTATCTATAAGAAGAATCTCCAACTAAGACTAATTGTCAAGGTAAAGCGAATCATGGCGAAAACGAATTACGTAGAATATTGGCAAAAATGTATCCTACTGAAACATGAAAAGAAATCCATGTAAAATCATGGTGAAATCCCACCCTCCCAACAAACCCTATTTAAATCCGGCAGAATCTTACAACAACACAACATATCACAAACATTCTAAACGCCTCGTCAGCTCTTATTGCCCGCGAATGCAACGCGTAACACAGACATGCAGCAATCTTACTATACCAGAATGAATCAAGTAGGACGACAATTAGAATGGACCCGCATGTCCATCTGAGTAAGCTCATATACCCCGCATATTAAATATGCATAATGCACGAGGATATGGCGATAACCAGAAGACGACGAAATGAGTAAAGATAGAACAAGTGATTTGACCTCGGATACAGAAGCACGGAACGTAGAAATAATGTTTCCCGCTAAAAATTAAAAAAAAAATTTAAGCCCGAACCTTGCACTGTAAACTCACATAGCAAACCCTGTTAAAATCGAGCGTGATCTTAGACTTCTCTATACTACCTTTCACAACGTGTTTCTGATTGTCGTCGATTGCAACAAGAACAAGAAGCAAACGGGCATTAAATGGAATGAGAATGCACATGTAGGACGAGAACCCGCTCAGCACCGCTAACAGCTGATTATGCTGGTTTGTCTTGAAACATTGCATATATACATAATGTGTCGAAGATACAGCGATAACCAGAAGACCACGGAACGAGTCAAGATCAAACACTATCATTTAAGCAAGGTCGGAGAACCACCAATCCTATATTTTACGATTGTTTGTGTTAAAATGAAAGCCGTTTTTGACTAGTATTTCACACTCTAAAAGAAAAAAGTTCTAAAAATTTTATCTAGTTTAAATTGATTTATAGTGAACACGAATACAGATTATCTATAAGAAGAATCTCCGACTAAGACTAATTGTCAATGAAAAGCGAATCATGGCGAAAACGAATTATGTAGAATATTGGCAAAAATGAATCCTACTGAAACACGAAAAGAAATCCATGTAGAATCATGGTAAAATCCCACCCTCCCAACATACCCTATTTAAATCCGGCAGAATCTTACACCAACACAACATATCACAAACATTCTAAACGCCTCCTCAGCTCTTATTGCCCGCGAATGCAACGCGTAACACAGACCTGCAGTAATCTTACTATACCAGAATGAATCAAGTAGGACGACAATTAGAATGGACCAGGACGTCCATCTGAGTAAGCTCATTTACCCCGCATATTAAATATCTTTAATGCATCGAGGATACGGCGATAACCAGAAGACGACGAAATGAGTAAAGAAAGAACAAGTGATTTTACCTAGGATACAGAAGCACGGAATGTAGCAATAATGTTTTCCGCTAAAAATTAAAAAAAAATTTAAGCCAGAACCTTGCATTGTAAACTCACATAACAAACCCTTTTAAAATCGAGCGTGATCTTAGACTTCTCTATACTACCTTTCACAATCAGCCCAAACGCTCCCGTGTTTCTGATTGTCGTCGATTGACACAAGAACCAGAAGCAAACGGGCATTAAACGGAATGAGAATGAACATGTAGGACGAGAACTCGCTTAGCACCGCTAACAGCTGATTATGCTGGTTTGTCTTGAAACATTGCATATATACGTAATGTGTCGAAGATACAGCGATAACCAGAAGACCACGGAACGAGTCAAGATCAAACACTATCATTTAAGCAAGGCCGGAGAACCACCAATCCTAGAATTTACGATTGTTTGTGTTAAAATGAAAGCTGTTTTTGAACTAGTATTTCACACTCTAAAACAACAAAGTTCTAAAAATTTTATCTAGTTTAAATTGATTTATAGTGAACACGAATACAGATTATCTATAAGAAGAATCTCCGACTAAGACTAATTGTCAATGAAAAGCGAATCATGGCGAAAACGAATTATGTAGAATATTGGCAAAAATGAATCCTACTGAAACACGAAAAGAAATCCATGTAGAATCATAGTAAAATCCCACCCTCCCAACAAACCCTATTTAAATCCGGCAGAATCTTACAACAACACAGCATATCACAAACATTCTAAACGCCTCCTCAGCTCTTATTGCCCGCGAATGCAACGCGTAACACAGACATGCAGCAATCTTACTATACCAGAATGAATCAAATAGGACGACAATTAGAAAGGACCCGCATGTCCATCTGAGTAAGCTCATTTACCCCGCATATTAAATATGCATAATGCGACGAGGATACGGCGATAGCCAGAAGACGACGAAATGAGTAAAGAAAGAACAAGTGATTTTACCTAGGATACAGAAGCACGGAATGTAGCAATAATGATTTCCGCTAAAAATTAAAAAAAAAATTTAAGCCAGAACCTTGCATTGTAAACTCGCATAACAAACCCTTTTAAAATCGAGCGTGATCTTCGACTTCTCTATACTACCTTTCACAATCAGCCCAAACGCTCACGTGTTTCTGATTGTCGTCGATTGCAACAAGAACCAGAATCAAACGGGCATTAAACGGAATTAGAATGAACATGTAGGACGAGAACCCGCTTAGCACCGCTAACAGCTGATTATGCTGGTTTGTCTTGAAACATTGCATATATACGTAATGTGTCGAAGATACAGCGATAACCAGAAGACCACGGAACGAGTCAAGATCAAACACTATCATTTAAGCAAGGCCGGAGAACCACCAATCCTAGAATTTACGATTGTTTGTGTTAAAATGAAAGCCGTTTTTTAACTAGTATTTCACACTCTAAAACAAAAAAGTTCTAAAAATTTTATCTAGTTTAAATTGATTTATAGTGAACACGAATACTGATTATCTATAAGAAGAATCTCCGACTAAGACTAATTGTCAATGTAAAGCGAATCATGGCGAAAACGAATTATGTAGAATATTGGCGAAAACGAATTATGTAGAATATTGGCAAAAATGAATCCTACTGAAACATGAAAAGAAATCCATGTAGAATCATGGTCAAATCCCACCCTCCCAACAAACCCTATTTAAATCCGGCAGAATCTTACACCAACACAACATATCACAAACATTCTAAACGCCTCCTCAGCTCTTATTGCCCTCGAATGCAACGCGTAACACAGACATGCAGCAATCTTACTATACCAGAATGAATCAAGTAGGACGACAATTAGAATGGACCCGGATGTCCATCTGAGTAAGCTCATTTACCCCGCATATTAAATATCTTTAATGCCACGAGGATACGGCGATAACCAGAAGACGACGAAATGAGTAAAGAAAGAACAAGTGATTTTACCTAGGATACAGAAGCACGGAATGTAGCAATAATGTTTTCCGCTAAAAATTAAAAAAAAATTAAGCAAGAACCTTGCATTGTAAACTCACATAACAAACCCTTTTAAAATCGAGCGTGATCTCAGACTTCTCTATACCACCTTTCACAATCAGCCCAAACGCTCCCGCGTTTCTGATTGTCGTCGATTGCAACAAGAACCAGAAGCAAACGGGCATTAAACGGAATGAGAATGAACATGTAGGACGAGAACCCGCTTAGCACCGCTAACAGCTGATTATGCTGGTTTGTCTTGAAACATTGCATATATACGTAATGTGTCGAAGATACAGCGATAACCAGAAGACCACGGAACGAGTCAAGATCAAACACTATCATTTAAGCAAGACCGGAGAGCCACCAATCCTAGAATTTACGATTGTTTGTGTTAAAATGAAAGCCGTTTTTGAACTAGTATTTCACACTCTAAAACAAAAAAGTTCTAAAAATTTTATCTAGTTTAAATTGATTTATAGTGCACACGAATACAGATTATCTATAAGAAGAATCTCCAACTAAGACTAATTGTCAAGGTAAAGCGAATCATGGCGAAAACGAATTACGTAGAATATTGGCAAAAATGTATCCTACTGAAACATGAAAAGAAATCCATGTAAAATCATGGTGAAATCCCACCCTCCCAACAAACCCTATTTAAATCCGGCAGAATCTTACAACAACACAACATATCACAAACATTCTAAACGCCTCGTCAGCTCTTATTGCCCGCGAATGCAACGCGTAACACAGACATGCAGCAATCTTACTATACCAGAATGAATCAAGTAGGACGACAATTAGAATGGACCCGCATGTCCATCTGAGTAAGCTCATATACCCCGCATATTAAATATGCATAATGCACGAGGATATGGCGATAACCAGAAGACGACGAAATGAGTAAAGATAGAACAAGTGATTTGACCTCGGATACAGAAGCACGGAACGTAGAAATAATGTTTCCCGCTAAAAATTAAAAAAAAAATTTAAGCCCGAACCTTGCACTGTAAACTCACATAGCAAACCCTGTTAAAATCGAGCGTGATCTTAGACTTCTCTATACTACCTTTCACAACGTGTTTCTGATTGTCGTCGATTGCAACAAGAACCAGAAGCAAACGGGCATTAAATGGAATGAGAATGCACATGTAGGACGAGAACCCGCTCAGCACCGCTAACAGCTGATTATGCTGGTTTGTCTTGAAACATTGCATATATACATAATGTGTCGAAGATACAGCGATAACCAGAAGACCACGGAACGAGTCAAGATCAAACACTATCATTTAAGCAAGGTCGGAGAACCACCAATCCTATATTTTACGATTGTTTGTGTTAAAATGAAAGCCGTTTTTGACTAGTATTTCACACTCTAAAAGAAAAAAGTTCTAAAAATTTTATCTAGTTTAAATTGATTTATAGTGAACACGAATACAGATTATCTATCAGAAGAATCTCCGACTAAGACTAATTATCAATGTAAAGCGAATCATTGCGAAAACGAATTATGTAGAATATTGGCAAAAATGAATCCTACTGAAACATGAAAAGAAATCCATGTAGAATCATGGAAAAATCCCACCCTCCCAACAAACCCTATTTAAATCCGGCAGAATCTTACACCAACACAACATATCACAAACATTCTAAACGCCTCCTCAGCTCTTATTGCCCGCGAATGCAACGCGTAACACAGACCTGCAGTAATCTTACTATACCAGAATGAATCAAGTAGGACGACAATTAGAATGGACCCGGATGTCCATCTGAGTAAGCTCATTTACCCCGCATATTAAATATCTTTAATGCATCGAGGATACGGCGATAACCAGAAGACGACGAAATGAGTAAAGAAAGAACAAGTGATTTTACCTAGGATACAGAAGCACGGAATGTAGCATTAATGTTTTCCGCTAAAAATTAAAAAAAAATTTAAGCCAGAACCTTGCATTGTAAACTCACATAACAAACCCTTTTAAAATCGAGCGTGATCTTAGACTTCTCTATACTACCTTTCACAATCAGCCCAAACGCTCCCGTGTTTCTGATTGTCGTCGATTGACACAAGAACCAGAAGCAAACGGGCATTAAACGGAATGAGAATGAACATGTAGGACGAGAACTCGCTTAGCACCGCTAACAGCTGATTATGCTGGTTTGTCTTGAAACATTGCATATATACGTAATGTGTCGAAGATACAGCGATAACCAGAAGACCACGGAACGAGTCAAGATCAAACACTATCATTTAAGCAAGGCCGGAGAACCACCAATCCTAGAATTTACGATTGTTTGTGTTAAAATGAAAGCTGTTTTTGAACTAGTATTTCACACTCTAAAACAACAAAGTTCTAAAAATTTTATCTAGTTTAAATTGATTTATAGTGAACACGAATACAGATTATCTATAAGAAGAATCTCCGACTAAGACTAATTGTCAATGAAAAGCGAATCATGGCGAAAACGAATTATGTAGAATATTGGCAAAAATGAATCCTACTGAAACACGAAAAGAAATCCATGTAGAATCATAGTAAAATCCCACCCTCCCAACAAACCCTATTTAAATCCGGCAGAATCTTACAACAACACAACATATCACAAACATTCTAAACGCCTCCTCAGCTCTTATTGCCCGCGAATGCAACGCGTAACACAGACATGCAGCAATCTTACTATACCAGAATGAATCAAATAGGACGACAATTAGAAAGGACCCGCATGTCCATCTGAGTAAGCTCATTTACCCCGCATATTAAATATGCATAATGCGACGAGGATACGGCGATAGCCAGAAGACGACGAAATGAGTAAAGAAAGAACAAGTGATTTTACCTAGGATACAGAAGCACGGAATGTAGCAATAATGATTTCCGCTAAAAATTAAAAAAAAAATTTAAGCCAGAACCTTGCATTGTAAACTCGCATAACAAACCCTTTTAAAATCGAGCGTGATCTTCGACTTCTCTATACTACCTTTCACAATCAGCCCAAACGCTCACGTGTTTCTGATTGTCGTCGATTGCAACAAGAACCAGAATCAAACGGGCATTAAACGGAATGAGAATGAAGATGTAGGACGAGAACCCGCTTAGCACCGCTAACAGCTGATTATGCTGGTTTGTCTTGAAACATTGCATATATACGTAATGTGTCGAAGATACAGCGATAACCAGAAGACCACGGAACGAGTCAAGATCAAACACTATCATTTAAGCAAGGCCGGAGAACCACCAATCCTAGAATTTACGATTGTTTGTGTTAAAATGAAAGCCGTTTTTTAACTAGTATTTCACACTCTAAAACAAAAAAGTTCTAAAAATTTTATCTAGTTTAAATTGATTTATAGTGAACACGAATACTGATTATCTATAAGAAGAATCTCCGACTAAGACTAATTGTCAATGTAAAGCGAATCATGGCGAAAACGAATTTTGTAGAATATTGGCGAAAACGAATTATGTAGAATATTGGCAAAAATGAATCCTACTGAAACATGAAAAGAAATCCATGTAGAATCATGGTAAAATCCCACCCTCCCAACAAACCCTATTTAAATCCGGCAGAATCTTACACCAACACAACATATCACAAACATTCTAAACGCCTCCTCAACTCTTATTGCCCGCGAATGCAACGCGTAACACAGACATGCAGAAATCTTACTATACCAGAATGAATCAAGTAGGACGACAATTAGAATGGACCCGGATGTCAATCTGAGTAAGCTCATTTACCCCGCATATTAAATATGCGTAATGCGACGAGGATACGGCGATAAGCAGAAGACGACGAAATGAGTAAAGAAAGAACAAGTGTTTTTACCTAGGATACAGAAGCACGGAATGTAGCAATAATGTTTTCCGCTAAAAATTAAAAAAAAAATTTAAGCCAGAACCTTGCATTGTAAACTCCCATAAAAAACCCTTTTAAAATCGAGCTTGATCTTAGACTTCTCTATACTACCTTTCACAATCAGCCCAAACGCTCCCGTGTTTCTGATTGTCGTCGATTGCAACAAGAACCAGAAGCAAACGGGCATTAAATGGAATGAGAATGAACATGCAGGACGAGATCCCGCTTAGCACCGCTAACAGCTGATTATGCTGGTTTGTCTTGAAGCATTGCATATATACATAATATGTCGAAGATACAGCGATAACCAGAAGACCACGGAACGAGTCAAGATCAAACACTATCATTTAAGAAGGGCCGGAGAACCACCAATCCTAGAATTTACGATTGTTTGTGTTAAAATGAAAGCCGTTTTTGAACTAGTATTTCACACTCTAAAACAAAAAAGTTCTAAAATTTTATCTAGTTTAAATTGATTTATAGTGCACACGAATACAGATTATCTATAAGAAGAATCTCCAACTAAGACTAATTGTCAAGGTAAAGCGAATCATGGCGAAAACGAATTATGTAGAATATTGGCAAAAATGAATCCTACTGAAACATGAAAAGAAATCCATGTAAAATCATGGTAAAATCCCACCCTCCCAACAAACCCTATTTATATCCGGCAGAATCTTACACCAACACAACATATCACAAACATTCTAAACGCTTCCTAAGCTCTTATTGCCCGCGAATGCAACGCGTAACACAGACATGCAGCAATCTTACTATACCAGAATGAATCAAGTAGGACGACAATTAGAATGGACCCGGATGTCCATCTGAGTAAGCTCATTTACCCCGCATATTAAATATGCGTAATGCGACGAGGATACGGCGATAAGCAGAAGACGACGAAATGAGTAAAGAAAGAACAAGTGATTTTACCTAGGATACAGAAGAACGGAATGTAGCGATAATGTTTTCCGCTAAAAATTAAAAAAAATATTAAGCCAGAACCTTGCATTGTAAACTCACATAACAAACCCTTTTAAAATCGAGCGTGATCTTAGACTCCTCTATACTACCTTTCACAATCAGCCCAAACGCTCCCGTGTTTCTGATTGTCGTCGATTGCAACAAGAACCAGAAGCAAACGGGCATTAAATGGAATGAGAATGAACATGTAGGACGAGAACCCGCTTAGCACCGCTTACAGCTGATTATGCTGGTTTGTCTTGAAACATTGCATATATACTTAATGTGTGGAAGATACAGCGATAACTCGAAGACCACGGAACGAGTCAAGATCAAACACTATTATTTAAGCAAGGCCGGAGAACCACCAATCCTAGAATTTACGATTGTTTGTGTTAAAATGAAAGCCGTTTTTGAACTAGTATTTCACACTCTAAAACAAAAAAGTTCTAAAAATTTTATCTAGTTTAAATTGATTTATAGTGAACACGAGTACAGATTTTCTATAAGAAGAATCTCCGACTAAGACTAACTGTCTGGAATTGAAATGTAAAGCGAATCATGGCGGAAACGAATTATGTAGAATATTGGCAAAAATGAATCCTACTGAAACATGAAAAGAAATCTATGTAGAATCATGGTAAAATCCCGCCCTCCCAACAAACCCTATTTAAATCCGCCAGAATCTTACACCAACACAACATATCACAAACATTCTAAACACCTCCTCAGCTCTTATTGCCCGCGAATGCAACGCGTAACACAGACATGCAGCAATCTTTCTATACCAGAATGAATCAAGCAGGACGACAATTAGAATGGACCCGCATGTCCATCTGAGTAAGCTCATTTACACCGCATATTAAATATGCATAATGCGACGAGGATACGGCGACAACCAAAAGACGACGAAATGAGTAAAAATAGAACAAGTGATTTGACCTAGGATACAGAAGCACGGAATGTAGCAATAATGTTTTCCGCTAAAAATTAAAAAAAAAATTTAAACCAGAACCTTGCATTGTAAACTTACATAACAAACCCTGTTAAAATCGAGCATGATCTTAGACTTCTCTATACTACCTTTCACAATCAGCCCAAACGCTCCCGTGTTTCGGATTGTCGTCGATTGCAACAAGAACCAGAAGCAAACCGGCATTAAATGGAATGAGAATGAACATGTAGGACGAGATCCCGCTTTGCACCGCCAACAGCTGATTATGCTGGTTTGTCTTGAAACATTGCATATATACGTAATGTGTCGAAGATACAGCGATAACCAGAAGACCACGGAACGAGTCAAGATCAAACACTATCATTTAAGCAAGGCCGGAGAACCACCAATCCTAGAATTTACGATTGTTTGTGTTAAAATGAAAGCCGTTTTTGAACTAGTATTTCACACTCTAAAACAAAAAAGTTCTAAAAATTTTATCTAGTTTAAATTGATTTATAGTGAACACGAATACAGATTATCTATAAGAAGAATCTCCGACGAAGACTAATTGTCAATGTAAAGCGAATCATGGCGAAAACGAATAATGTAGAATATTGGAAAAAATGAATCCTACTGAAAAAAGAAAAAGAAATCCATGTAGAATCATGGTAAAATCCCACCCTCCCAACAAACCCTATTTATATCCGGCAGAATCTTAACACCAACACAACGGATCACAAACATTCTAAACGCTTCCTAAGCTCTTATTGCCCGCGAATGCAACGCGTAAACCAGACATGCAGCAATCTTACTGTACCAGAATAAATCAAGTAGGACGACAATTAGAATGGACCCGCATGTCCATCTGAGTAAGCTCATTTACCCCGCATATTAAATATGCATAATGCCACGAGGATACGGCGATAACCAGAAGACGACGAAATGAGTAAAGATAGAACAAGTGATTTCACCTACGATACAGAAGCACGGAATGTAGCAATAATGTTTTCCGCTAAAAATTAAAAAAAAAATTAAGCCAGAACCTTGCACTGTAAACTCACATAGCAAACCCTTTTAAAGTCGAGCGTGATCTTAGACTTCTCTATACTACCTTTCACAATCAGCCCAAACGCTCCCGTGTTTCTGATTGTCGTCGATTGCAACAAGAACCAGAAGCAAACGGGCATTAAATGGAATGAGAATGAACATGTAGGACGAGAACACGCTTAGCACCGCTAACAGCTGATTATGCTAGTTTGTCTTGAAACATTGCATATATACGTAATGTGTCGAAGATACAGCGACAACCAGAAGACCACGGAACGAGTCAAGATCAAACACTATCATTTAAGCAAGGCCGGAGAACCACCAATCCTAGAATTTACGATTGTTTGTGTTAAAATGAAAGCCGTTTTTGAACTAGTATTTCACACTCTAAAACAAAAAAGTTCTAAAAATTTTATCTAGTTTAAATATATTTATAGTGAACACGAATACAGATTATCTATAAGAAGTATCTCCGACTAAGACTAACTGTCTGGAATTGAAATGTAAAGCGAATCATGACGAAAACGAATTATGTAGAATATTGGCAAAAATGAATCCTACTGAAACAGGAAAAGAAATCTATGTAGAATCATGCTAAAATCCCACCCTCCCAACAAACCCTATTTATATCCGGCAGAATCTTACACCAACACAACATATCACAAACATTCTAAACGCTTCCTAAGCTCTTATTGCCCGCGAATGCAACGCGTGACACAGACATGCAGCAATCTTACTATACCAGAATGAATCAAGTAGGACGACAATTAGAATGGACCCGGATGTCAATCTGAGTAAGCTCATTTACCCCGCATATTAAATATGCATAATGCCACGAGGATACGGCGATAACCAGAAGACGACGAAATGAGTAAAGATAGAACAAGTGATTTGACCTAGGATACAGAAACACGGAATGTAGCAATAATGTTTTCCGCTAAAAATTAAAAAAAACAAAATTTAAGCCAGAACCTTGCATTGTAAACTCACATAGCAAACCCTTTTAAAATCGACCGTGATCTTAGACTCCTCTATACTACCTTTCACAATCAGCCCAAACGCTCCCGTGTTTCTGATTGTCGTCGATTGCAACAAGATCCAGAAGCAAACGGGCATTAAATGGAATGAGAATGAACATGTAGGACGAGAACCCGCTTAGCACCGCTAACAGCTGATTATGCTGGTTTCTCTTGAAACATTGCATATATACGTATTGTGTCGAAGATACAGCGATAACCAGAAGACCACGGAACGAGTCAAGATCAAACACTATCATTTAAGCAAGGCCAGAGAACCACCAATCCTAGAACTTACGATTGTTTGTGTTAAAATGAAAGCCGTTTTTGAACTAGTATTTCACACACTAAAACAAAAAAGTTCTAAAAATTTTATCTAGTTTAGATTGATTTATAGTGAACACGAATACAGATTATCTATAAGAATTATCTCCAACTAAGACTAATTGTCAAGGTAAAGCGAATCATGGCGAAAACGAATTATGTAGAATATTGGCAAAAATGAATCCTACTGAAACATGAAAAGAAATCCGTGTAAAATCATGGTAAAATCCCACCCTCCACACAAACCCTATTTAAATCCGGCAGAATCTTACAACAACACAACATATCACAAACATTCTAAACGCCTCCTCAGCTCTTATTGCCCGCGAATGCAACGCGTAACACAGACATGCAGCAATCTTACTATACCAGAATGAATCAAGTAGGACGACAATTAGAATGGAACCGGATGTCCATCTGAGTAAGCTCATTTACCCGCATATTAAATATGCATAATGCGACGAGGATACGGCGATAACCAGAAGACGACGACATGAGTAAAGATAGAACAAATGATTTGACTTAGGATACAGAAGCACGGAATGTAGCAATAATGTTTTCCTCTAAAAATTAAAAAAAAATTAAGACAGAACCTTGCATTGTAAACTCACATAACAAACCCTTTTAAAATCGAGCGTGATCTTAGACTTCTCTATACTACCTTTCACAATCAGCCCAAACGTTCCCGTGTTTCTGATTGTCGTCGATTGCAAACAGAACCAGAAGCAAACGGGCATCAAATGGAATGAGAATGAACATGTAGGACGAGATCCCGCTTAGCACCGCTAACAGCGGATTATGCTGGTTTGTCTTGAAACATTGCATATATAAGTAATGTGTCGAAGATACAGCGATAACCAGAAGACCACGGAACGAGTCAAGATCAAACACTATCATTTAAGCAAGGCCGGAGAACCACCAATCCTAGAATTTACGATTGTTTGTGTTAAAATGAAAGCCGTTTTTGAACTAGTATTTCACACTCTAAAACAAAAAACTTCTAAAAATTTTATCTAGTTTAAATTGATTTATAGTGAACACGAATACAGATTATCTATAAGAAGAATCTCCGACTAAGACTAACTGTCTGGAATTGAAATGTAATGCGAATCATGGCGAAAACGAATTATGTAGAATATTGGCAAAAATTAATCCTACTGAAACATGAAAAGAAATCCATGTAGAACCATGGTAAAATCCCACCCTCCCAACAAACCCTATTTAAATCCGGCAGAATCTTACACCAACACAACATATCACAAACATTCTAAACGCCTGCTCAGCTATTATTGCCCGCGAATGCAACGCGTAACACAGACATGCAGCAATCTTACTATACCAGAATGAATCAAGTAGGACGACAATTAGAATGGACCCGGATGTCCATCTAAGTAAGCTCATTTACCCCGCATATTAAATATGCGTAATGCGACGAGGATACGGCGATAACCAGAAGACGACGAAATGAGTAAAGAAAGAACAAGTGATTTTACTTAGGATACAGAAGCACGAAATGTAGCAATAATGTTTTCCGCTAAAAATTAAAAAAAAAAAATTTAAACCAGAACCTTGCATTGTAAACTCACATAACAAACCCTGTTAAAATCGAGCATCATCTTAGACTTCTCTATACTACCTTTCACAATCAGCCCAAACGCTCCCGTGTTTCTGATTGTCGTCGATTGCATCAAGAACCAGAAGCAAACGGGCATTAAATGGAATGAGAATGAACCTGTAGGACGAGATCCCGCTTAGCACCGCTAACAGCTGATTATGCTGGTTTGTCTTGAAACATTGCATATATACGTAATGTGTCGAAGATACAGCGATAACCAGAAGACCACGGAACGAGTCAAGATCAAACACTGTCATTTAAGCAAGGCCGGAGAACCACCAATCCTAGAATTTACGATTGTTTGTGTTAAAATGAAAGCTGTTTTTGAACTAGTATTTCACACTCTAAAACAAAAAACTTCTAAAAATTTTATCTAGTTTAAATTGATTTAGTGTGAACACGAATACAGATTATCTATGAATCAAGTAGGACGACAATTAGAATGGACCCGCATGTCCATCTGAGTAAGCTCATTTACCCCGCATATTAAATATCCATAATGCGACGAGGATACGGCGATAACCAGAAGACGACGAAATGAGTAAAGATAGAACAAGTGATTTGACATAGGATACAGAAGCACGGAATGAAGCAATAATGTTTTCTGCTAAAAATTAAAAAAAAATTTAAACCAGAACCTTGCAATTTAAACTCACATAACAAACCCTGTTAAAATCGAGCGTGATCTTAGACTTCTCTATACTACCTTTCACAATCAGCCCAAACGCTCCCGTGTTTCTGATTGTCGTCGATTGCAACAAGAACCAGAAGCAAACGGGCATTACATGGAATGAGAATGAACATGTAGGACGAGAACCCGCTTAGCACCGCTAACAGCTGATTATGCTGGTTTGTCTTGAAACATTGCATATATACGTAATGTGTCGAAGATACAGCGATAACCAGAAGAATACGGAACGAGTCAAGATCAAATACTATCATTTAAGCAAGACCGGAGAGCCACCAATCCTAGAATTTACGATTGTTTGTGTTAAAATGAAAGCCGTTTTTGAACTAGTATTTCACACTCTAAAACAAAAAAGTTCTAAGAATTTTATCTAGTTTAAATTTATTTATAGTGAACACGAATACAGATTATCTATAAGAAGAATCTCCAACTAAGACTAATTGTCAAGGTGAAGCGAATCATGGCGGAAACGAATTATGTAGAATATTGGCAAAAATGAATCCTACTGAAACATGAAAAGAAATCCATGTAAAATCATGGTAAAATCCCACCCTCCCAACAAACCCTATTTAAATCCGGCAGAATCTTACAACAACACAACTTATCACAAACATTCTAAACGCCTCCTCAGCTCTTATTGCCCGCGAATGCAACGCGTAACACAGACATGCAGCAATCTTACTATACCAGAATGAATCAAGTAGGACGACAATTAGAATGGACCCCGCATGTCCATCTGAGTAAGCTCATTTACCCCGCATATTAAATATGCATAATGCGACGAGGATACGGCGATAACCAGAAGACGACGAAATGAGTAAAGATAGAACAAGTGATTTGACCTCGGATACAGAAGCACGAAATGTAGCAATAATGTTTTCCGCTAAAAATTAAAAAAAAAATTTAAACCAGAACCTTGCATTGTAAACTCACATAACAAACCCTGTTAAAATCGAGCGTAATCTTAGACTTCTCTATACTACCTTTCACAATCAGCCCAAACGCTCCCGTGTTTCTGATTGTCGTCGATTGCAAACAGAACCAGAAGCAAACGGGCATTAAATGGAATGAGAATGAACATGTAGGACGAGATCCCGCTTAGCACCGCTAACAGCTGATTATGCTGGTTTGTCTTGAAACATTGCATATATACGTAATGTGTCGAAGATACAGCGATAATCAGAAGACCACGGAACGAGTCAAGATCAAACACTATCATTTAAGCAAGGCCGGAGAACCACCAATCCTATAACTTACGATTGTTTGTGTTAAAATGAAAGCCGTTTTTTAACTAGTATTTCACACTCTAAAACAAAAATGTTCTAAAAATTTTATCTAGTTTAAATTGATTTATAGTGAACACGAATACAGATTATCTTTAAGAAGAATCTCCGACTAACACTAATTGTCAATGTAAAGCGAATCATGGCGAAAACGAATTATGTAGAATATTAGCAAAAATGAATCCTACTGAAACATGAAAAGAAATCCATGTAGAATCATGGTAAAATCCCACCCTCCCAACAAACCCTATTTATATCCGGCAGAATCTTATACCATCACAACATATCACAAACATTCTAAAAGCTTCCTAAGCTCTTATTGCCCGCGAATGCAACGCGTAACACAGACATGTAGCAATCTTACTATACCAGAATGAATCAAGTAGGACGACAATTAGAATGGACCCCGCATGTCCATCTGTGTAAGCTCATTTACCCCGCATATTAAATATGCATAATGCGACGAGGATACGGCGATAACCGGAAGACGACGAAATGAGTAAAGAAAGAACAAGTGATTTGACCTAGGATACAGAAGCACGGAAAGTAGCAATAATGTTTTCCGCTAAAAATTAAAAAAAAAATTTATGCCAGAACCTTGCATTGTAAACTCGCATAACAAACCCTTTATAAATCGAGCGTGATCTTAGACTTCTCTATACCACCTTTCAATATCAGCCCAAACGCTCCCGTGTTTCTGATTGTCGTCGATTGCAACAAGAACCAGAAGCAAACTGGCATTAAACGGAATGAGAATGAACATGTAGGACGAAAACCCGCTTAGCACCGCAAACACCTGATTATGCTGGTTTTTCTTGAAACTTTGCATATATACGTAATGTGTCGAAGATACAACGATAACCATAAGACCACGGAACGAGTCAAGATAACACTATCATTTAAGCAAGGCCGGAGAACCACCAATCCTAGAATTCACGATTGTTTGTGTTAAAATGAAAGCCGTTTTTGAGCTAGTATTTCATACTCTAAAACAAAAATGTTCTAAAAATTTTATCTAGTTTAAATTGATTTATAATGAACACGAATACAGATTATCTATAAGATGAATCTCCGACTAAGATTAATTGTAAAGGTAAAGCGAATCATGGCTAAAACTAATTATGTAGAATATTGGCAAAAATGAATCCTACTGAAACATGAAAAGAAATCCATGTAGAATCATGGTATAATCCCACCCTCCCAACAAACCCTTTTAAATCCGGCAGAGTCTTAGACCAACACAACATATCACAACCATTCTAAACGCCTCCTCAGCTCTTATTGCCAGCGAACGCAACGCGTAACACAGACATGCAGCAATCTTATTATACCAGAATGTATCAAGTAGAACAACAATTAGAATGGACCCGCATGTCCATCTGAGTAAGCTCATTTACCCCGCATATTAAATACGCATAATGCGACGAGGATACGGCGATAACCAGAAGACGACGAAATGAGTAAAGATAGAAAAAGTGATTTGACCTAGGATACAGAAGCACGGAATGTAGCAATAATGTTTTCCGCTAAAAATTAAAAAAAAAATATTAAACCAGAACCTAGCATTGTAAACTCACATAACAAACCCTGTTAAAATCGAGCGTTATCTTAGACTTCTCTATACTACCTTTCACAATCAGCCCAAACGCTCCCGTGTTTCTGATTGTCGTCGATTGCAACAAGAACCAGAAGCAAACGGGCATTAAATGGAATGAGAATGAACATGTAGGACGAGAACCCGCTTAGCACCGCTAACAGCTGATTATGCTGGTTTGTCTTGAAACATTGCATATATACATAATGTGTCGAAGATACAGCGATAACCAGAAGACCACGGAACGAGTCAAGATCAAACACTATCATTTAAGCAAGGCCGGAGAACCACCAATCCTAGAATTTACGATTGTTTGTGTTAAAATGAAAGCCGTTTTTGAACTAGTATTTCACACTCTAAAACAAAAAAGTTCTCAAAATTTTATCTAGTTTAAATTTATTTATAATGAACACGAATACTGATTATCTATAAGGAAAATCTCCGACTAAGACTAACTGTCTGGAATTGAAAGGTAAAGCGAATCATGGCGAAAACGAATTATGTAGAATATTGGCGAAAATGAATCCTACTGAACCATGAGAAGAAATCCATGTAGAATCATGGTAAAATCCCACCCTCCCAACAAACCCTATTTAAATCCGGCAGAATCTTAGACCAACACAACATATCACAACCATTCTAAACGCCTCCTCAGCTCTTATTGCCAGCGAACGCAACGCGTAACACAGACATGCAGCAATCTTATTATACCAGAATGAATCAAGTAGAACAACAATTAGAATGGACCCGCATGTCCATCTGAGTAAGCTCATTTACCCCGCATATTAAATACGCATAATGCGACGAGGATACGGCGATAACCAGAAGACGACGAAATGAGTAAAGATAGAAAAAGTGATTTGACCTAGGATACAGAAGCACGGAATGTAGCAATAATGTTTTCCGCTAAAAATTAAAAAAAAAATATTAAACCAGAACCTAGCATTGTAAACTCACATAACAAACCCTGTTAAAATCGAGCGTTATCTTAGACTTCTCTATACTACCTTTCACAATCAGCCCAAACGCTCCCGTGTTTCTGATTGTCGTCGATTGCAACAAGAACCAGAAGCAAACGGGCATTAAATGGAATGAGAATGAACATGTAGGACGAGAACCCGCTTAGCACCGCTAACAGCTGATTATGCTGGTTTGTCTTGAAACATTGCATATATACATAATGTGTCGAAGATACAGCGATAACCAGAAGACCACGGAACGAGTCAAGATCAAACACTATCATTTAAGCAAGGCCGGAGAACCACCAATCCTAGAATTTACGATTGTTTGTGTTAAAATGAAAGCCGTTTTTGAACTAGTATTTCACACTCTAAAACAAAAAAGTTCTCAAAATTTTATCTAGTTTAAATTTATTTATAATGAACACGAATACTGATTATCTATAAGGAAAATCTCCGACTAAGACTAACTGTCTGGAATTGAAAGGTAAAGCGAATCATGGCGAAAACGAATTATGTAGAATATTGGCGAAAATGAATCCTACTGAACCATGAGAAGAAATCCATGTAGAATCATGGTAAAATCCCACCCTCCCAACAAACCCTATTTAAATCCGGCAGAATCTTAGACCAACACAACATATCACAACCATTCTAAACGCCTCCTCAGCTCTTATTGCCGGCGAATGCAACGCGTAATACAGAGATGCAGCAATCTTACTATACCAGAATGAATAAGTAGGACGACAATTAGAATGGACTCGCATGTCCATCTGAGTAAGCTCATTTACCCCGCATATTAAATATGCATAATGCGATGAGGATACGGCGATAACCAGAAGACGACGAAATGAGTAAAGATAGAACAAGTGATTTGACCTAGGATACAGAAGCACGGAGGAAACAATGAGTTAAGATGGAATACATTTAAATTTTAATGTAAATTTACATAAAAGCCACAATTTTCGTTCGTAAACACATAAACAAAAGCTCTAAAAGTTCATTTAGACGATTAAATGTGTAAATAAGCCTAATTCCTGCAACGTTATACAAATCACATTTAATACGCGATCCCGCTTAATACGTGACTTTTGTCCACTCCCTTGAAACGCGTCTTAACCGGGTTCGACTGTATATAGAAAACAATCCTCGCAGACTTAATCACAACTCATTCGTTTCTACCAAGAGATGCTGGTCTGCAGTGAAAAATGAAACTATTGAGCTGTAAAGAATTTGTTTCTCAAAGATTGGTAGAGGATAAAGAAAGCATCTTCTACAGGATAGATGCTTTGTTATATGCAAGAAGACCAACAGAGGTTGTTAGTGCAGCCCATCTTGATGTTGAGAACTTTTTTTGCTAAAGGTAATCGCTTATTTTACTATTGATGCGAGATAGCTTTGCACGCTGCGTCCTTCTCATCGACTCAATTAGTAACACGCCCCAACCTTCCTCGGTTTTTTTTTAAAAAGTGCCCAGTTAAACTGATCGCACTGAGCTCACAGGCTATTCACACTAATTGTATATTATACTCTTATTTCAAAGAATAATGACCCTCGAAAAATAAATGAAGGGGGATTAGCCCCGTCCCCGCCCTCTTTTAACCTAACCAATGAACCTCCGAATCTAATCAGCGTAGCGCCTTATCAGAATAAACCGGTATACCAAATTTGAACCAAATCGGATAATTTTGCATGGAAAAACCATTTATCTAAATTAAGGGGGGGGGGGGTAGCCCCCGTTCCTGCCCTGTATACTTAAGGCTACTGTCCCTGAACAATATTTTTTCGAAATGCTATTTCTAATTTTTACTTCCAGTTACGACCGACAGGGAAAGGCGGTACATATTGGTATTTTGCATCCAATCAGAATGAAAAAAAGATTGTTTGACTGTCAAGATATAGTGATATATGAAGACGGGGGCGTGTTCTTCGGTTCTTTTTTCCCTAGATCATGCCACAAGTACACCAACAAACTCAATTAGTGACCATTAGAACAGGTGCCCGTTGACATGTAAAAGACTTCATACACTTCCGCGAAGTTAAAGATAATTAGTTTAAAAATGTGGGGTTTTTTAATGCACAATATATATTATTTTTGAGAGTATTAAAGATAGAGCAACAATTTTTGTGTATTTGAACTTTTCGGAAAATTTTACCTGAAATACATATCAAGAATGTCAATAATCATATATATTAAACGAGCATGCGATTTTCCCGATTATGAATGATATCGTAAACGATTGGGAATATTTTCACGAGACTTGCCTTCTATACTAAATCGAGCAAGAGAAAAAGATCTAGCTAGTTCCCGAATTCAAGAAAATTCGTTTTTACAGGATAAAACAAACTCAGCTAAAAATGCTTTTGTTATAAATGAAAAGATATTCTTTGAAGTTTGAAATTCTGAAATGACTACTACTCTCTTCTGCGGGTATGTTTCAACGCCATGAATAATGGACAAATGCAGCATTCCCGAAGCGAGCTATTGAGAGATTTTTCTGTAATTTAGATAAATATATTTTTTGTTTTTGATATTATTCTAACGTAAAAGTTCAAAATATTGATTATAATCAATACAGTGTTCAAGGAGATTATAAATATCAGTTTTACAAAAATTGGATACAAAATTTGGGGACTCTAAAATCAAAGGGGTGGGGGCAGAGACATTGCCCAGTTTTCTCATGCTTTAATAAAATACTGTGTCTGCAAAATATCCAACCCAATATTATGGTTTGCTAAATAGAGGTGTCCAGTATTCGGGAGTCTCCGTTAAAATGAATACACAAATCTTTTAACACAAAAAATATAGCAAATATTAAAAATGCATTTTTCTTTTTTTTTACGTCATATATATAATCACATTTGCAATACTGTTCCAAATCTAAATTTAAAGTTATATCCTCGATATTTTACTAAATTTAAAATTAGTTCCAGTAAAAAAAAAAATTCTTTCATTGATCGTAGAATCTTTTTATATAAAAAATTCATTCAAATTTACATATTAGATAAGACTGGTGGTACCGAATGGTCTGATGATAAGCTTTAGAATATAAATGCTAGATGCAGACGATATTTTGAAATTCATCATTCTTGCTTCCTAGGGAGGCGGCGTGCAAAAACGATCTCAAAACTTATCACTGCCTCAATGATAATTTTTAGTAAGATACAGATAATAAGAATAAAGACATAACTTTCTGGAAAGCTATTTTCTAAGAATGTAGGTATCAGATCGGATGATTTATTTTTAATTTGCTCCCTCGCCCCCCACCCCCTAAAGGCAGGGAAGATTTTCTGATATTTTTTTAAAGATGTAGATCTTCTTATAGTATTACATAAGGGTATTTTTAATTTGACATCTTTGCTTCTGAACAGGGGAGGAAGGAGGAAGGGTATATCTACATTTTATATCAACTCCTTAATATTTGAAACAGTTTGACAATATTTAAATCACTTGAAATTTTTTTCATCGATAGTATATTAAAAAAAAACGCTAAAGACTCAAAATTCGTAGAGAACAAAATTTGCTATAGTGGACTTCGTAACCGAATTCCTTTTACGAATGTCAAAAATTTCGCAGCGAAACGTTAAAAATACCTAAAAATCACAAAAATTCAAAAATTGCTCTGCGAATTCAGAATAAATTGAAAAGAGGGGGGCGAAACAGTGGGCGAAAAGATTAAAACCGGAATTATTTTTACTAACGTGGAAAAATCGCTGCAAAGCAGAGTAAGAAAAACCCTGCTATTAAAAAATTGCAGAGGTTAAAATTTATTTTGCTGGGCTGAAATATTGTAACGAGAAGAGTTTCAAGAAAAATTCGCCGCAAAACACGAAAAATTGCTAAAATTGGCATAAAAAAAATCTCTAAAAATTTTTAATATATATACATATATATATATATATACATATATATATATATATATATATATATATATATATATATATATATATATATCTGAGGAAATAATTTACTATATTAGGCTAAAAGTTGAAACCGCATTCCTTTATCGAATGTCATAAAATCGTCCCAAAATTCGAAAATATTCAAAAAATCGCAGGAAAATATTGCGAAAAATTAAAGTATTTATGTACGAAGTCTGAATAATTTTTATTAAAATAAGACAAATTTTACTATATTGAACTAAAAGATTAAAACCCGATTCCTTTTATTAATGAGGAAAAATTGTCGTAAAGTGTTAAAAAAAAAAAAAAAGAAAAAAAAGTTTAAAATTGTGAAATCTCTATCGTAGTTCTAGCAATTTTTTTACTCGCCAAAAATGTGATTTCATCAATATTAGGATTACAACACAATATATTTTCATATAATAAAAATTAAGATAAATAGACAATAAATTTGCAAAATTTTGCCCCGAGCCGAATCTCGGGTCAGGTCGGGTGTAGATAAAGGCGGGAAACCCGTCTCACTTGCAGATTTCATTCATCCTTAGAATACGTATATCTAAATTAACCTCTTGAGGGGCAGTGGTATGTTTATGAAACTACTTAATTTTACAAGTTTGTTTTCAAATTCCCGTATCATTCATTAATTAAAACACTTTAACAATGGAATTGCTTTGCCCCTGAAAGGGTTAAGCGGGGATTAGACCCGTTCACCTCCCCCCTTTACACTTAACCAATACACTCCCAAATCTAGTCAGGGAAGCGCCTTATGAGAATGAACCTATATACAAAATTTGAAGCAAATCGGATATTTCTGTCAAGAGTTATCGCAATATACAGAACCTGCGGGCACATTAATTCTCAGGCTTAGATAGCCTGCGAGCTAAAAAAAATATTAGGTTTACTAATGTGGAAAAATCACCGCAAAACAGAGAAAAAAAATCCTGCTAAAAATTCTAAAATCGCAGACGATAAAATTTATTTTGGTGGACTGAAATATTGTAACGAGAAGAATTTCAGGAAAGATTTTCCTCGAAACGTGAAAAACCACTAAAATTGGCATTAAAAATCTCTAAAATTAATATATATATATATATGAGGAAAAAAAATTATTATATTAGGCTAAAAGCTGAAACCGCATTCCTTTATATCATAAAACCATTGCAAAATGCGAAAATAAAAATCGCATAAAGATATTGTGAAAAATTAAAATATTTATATACGAATTCCGAATAAATTTTATTGAAATGAGGAATGTAATTAAATAATTCACTATATTGAACTAAAATATTAAAACCGGATTCCTTTTATTAATGAGGAAAAATCGTCGTAAAGCATTAAAAAAGAGAAAAAGGTTAAAATCGTCAAATCTCTACCATGGTTCTAGCGATTTTTTTCAACGCGAAAAATATAATTTCATCAATATCAGGATTACAACACAATATATTTGCATATAATAAAAATTAGGATATAGGCAATAAATCTGAAAAATTTAGCCCCGAGCAAATATATTTTTTAATTTAAACAGTTTGGCAATATTATTGTTTGGCAATTTTAAATAGGACGTAATTTCCTCCATTTACGACTTTAAACGCATGTAAATGAATTTATTATTTAAAAATTTTCTTTCTCTTAAAACTCACGGGGAAATATAGTTTTTATGACGTAATTTTCAATATTTTCCTGCTTTTAATACGTAATCATTTAATTCTAATTTGAATTTTTTTTCTTTTTATAGTAGTCACGTGTAAATAAATTTTTAATTTGAATGAAATATTCAATATTTTCCTGCTTTTAATACGTAATCATTTAATTCTAATTTGAATTTTTCTTCTTTTTATAGTAGTCTCGTGTAAATAAATTTTTAATTTGAACGAAATATTCTTTGCGCTGTTTCTGAAATTGGCAACTATGTAAAATAATACCCTTTTATAAAAAATGTAAAAAATATCTTTCGAAATGCTGAAAAATTGAATTTAAAATGGAAATAAATCCTCAAAAAATGAGTCAAATAAAAAATAAAAAAATGAATGTAGTCTTGCACACTGGGAATTTCTAATGTATCCCCAGAAAAAACTATTACATTCCTATGTATAGTTTTTGTCCCTATAAAACTTTTTTAATGGAACGATATTGACCAACTTTAACATCAAATAGCTATTAAAATAAACATTCGATTTAAAAACTGTCTGCATCAGCGTGTTTTTCGAACATTTCTCTATAGAACCACCGATTTTCATCCCGATCACAAAAGAATTCATAAACAGTGGCGGTGACAGCATTGGTTACTTTTTTATTTAAAAAAAAATTCAGCTTCTTTTGATTTCAGTATTTTCTTCTTTTACAAGTCATTGAGTTCATTTTAATTAACTTTTGTGACAATTAAACTTTTGGTTTGGCTTTTAATTTTCTTGCACAAAACAAATGTAATGCAAATTAAAATAGTTTTATTAAACAAACTCGTAAATGAAAAGAACGTTTTAAAAATCTTTTTTTTTTTTTTTTTTTTTTCATTTGTATTTGATTTCATAGTTTTATCTAGAAAATAAGAAAATATGGATCGTAATACATTTTCTTGGATTATAGATGAAACCATCATTAGAAACACTTGATTTTTCGGTAAAATTGTTTAAACCACAGACTTCTAATATAAGATTATATTAGAAGTCTGTGGTTTAAACGTCTGACATTTGACGTCCACCGAAATGGAGAATTCTTTGGGGCCTATAGCTATAATGGCTGTCGCCTCGAATGATCCTTATTATACACAGAAACAACAACAAGTCACAACAATTTTTATTTTCCATTACACATATTATATAACTACAAATGGGACATTCACAATTACATCCATGTCTTACGCAGGGTCTCGAACCCGGGCCCTCGGGGTGACAGCAGCCTCCGCTTACTGACCACGCCACCGGGCGACTGGTTTAAACGTAAAGATTCAAAAAAGAAAAAGAAACATGCTGAGATAACACTACATACAGTGCTGTCTAGTATTAAAAACAGATGTGCTAGTTGAATAGATTCTCCCCATTTACAAACAGACCTGTAGAGCGGGTCGGTTTCTCTCATCAATCAATGTGAAATAGGCGGAATCTATCGGGGAGGACATTCTGGAGAATTTGTTTAAATTTTCATTAAAATTCCCAATCGGTTTCGCTAATTTTACATTCCCTAATTGGTATAAACTTGTGAAACAAAATTATCTGAAAAGTCCAAAGTTTAAGCTAGGGGGCGTTGTGCTTTAATTTTCAGAATCTTTCATAGATAACATTTTACAAAGCTTTGAATGAAAAAACACCTCCATTTTTCACGTTCCAAAATTGTAAGTCATATCACAATCAAACAGCAACAAAAATCGAAAATTTAATCAATGAGTACCCTTCATTATCTCAAATATCATGTGCAAAAAGAAAAATTCAAAAATATGCAAATGCGAATGAGAAATCAGCGAAACGGTCTCTCATAGGATTAGCATTAGCTGGCAAGTGTCTTCACTTTCAGGGACAGGAGCCTTAACCAATGAACCCCCAAATCTAATCAGGGAAGCGCCTTATCGGAATGAACCTAGAAAAAAAATTTGAAGCAAATCGGATATTTCTATCAAGAGTTGTTGCATTACGTAGGTACATACATACATACAGAACCTGCGGGCACATTAGCTCTCAGGTTTTAATAGCCTGTGAGCTAAAAATTGGTGCAGTCATATGTTTCTTTAAC